>JAZKJV010010969.1:0-492043 GCA_037367405.1 Ottelia alismoides | reverse complement strand
TTCTTGAAAAACCGCTCCACGTGCGCCGAGTACCTCGCAAGAAAAATAAGAGAGATTTGTGTAAAAGAGTGACTCAGAAAATAATTAAAAATAAAATAAAAAAATAAATACTGAAAAATAAATGCAGGAAATAAAATTGGAATTTACAGTGAAAAATTCGGGGGTCAGACTACCTGAATGCGGAAAACCGAACGAAAAATTTTCAAAACACAAAACTAAGCCATTTGCCTCCCCAGCAATGGTGCCATCTAACGGTTCCAAAAATCACACC
Organism: Ottelia alismoides; assembly: GCA_037367405.1. Lineage (NCBI taxonomy): Eukaryota > Viridiplantae > Streptophyta > Magnoliopsida > Alismatales > Hydrocharitaceae > Ottelia > Ottelia alismoides. The sequence goes on along the minus strand of JAZKJV010010969.1, from coordinate 491,772 downwards.
TGTAAAAAGTTGTTTTCACTTTTTATGAGTGAAAAATAATAGTTTGTCGTTCATTGCATGCGGCGATCGGAATCGGTCAAGAAATAACCACAGATATTATTCAATTTTTAATCAAGTGGTTTTATGTTTATTTTACTTGGGCAAGCTTCAAGGTCGATCACAAGGAGGCAAAGGAACAACCTAGAGTTATGTCTATCAATATTCGTTCACGGTTTTCAAGGCGATCTTTTTTTTTGGAATGTTCAAATGCAAATAAGGGATGCGAGATGCAATTTCAGCCTATTTTAGGGATTAAAATGTAAACTTCGATCAAATGATGTCCGAAAAATACGAAACTTGGCCACAATGCAAAATATGATAAAACAAATGCAATGTATTTTTTTGAAATTTTTGGATGCAATATGAATTTTTTATGAATTTTTAAGTGAAAACAAAATGAATTTCAATATTTAATTATAATAAATATTAAACCTACTTATTTTCAAGAGATGAAATTATCTAAGATCTATTACGCGGTGATTGATCTTAGAAAAATCCTAAACCTTGAAAATGTAAGATCTAATACCTATTAAAAATCAAACACTGAAATATACAAAATGATTTTTACAGAGCAAATTATGTATGCAAATGCAAATTTTTTGGGCACAATGTCAAGCAAAATTAACTCTACAATGTATGATTTTTGGGAAAGTTTTAGAGCAACGATTAATTAAATAAAAATTGAAGAGCATAAAATAGGAAAAGTTTGCAATTTTCCACAAAATAATAAATTATTAATTAATCACTACTCACAAAAATAACCACAATGTGTCAAAATATAGAGAGTTAAGTGCAGAACAAAGTGCCAATTTCTGATAAATTAAATAATGTAATGTAGCAGTCTAAAATGAATGATAAAGACAGGGGTATATATGCAAATAAAATAAAATAAATAGAATGCACAGGGGGAACTAGCATGTAAATACCAAAACTATGGGACGTGACTGCAAATTTTCCAAGGGGCACATGCGCAAAATAGAATGCAAAGGGGGAACTGGCATGTAAATACCGAAACTATGGGGGCGTGACTGCAAATTTTCAAGGGGCACGTGCTGCGCACGTGCCCTTGGAATGGCTGGAGTAAAGCGCGAAAAGGTCGACCTCCTGGGGCTTTAATGCAAATTACCCCACGGTCACGTGCAGAGCACATGACCCGGGGGATGACGCAACTGATGACGTCCCCTGCCCCATGTGCGACGCACGTGGTAGGGTTTCGGGCTGGACGCCCGGTGGCGAGTGGCTGAGCGCAGCGGTGATGAGGTTCCGGCGAAGGAGGGCCGCTCCTGGTGACGATGGACGTTGCGCGGCGATGCAGTGTCGACGACGGAGGATGGTGGCGACGTAGGTTGGTGAAGCTGTAGATGTCGGGCCGACACCCGGCCAGGGGGCGACGGTGAAGACCCGGCTGGAGATGAAGGCGCGGAGGCGGAGGAGCTCAGGTGGTGCTGTGAAGACGACGGTGGAGTCGTTGTTGGTGGAGATCGGAGGTCGAAGCCGGGGTTGGCAGAGTCGTAGACGCACGGTGGAGAAGATAGTGAAAGTCGATGATGGATTTTGGCAGGGAAGACGAGCGAGAGATGCAGAGAGAGAGAGAGAAAGGGTAACTGGAGAAGATAGGGCTCGACAGCGTGATTTGCCGGAGCTTGGAGCAGCATCTGGAGGAGATGCTGCGATGAAGTTGGGACTTCGGAACTCACCGATGAGTGAGTACGAGCTGTCACTTTCGATGGGGGTCCTCGGGTCGACGACGGATGAAGGGTGAGGTCGGAGGGTATGGAGCTTAAATAGGAGAGAGGGGCGAGCGGCCGGTGAGGGAAGGTGCGGAGAAGTGCGGAGGCGGGGGTTGGCGAGGATAGCGGGCGGAGGTGGTTGGCGTTGGTGGAGAACTCGGGGGGGGGGGGGGGGGGGGGGGGGGGTGTTCCGAATCGAGGGGGAAGACGAAGGTGGATGATGCGCAATGGCCGTTCAATCGGTCGTTGATCGAACGACCTTGCTTTGGCCAGGTGGCGGACTTAAGGGGGTGCGCGGGGCAGGTGCGGAGCACGTGCCAAGGAGGCACGTGCGATGCCCGTGCGAAGTTTTTTTATAATAAAAGAGATTATAAAAAGGCTAGAAATCGCTGACACGTGGCGGCACTAGGTGCTGCCACGTGTCAGCACCAGAAAAAACAAAAATAAAAGACTTTGTAAAATCAAAAAGAAATAGTAAGCGACCTCGGATCGAAAAAGTTCCTTTAGAAAAATGCTCATCTCGATGAGATCTACAACTTTCATGAAGACATCAAAACAAAAATCGATCAAATGCACAAAGTAAATTTTGGGGGTATCCCATGTACATAGAATACCTTGATTTTTAGGTTTTCTATTTTTTTATCATTTTTAAACAAGATAAAAAATCCAAAAAATATAGAGAAATCAAAGATAAATAAAAGACATCTAAATCTATTTTTTTTGGATTTTTATTAATTAAGAAAGTATGTACATAAAATACCGGTCAAAAACCGCTAAAATATACAATGTACAAAAGAGGCCCAAAACCCAACTTTCACATACGAGCTCCGATTCACTTGAACTTGGTCTTGTTTTGAAGGTAATTGAATGTACATTAGTTCAAAAGTGAGTAGGATCAAATCGGACACTAGATGGGGAAGATATGGGGCTTTTAGCCCGAAAATCCTGAAACTGGGGTTTGGGTTTTTGGTCCACTTAACAAGGTTAGTGGTTTTTTTTGTATTTTTCATTTATTCTTGTTAGTGATATGTACACAGTGGAGTGGTTTTGTGTCATTCGGAGTTAGCATGAAGGAGTTAAAAATCTGGGAAATTAGGCTATTTACATGTCATTTATGGCTTCTTATTTTGTGCAAAAATGATGGATAAAATGCCATTCTTATGCAAACATGCACGAATGCTAATTATGCAGAATAAATGCAGAAATGCTAATGATTTTGAGGGAATTGAGCTTAATAAATGAGACTTAGATTGATGAATCCGAGATTTATCAGTGACATGGAGCTCTGGACGGACGTGATGCTTTGTAGATCTAATCCAATGGTTGAAAGTGGCTCGTGTGTGAATGACGTCAATTAGATCAGGAAGCTTTGATCAACGACAGGCCTTTCGGGCTTTGTGAACGATCGAGATCGAACCTTGAGATGTGTACTTAATCGTGTGCTTCTGAAGGGCGTTGGAAGAACAAGCACAAATGGGCCTACAGATGATGTGACTCGCTCCAAATTTGTTCATGTTCCCTGCAATGAGTCTCTTGCTCGGAGACAAAGCTCCGATGAAGTTATTAGTGCATAAAATATATAGAATAGTGAAGGGAGTGGAGGCTCCGACGAAGGTGATTGGAGGTAGAGTCAATCCTCAGATTTGTGATGATCTAAGGGGGTCAGAAGGTGGACAAGATGGATAATGGTCTGGTAAAAGCGTAGGCGAAGTCGGAGATCAACGAGAATGGTCGGAACACCTCCGATCTGGCGATTGGAGGTTGAATATGAGCGATGGATTTACGCTAGAACAAAATCAAAAAGATGAAAAATAAATTGCAAAATTGAAAACAACTGCCTAAGGAGTACCTACGGTTAAGAACGAAGGTGAAATTCATCCTCGATCTGCAATGGGAGGCGGAGAGTTGGAACGCGGCGGAGGACTTCGACTATGTGATTGGATCACGAATCTTCAAGGATTTCCCATGCTCTTGATAGTGGATATCGAAAACCCTTTCACTGCTCAATCGTCCGAGATCAGTCTCAAGCGAAAAATCCTCTCCAAAACATGTCCAAACTCACGACGAAGGTGAAGGGTTTGCATTTATAGAGATTGCGCTGGCAGGTTTTGAATTTCTAATCACGAAGGAATCAATGCATGATATGTGGATCTAAGGTGTTGGCGGTGGAGAGGAATGAACGAGTGAAGTTTTTGGAGAAAACCACAAGGCGAGTTAGTGAGAGGAGCGTGTGGGAAAATTGGGCGAAGGACGGGTGGACGAACAGAAGAATGGGATTAGCAGGTAGAATGGGCAGTTGACCCGGGTCAACAAACCCGGGTCTGCCAATGGGAGCGCACACAGAACATGACAAAATAATGAAGAAGACAAAAAAATCAATAAATGGTTAAATAACAATTAAAAAATGAAAATGATTTTAAATAATTAAATAATGTAAATAAAAATGTTAAGAATAAAATAAAGTTAATTTAGGTGATTTTTAATTAATTAAATATGGTATGTACAAGGGTTAAAATAAATGAAAGATATTATTTATAGGTATGTATATCTATATACACAAGATTTTGATTTTTAATTAATTAATTATACAAATATATACCTAATTTAATATTTTATTTATTTACAATATTTTGCAAGGGTTTTAATGAAATTTTTATTTGATTTTTAGAAACTAATTTATTAGGTTAAATAAATAGGTACAGTATATACATATTGATACCTATACAATATATACATGATTTTATTTTTGTTAATTTTTTATTTTATATTTTTTATTAGTATTTTATATGTATCAAATATAATATTCACAATTAATTAAAAATATAGTAGTTACAAATATATACAATAAAATAAATAATTAAATAATATACATAGTATACCTATGTATAATATACAATAGTAGCCCAATTAGCCACATTTTCACACTTTAACTCTTATTTTTATGAAATCCCCTCCATTTTAAAGATAATTTAATTTGGAGTACAATGAAAGTGAGTTTGATGAATATAGAGTTTTGGTGGAGCAGATATTGACCTTGCAAGATGAGTTTTGTAGCTTTTTGAGAGTGTTGTAATTTACACTATATGCACAGAATTTTATTGCAATTATTTATTATTTACAAAAGAATTTTATTCATAATTTAAAGAAGAATTATTTTTATTTAAAAAGTATTTGGTAATGAATAAATTAAAGAACGAATATGTATTATAGATAGTATTATATAGATGATGAATATATAAAAGAGACAAATGAATTTATGTAATTTTCGATGTCTAGGCCTTATCTCCCCCTACTTTATTTCTTGTGATCATGTCAAGTCTTGACCTTTTGTCGAGGTCTGATTAGACTGTATCTATTACATATATACAATCTTTTATTTTCTCTATTTTCTCTTTATTTCTTTATTTAAGTTAAAATAGTGATAAATATACAATATTCACACAAGAATCAAGGTTAGTAAGATAATGGTTTTATTAATTTTTACAGGTGTTTTATAAGGCATTTTAAGCTAAAATAGATGAATAAAGATGATGAAATGCATATTTATCAAGAAGCTCGTCATGGCAGAGCACGATGGATCTCGACGCCTAAATCTGCATCTCATCGATTCGTCCTTCTTCGCACACTCTTGAACGGAGAGCTACCCCTCTATCACCAGAGTAATCACTCTCTCACTCGATCTCGTTGTAATTAGGGTCAAAGACAGATCAGGGAGAGCAAGATATTTAAGAGGAGGATTTATAACATAAGAAGATGTTTCAGGAAGGGGAGATTTTTGAATGAAATTTTTTGTTCACAATGATTCAGATCTAGTACTAATTGATCGAGCATGTATGTCGATCGTAAGGTGGATCGATGGGTGAAGAATTAGGTTGAATGGATGTCGGAGTCGGGTGCAAGAAATGGGAGACAAAGGCAGGTTGGCACAATACTCAAGTTGGAAGAGGGAAGGGGAGTTGTCGTGGCTGGTCAATGAAACGAATCTGGGCCAATTAGAGCCTAACCCAAATAAGACAAGCCATAAAAAACAAACTAAATAGAATAAGAAATAAATATCAAATCTTAAATTAGGAAATGAATAAAGTGAAAAATGTTCATAATTTAATAATTTGTTTTTTGTGCTTTTTTAATAAATTAAATAATGTAATTTAAATAGTTAAATTAATTAAATACATATATATGCAAGTATAAAATTCATATATACAAATTATACATATTTTTCTTTATATTTTTTTACAAATATACGATAATCCATCCCTGACCAAGCAGTAGAAAAGTATCGAAGTAGAAACCATTAAAGAGAGAGATGATCAATTAAACAAAATTCAACTATGAAAAATATCGGAGTTGTTCACTATTTATTTATACATGAAAGTATTCCTGGGTCGAACATAAGGAGGCAGAAAATCATGCTCATGAAAATTCGAGTGAGAAATATTTTTGTGATATTTTTATCTTCTTTATTTTTCTTCTTTTAATGCGGGTTTAATTTTGAATTTTTAAACTTTTTTATTTTATTTTTTTATTTTTCCATTTTTATTTTTGATTTTCAAAGTGATATTTTGCAAACATTTTATCTACAATATAGTATTACATGGTAGAGATATGTATAGTAATTCTATATAGTAGATCTATGAAAACTCGAGCAACGGGTTCGAAGAGAAAACTCAAACAAAACTCAAAACATAGACTCAAAACTCAAAACTGCGATAAATTTGATGGAAGTAGCAGCTGGGTTCGAAACCTTAGTAGTGATTTGTTGCGTTGATCGTCAGAGATGGAGGAAAGTAATGCTTCGGATGTGAAGATTGATGCTCCAGAAGATGATGGATAAATGCAATTGAATGATTTGATGCTTGATTCTTTATGAATCAGCCAAAGAATTAGGGATAATGCATGTCTGATGTTGATTCCATATGATAAAATTCCATAGAATTGAAAGGGTATGAGTCAAACCGAAAATGGATTTAGCTAGTGAATCACATAAGATGATTAGACTCTCTAATTAAGTGATTGAACTTGAACATGAGAATCGATGAAAATGCGAAGGTGGAATGGGTGAGGTCACTTAGGGATGAAGGTTGCAAGAACCTTTAGGCCTTCGCCTACAAAGATGGTGGATCTTCACAGCTGAACGCTGACCAAACGACGGTGATGCAATGCTCGCTGAATGCCTTGGATCAATCTCCAATCACCCCTTGTCCACGCAGAAAGGAAGGAGGACTCGTCTATCACCCGAAGAACTCGATCCAAGCTCTTGAAGTTAGGTGGACGAATTGGTTGGAATTGACTGGAAGAAGATAGATCGCAAATGGCGAACTTCATGGAATTAAATAAGATGATCGAAAGTTAGTTGGGATGAATCCTATGGTGGGCTTTCGATCTAAGTGATTGGGACTAGGGATTGAATGGATTACATTAGGTTTAGAGTGTGAGGATTAGCTGGGAAAATAGATTGAAGTAGGGCTAGTGAAACAAAAGCTCAAAACTTCTTGAGGTGGAAGATGGCTCCAGATGTTGACACGTGTCAGCACCTGATAGGCTAATTTATATAAAATTCAAACTAAATATCAAATAACGTTATTTAAATAAGATATAAAAATGAAAAGTGTAAATAATTAAATATATTAATTTATTTTATAATTTATTTTCATAAATAATAATTATTTGATGAAATATAAATATAATATTATTAAATAGGTATAAATAATACTTGATAAATAGATATCATATTTTTAGTTTATTAATTTAATAAATAACATGTTAATTTTATATTTTACTAAATATTAGATAATAAATATGAGTTGTATGAATTTGTCTAGATTTTAATAAATTAATTTAAATATATAAACAAATACAGATATATAGTTTGCAATTTAATTTCATCTATAAATTAGGGTTTTTGATTTATTTAAAATATTAAATAGTGTCAACAATTCCTGCAATAATTCATGGTTAAAATACAAGATCAAAAAAATAATTAAAAATTATAAAATCATTAAAACTATAAATATGTATTTTGAAGAAAATAAATGCCCTAGAAACCCATTTGTTATTAAGTCCCAAAATCAATTTTTTTTCAAATGGACTCTGATTTTAATGAAATCACCTTCATTAATTAAAAATATTATTTTATGAACTTTAAAGGTGAGTAGAGTGAAATTGGATCATTGAGAAAGTTATGATATTTTGGAAGTTAAGAAATTGACAATTTAAGATGGATTTCTTGGCACATATACAAGATACTATTTTTAGCTTTGTTATTTTTTCTATACAATTTTAGAAATAATTAGGAAAAGAGTTTGGTGAAAAATATGTAAAAATGAATTAATTAAAAACAATGAAGTTTGTATTTATTTGACAATTAAATGAATATGGTATAGAGTGTATAAATAATTCTTTTTACGATTTTCTTCGTTATCTCCTGCTATTTATTTGTTTATCGACCAATCCATGATGACTTAGTCGCAGGGGTTAGGTCATATAAATATATCTTGCAGCTATATTTATATTTTATAAGTCATATTGTACATATATACATATCTACATTCTACATTATTTTTGTTTTCTTTATTTTTATTCTTTATTTATTTACATATTTTTAATACATAAAAGGCATTTTTATTCGTGAATGAAGTTTTGTTAATGAATGGAAATTAATGGATATTTACATGTATTTGTTAAGGGTTTTAAGACAAAATGTATAAAGAATGTTAATGAATCGTGTATTCATTAATACACAAATTATTTTATATTTATTGATTTTAAAGGAGAAATTAAGGATTATAAATACATGTTTGTTTTATTTTTATGAGTTTATTTAATGGTAGTAATATGGGCAACAATTGTACGCTATAAATACATACAAGATATAAATATTTTCATTAGTGATTTTTATACACATCTTATTATTTTGGTATTTATTTATTTATAGTATATTAAACTGACTTTAAATATATTTTGATATATTATTACAAAGATATTTTACAAGAGTAAATAAATAGGGGTATTTACATTATATGTATGATTTATCTATACAACCAATACATTTATTGATTTTTTTATTTTTCCTTTTGTGATTTTAATTTCTATTTTATATAATTGATATAAAATATGTAAAACACACTAAAAACCCATATATACAACAAATACACAGAAGTAAGCAACATATACAATTGTGTAGATACAATAACACTCTAAATAGTCGACTTTTGCATCTTAGCTCTGATTTTAATGAAACCGTCCTCATTTAAAAGATAATTTTATTCTAGAATACAATAGAAGTTGGTTTATTGATTTTTGAGTTCATATAAAGAAGATATTGAGCTTTCGAAATTTTACAGCTTTTTCTGAGTGTTGTACCTTTTATTCTGTACAAGATTTAATCTTACAATTATTTTTATTATTTAGTATACATTTTTATTTACAAGATTCAAGAAGAAATTTTTTATTTGAGGTAATCTGATTGATAAATAAAATAGTAAAGATATTTACATGGTGAAAGTGATGAATATCTACATTAAATCATCTGTATTTGATGATATTTATATAAGTTATTGACCCTATCTCACACTATTTTATTCCTTGTTAATTACATGCATAATTGACCAACTCTCGAGGATAGGATCAGTCTATATCTATTTTACATATATACAAACTTTCTTTTCTTTTTCTTATTTATTCTTTTATTTTAGATTAATAATAATGATAATTATGAAATACTAATAAATGATATTAATTTGTTCTTAGGTGAGAATTAGTGATATTTACATATGTTCCATTGTAGATTTTAAGACAAAATAAAAGAATAAAGATGATGAACTAAGGATTCATCACTCACCCACATCATAGTGGTATAATATTTATTGACACGCGATATCCAGATCTTCTGAAATTACCCCAAACATGCCGTGATAACTAGATTACTCCCAAAACACACCTCACATGAAATTACTCAGATCAACGATCCAAATATGTGCATGTGATCCTCACCTTGCCCACATCATAGTGGTTTTATTGACATGAAATATCTGGATCTTCTGGAATCACCCCAAACATGTTGTGATAACTAGATTATCCCAAAAACACGCCTTATATGAAATTGCTCAGCTCTACGATCCACGTATGTGCATTGCGATCCTCATCTCACCTACATAATAGTGGGTATAATTTTTATTGACATCCGATATTCGTATCTCCTAGAATCGCCCAAAACATGTTGCGATAACTAGATGTCCCCGAAATACACCTCACAAAAAGTGCCCAAATTTTTGATCCAAGCACGTAAGTATGATCCTCACTCCACCCACATCATAGCGATATACTTTTTATCTACATGTGATACACGGATCACTCCGAAAATACAAATGAACATGACAAAAAATTTTGTTCGCTTACTTTGCATACGAGGCACGAACGATCCATGCATCAACTACATGCATCAAATTGACATGAAAATGATGTAAAGATGTCATGTGGACCAACATCAAGGTGATGGGGTAGAAATCCATACCTTCAATTTTGGATTTCTCCTCCCCCCGAAAATAATGTTTTCGACATGTATTACGTAAAACCCATGTGACATATGAGTGGACCCCATCGTCCTCTTCGCGTTGGTGCCCTCGGCTCGCCAATCAGACATCGACAACAATGATCGTGATGGAGCTCCATCGAGATTTTCTGTGGTGCTCTGGCGAGCTCAAGTGGAATGGCTAAGTGATTGAGCTACTTAGCTTTATATAGATGCGGGGTCTAGATTCGGTCCCAAACAAAAAATCCAAAAGCCTCCCTATTTCATGTGTAGCTTTTGCATATGATGTCCATTTCCAACGCTCTTAGGCTCGTCAGGAAGGTTTCGTTGAACATTACAATATAGAGTGTCATATGTTCTATTTGGACACTTGATCAGATCAGAAATTAAGATTTAGTGAAACTAAATACTTCAGGATATCACATAAAAAGGTTCTCATAGGAATCTATGGAGGTTTTAGTCTCTAATTCAAGGCGAAATCCACAAATAACCTTCATAGCTTATTTGCATCTTTATTGTGATTGATCATGCACAAGCATCAACATAACCATGAACATTCATGTATTGTCAACCCTTGGGAGTTGTGTGCCATACCCCTCGTATTTGTTGTACTATGAGATGTGTTGTCTCTCTAAGGGGAGTTTCGATGTGAATATTTCAATTACTATAATATTTTTAACTTTTCCTTAGTATTAATTGATTATCATGTATCCCATCTTTATTTCATTATGAGATACTTATATAGATTTTTGTGGTTGATTTTATGTTGCTATGGATTTGGTTCCAATACTTTGTTCATCTAAATTATCTTTATATATGCTTTCTTTTAACATGACCACTTTATCTGAAATGAATTTATTCAAGCAGACATATCTATATAAGCGTTATTATATTTCCCTACATTTTCTACAAACTCATTATTTTTAGTTAACTTGCAACAAAATGGTTGGATACTTAATTTTTGTAATGGTTTTTGTTGGATGCGCTTACGTGTTGGCTCTTGTAGTTCGCTTAGTTCATTTTCTTTTATTGATTGTGTTCCCTCAAGCTTTAACATGCATGGTAAACCACACCAACACCCATACCCATCACTCTAATCTATATTAGTTATTATTTCTAATTCCAACTATTTTTTTGCATTTTATAACAACAATGCAACATAACTCCACTACAAAAATGTGACGAGGCTTTATTATTTTATGAGCATATTCCCATTCTTGTTATTTTCACATTTTTTGCATGAATAAGCTTGATTACATGTGCTCCGAAGAAGTTAATGCAATCTTTTTCATGAATTACGACAGTGGACAATCTACCCCCATTTTAATGAACAAACACTGATTCACTGAATATTTGTATTTAGTTGACAATGCTTACATATAAAGTATTATAATATTGACCATGTGCATAAATTTGAAGATGCTACCTTAGTAAACAATGATGAGGTCAAGAGAAAACTCATTCAACATATAGAGGGAAATTCGTTGTTAATGTAGTTGAAAAATATAATTTGTAGTAAGCCTCTATGATTTTTTTACTATGTACCGTAGGAGGGCAACTTTAGCCTAAAATCAAAGTGGAGCGAACTTTACATTCTCACTTATATTGTGGACATTGCTCTTGAGAAAAAAAGAGTAAATTACAAAAAAGTCCCTGAACTATACACCTGATTTCAATGTCATACCAGAACTTTACAAAGTAACAATGTGGTACCCGAACTTTCAAATTTGTCTCAATGTGGTCCTTCACCATAGAAATTTAGTTGATTATTTCATCATTTTAATCTTAAATTTCAATAGTCAGGGACCACATTGAGACAAATTTGAAAGTTTGGGTACCACATTGTTACTTTTTAAAGTTCAGGTATGACATTGAAATCAGGTGTATAATTCATGGACTTTTTTTTTTTGTAATTTACTCAAAAAAAAAGCTTGGTAATATTAAAGCTGCCTGAGATTCAACTTACCCACTGTAAGTAATAAAAAAAAGTTCCGCGGAAACATATCATGAATAATTTTGTTTTTCAACTCCGCTGATAACCGTCGATAATTTTTCCTCCTCAATGTACACACATACAAATAAACCATCATTTACAAAATTACAAATAAACAAGCCCATGGACGTGGATCAAAGCAGGAGGGTCGGGAACAATGCTCGCAGGCAGCTCCGCGGCTCAGCGGCCGGCGGCGCGGAAGCTGTACTCAGTGCGTCTCTTCTCTCGGCCGCCGACGAGCGAGGTGGTACTCCGTGTGTCTGAGAGCGGGCTGGCCTATATGGGCAGCCCCAAGGAAGGGCGGAAGCCGCGGCAGCTCCTTGAGCTTCCTCCTTTTCCGGCTTCCTTCACAACGTTCAAACCCCTTCCCGGTCGCAAGTATCCCCCAGGAGGCCCTCCGGGGCAAAGCCCTCGCATCACCGCTGTCACCTGGCTCAAGTATTACTTTGCAGACGTCCACCCTTCTCTCGTTCAACATCACTTCAACAAAGGAATGGTATGATCAGACTCTTCCTTCTGAAACACCTTCTCTGTTAAATGTTGTATACTGAGTTCATATATCTATCGATATTCAGAAAATTTTGGCATTCTTTCTTGGTTCGTGTAATGAGACGAATTTCTCGATAATGAACCAAACTCAAACATTCGACGAAATTAACAAATTGAAGAATATGAATACATGTAATCAAACATTGACCGGGTCGGGTCGAACTTGAACCTTAAGTAACTTTGATAAATCGAATTCCGACATAAGCATGTTTGAACCCGTTCTATTCGATAAGCACCCGTAATCTGGAGCCACAAGATTTTTCCCGTTATTTTCCTTGGTAGAGGAAAATGACCTTTATCAACCTCGTATTTATGTCAAATTAAAAGACCAGTTAGCGAGCGTTGCCATTTTATCCTGCTTGGGAATTCTATAAATGATTGTTGAGAGATTGAGCAATTGATGGAGAGATAGATAGAAAGTGAAGACGTGAAAGAGGAGGACAAGAAAAAATAGAGAATCGAGGGGGAGAGAAGGTGAGGGAAGGTGAGGAAGAGAAGAAGAGAGATGGGAATGGGAAGGACATGGCAATGGCCGAGGCTATTGGAGGGTCTAAGAAGATGCAAGCGATGGTCCATGATTTGGATATTAAGAGGCGAGGGTGGTGATCATCAGGGCTGGTTGGCGAAATTGTCCACTTGATGTGTTATTTTCATTGCAACAAAAATGGTCATATGGACAAGGCCTGCAAGAACGAGGTCCTTTGGTTCCGTTGCAGGATCGGTGGGACTTGCCGACCCTCAGGTCCGGTTAGGGAGGTTTGGTGTCAGATTCAAGACCCCTATGAAATGTAAGGATTTTGCTTTGGTCTGATTGACTCTCTTCCCATTGAGGGAGATCACAGTGCTCTCATGATTATATGCAGTCGAGCAAGCTGATGGATTTTTTGGTGAAGCTTGCATGGCCTCTCGATCTGATGTTAGCGTGCATCGTGTTTCATGTGGGATGGGCAATGTTCATGCTTCCGTTAACTTTGGTGGAGGGAGGTGTGCTAGCGATGCCATGGACCAACATGTTGTCGTCGGGTAGCTCAATGGCATCGGAGGTGGGATACAAAGCAACAACACGTTCTAGATTCCTAGAGGCAACGAATGCATGATTCAAGGCAACAACAAGGATAAGATTCGGGGATACATTCCTATCACCCTTTCTCAAAAGTCGAGACAATGTGTTTAAAGGAAGAATTGTGGAGAACATGAGATTCTAGTGTGGGACCACTGTTTAATTTCACATTGAATGTGGGCTCCACATCTACTGCTGGTAGTATTCTTTTCATGCCTAATATTGATGCGGTGTTGAGGGATTCAGACCTGCAGGATCCATTGGGGGGGGGGGTCGGGTCCCGGAGGATCCATTTATTTATTGGTGGTAACCCTCGTGTTTTCCAAAGCCCGATATTTGAGGAGAAACATGTGCTGGCGGTGAAGGGCCTAGCCAACCTTGCAGAACTGGATAGGTGGTGAATGGTTGTTGGCATGCTAGGGGTGGAAGCTATAGGGTGGTTTGTAGGAGGCACCAACATAAAAGTTAGCTCTTGGGCTTTAAAATGTCTTCCTCGGTGGAGGCGAGACTAATAGATCTTGGGCATCACAATCTCGTTTCTTGAGGTGGAGCATGGCATGGCACTAGTAGGCAAGAAAGAAGATTGGGGAATGATGTTATATGGGTGGAGGAGGTCCTATTGCTGACAGTTGTTGGTCAAAGGGTATGTTGGCACAGACAAATGCAAATAGAGGGAGGCGGGTTGACAACTATGTGGTGTGGAGAGGGGAGATGGCAGTGACGAAGCATTATCTGTCATATCGACGAGACAATCGAATGAATGATGGATCTTGAAGAGGTTGACAATAGTTAATTAACATTACGATAGCATAAAAACACCTTTAGAATTACAAATCAAATAAATCCTCTACCTGAAGAACAACAGAGAGAGCTAAATAGCACAAAACTCCAAGGCATTGCCAAAATAAACATATTTAACAATAACAAAAATGATTATTTAATCTATTTAATTATTTTATCTTTATTTTATTTTTTGACTCATGAAACCCTTCAGGATCTCTTATGTAATTATCTTCAACTGGACTCTAAGGTTTCATGCTATATAAGAAACCCCATACCCCTTGAATAAATCATCCCATTCATTCTCAATTTCTCTTTCCATGGCATCAGAGAAATGGTCCTAGATCGGGGTCGTTATCTGAATCCCTATGACCACCTCTAGCCCATCTCCATCGTCATTATCATCGGGCCCTTGGGGCTTCCTTCCAAGCACCACCAACGGTTGGATGATGCGGCTAGTGCACCCTACAATGATACCCCATCGCCACTAGGTACCCCAGCGACAGTCCAACGTAGCCGCCTGTCCTGTAGGGCACACTATCATGCCAGGTATCCCGATGGCAGTCCAACAGCGTCTCCTGTCCTTTAGGTGCACAACAACGATAATCCAATGTCATCGTCATTCCTGTAGGCACCATTTGGTCCCTCCTACGGTGCATCATTTGGGCCTTCCTTTGAAATTGTGGACCCGTGGGTATCTCCCAACATTGTTGAAGAAGACAATCGCTAAAACAAGGCCCACCAACATTGTGCATGAAGACCTAGCACGAGAAACATGGCACTTGTGCCCTAATCTCATGCGAATTTAAATCTTTGCAATTGCTTCTTGATCTCCGTATTTGATCGTGATAGCCCTGACTTCTACGAAACCAAGCCCATGTACTCCACATCTTTTGTGATGATTCAAGGGACTTCTATCAAACTCAAGGGTGCTGATAACTACGTGCTCTGGTCTCGATCCTTTAAGGTGTTCATTGACGGTCAGAGAAAGATATCTATTCCCACAGAAGAACTGCGAAAAGAAATTGACAAGGAGTACAAGTCCTGGCTTGGGGACAATTATCAAGTAAAGACATGGATAACCAACAATGTTGATCCACACATTGCTAGAATCTCCTGTACAACGACACCATAAAGGACATGCGGGATAAACTTGCATAGACTTATTCTCAGTAGACTACTAAGTTTTGTCTTGCCGATATCTATATGCAGATTTGGTCCACATCTCAAAGGGAGTCCAGACTTGTGGAATACTATTGACACCTCACTGGTCTCTACGAGGAACTTGCCATCTTTCAGCTAGCCTGTTAACCTAAACATGTGACAGAGAGGTCCGAGTGGAAAGTCTATAGATTTCTTGCCGGTTCACATCCCCACTATTAGAATGTGAAAGACCAATTCCTTACATCTGATACTCTGCCATCCATCAAGGTCATCTTTGTCCATCTTCAAGAGCTTGAGACAACTACTGGCTGTACAGCTAGGGGTGTTCAACATATTTGGGTCAAGCATGCACCCAACTTGATCCGTGCATTTTGACCCTAAACACATGGTTAATTGTTTGAAATGCCGGGTCGAGGATTCATTATGACTTGACCCGTGCCTTATCCAAAAATCCATGTGGAATAGTGGGTACCCAACGAAGCTTTCGTTACCTCAATTGATTTTAAATAGATGAAAGATGTTAGAAAATCGGAAGCAGAAGCGTAAACATGGAAAAAGAAGATAAAGAATAAGAACAACGGGATTTTACGTGGAACCCTACTCCGTGAGGAGCGGGATGAAACCACGGGAGAGGGCCTCAAAGGGGCATATGCTTCATGGCTTTTTCTCATCTGTTACAAGAGGTCTGGGGCTCTTTATATAGCCTTTCTAGAGCCTCCAAGTCCAACCACTAGACGATGTGGGACTAAACACACTGGATGGGGTAAATGGATCCTGGAGGTATCCGTTTACCCATCTACAACTCAATAGGCGCACTACCAAATACTCCAACACTCCCTCTCAAGCTGGAGCATGCAATGCTCAGCTTGGACAAACAAACAGAAAGAAACTCAACTCACACTACAGGACAATATAGACAATATCAACCCAACGCGCACATGTTGCAGTCGAGGACGTTGCTTCTCATGCCATGCAGGTGAGGAGGACGAACGAGCTGGAGTGTGAGTCAACTGAAGACTCGGAATCTGACCATCGAGTCTGAAACTACGCCTGAACTCTCCACGTCGGAGAACTGGGTCGCTCCCATCTGGCTCAGAGAATGGTGCACTGCTCTGGTGTACCTATGATACCACATGAAAACCCTTGCCCTCAAGGGAATGATCCTCTGCTCTGGAGTCCCTATGGCTCACATGAAAACTCTGGCCGAACAACAACAAGAATGATGGGGACCTCGAACTGATGATGGCAACATATGCTCATCTGAAAATGACCGAAAACTCGTGCGTGTCTGAAACTGAGGACTCGGAACATCAATTGTCAAGTCTGAAACCGAACTATAGAGTCTGATCATCTGACTGGTCTGGAGACTAATATCTGAATCTGGAACACAAGACCTGTGACTCTACATATACTCCCCCTTTCTCCCATACTTATTGGAAAACATGGTCGTCGACCAAGTTGGGAGAAGACAACAGTGGTGGGATAAAACAAAAACCACTTAGCCGATTACACATTTGTCGGCTTTCAAAACATTCAATTTTTTTTTCCGAAACATTTTTTTAAGCCGTTGTTTTCAGGATCGGCTAAGATCTGAGAACGGGCGGCGTCATATTCAGGATCAAGGGCCGCAAGTAGAACGCCCACCATGGTGGCATTCCGAAATGTCTTCTGCTGTTCAGGAGTCGCTGTGAGTGGGATAGTACTGTATAACTTCTCAAACATCCCCCTCAGAGATGTGTATAAGGAGTGAAGAGGTCTGCCGTTCTGCTTCATCGTGAATATGTCATGCTGAAGCCGTAACATCTTGGTCTCATTTCGCACCTGCGAATATGTAGCAGCTAGGATATCCCACATCGCCTTGGCAGTGGGCTGATGGAGGACATCGTTGGCAATCTCCATCGACAGTGTACCTGACAACCATACCTTTGCATACGAGTCATCAGCCTCCCACGAGGCATATATCCCTGTCTTCTCTGCTGGCTCATCCTCGGTAAGAATGTGCTTCTTACCATTCGACTTCATGAGGCTCATGAACTGCATCGCCCAGGGCTCATAATTCGACCCGTCCATCTTGACTATTGGCGCAGGACCTTTGAATGCACCTATGGAAGGCATATCAACCTTCGATTATGACATTTTGCCGCTGGAGAAGAACTAGGGTTTGTAGACAAAGTGACAGATGTCTACACAAACTGCATAGGATTCGAGTGCGTATGTAGACGTTACGCACCCAAATCCATACACCTTGAGGAAGAGACAGCTAGGCTCAAGGCACTAGGAAAATCGCCCTAGCGGTGCCGCTAGAGCAAGAGAGCAACGAGATCAACCATGCCGGGGGGGACCGGCAAGGCTTAGAGCCGGCGGCGATGAGGAGCCGGCTGGGTTGGGCTGGGGGCCGGCGGTGTAGGGGGCTGGCGACTGGGGGCTGGTGGCAGAGAGGGGCGGCGGCGCCAGGCGCTGGGGGTTGGCGGCGGCGGCGAGAAGAGGGTGGGCGGCGGGTGGGGGTGGGCGGCGGGTGGAGAGCCCTAGGGCTTGGGCTATGATACCATGTTGGGAGAAAACAATGATTGATTTATTTAGAGAAACCCTAGGCTCTCTTATATAGGGAGAGACCTTAAGGGTAAAGTACATAGTAGTCCAGAGAAAACAAAGAAATAACGAACAGGTACATAGCATAATAATATCTATCTTTACAGATTTCTATAGGATCCATTTACCCCATCCAATAGTTTTGTCCCACATCGTCCAGTGGTGAGACTTGGAGGCCCTGTGGAGGCTATATAAGGAGCCCCAGGCCTCCTGTATCAGATGAGAAAGTGCAATGCATAACATGCCCCTTTGAGGGCTTCTCCTGTGGTTTCATCCCGCTCCTCACGGAGTAGTGTTCCACGTAAAATCCCGCTGTTCTTCTTATTATTTTCATTCTTTATCCATGTTTTCGCTTCCGCTTCCTATTTTCTAACAGCTCCAATCCACCCCAGTGGAATACTAAAAGCTCGAGACACTGTCAGTTCTCACCGCTTGACTCCGGAAGCGGTTCCAGACCTCTGCAGAGCTACCCCATGTGAAGAAAAGATGATCTATATTCTCCACATATTGGTTTCAGATTTCGCGAAATATCGTTGAAATTTCACCGAATTTCGGTTTCGACATGGGACCGAAATTACAAGCGAAATGCTGATATGGGGGTCTTCCTCCACAAATGTTGCTCGATTTGGATGAAATGTGATCGAAATTTACCGGAATTTCAATGAAATTTCATTTCAACATGTTGTCGATACGATATTCAATATCGAAATTTATAACCTTGCTCCATAACCTCCGAACATATGGGGCAATCTTGATCCAACCCTTGCGTGAAACAAGCAAATCAGTCCCTCGTCAGCAATCTATGTTTTTTTTTTGAGAGCCAGTTTAGGGAGTTGCATATACATGGATTTTGAGATATAATGCCTTGCCTTCCCTCCTCTGTCCCAAATTCATTAACAATATGGGGGTTAGACAACCTTTAATAGTTTATCTCTATCTTCAATTTCGGATTACAGAACTAGAGTGAAAAATATAGATGTCCCAATGAGCTTCTGGTTAATTTAAGGAAGCAGTGAGAAGTTAGAGGACACAGACACATTATCATTAAGAATGTTGCCTTTCAATGGGTAAATCCACTCCTCATGGGAGTCGTTCTGATTAGCTTTCAGAGAGTGTCAATGGAGAGGGCCTTTAGCTCCTTGCGTATAACTGGTGGAAATGGGTGGTACCCTTTGACGTGATTAGTGCATTCTCCAAATAAAAGACTGATGTGATTTTTAGGTCTCATTATCTCTTTGAGAGAAAGCAGTGTAATTCTCTAGTTATTATTGACGTTGGAAGAAATAAATTTTGATTTCTAACATCCACGTTTTTCAATATTCATTTTAATGAATATGTGGGTGTTTGGTCAATCTTTACCTTCAGCTTTTTTTAAAAATACAGTTGAGCCTAAGTTTGGATGTCTCAGAAGACTTCTTATTTTTGGACATATGATGTCAATAGACGCACTTTTCCTAATAACTATAGCTGTCTATTATCCTGCTATTCATCTTGTGATTTAGCTTGTTGGTTGATTCTCCTGGAACCTGGAAAAAGCTCATTTCGACGTGCTTCTCTTTTGAAGGAATTCTAATTGTTATTTCATTCCATACATGAAAAGAAATATCTTTGGGCCGTTCTTTCCTAAAATACACACATTGAAACCTGTATGACCTGCATTGCTTTATTTTTGGAACTATCCTGCCATGTCAGTTTGGATTTGCCCTTCACTTAATTTTTTTTCTTTTGATTAGTTTGAGATTGTATCTTCTAATAGTTAGCTGTTCTTAGCCTTGACGAATTTGAGATGGCATCTCTTTCATAATTGGTAGGTCCAGATAGAATGCAATGACCATGACAAAGTTCTTGAGGGGAAGCAGTATGGTCGATCTAACATGCAAAAGGTATATGCATTACTATCAAATTTCTATTAAATGAAAAGTGTCACCCTCTTGGGTAGACATCCGAGTTCCATGAATCATTGCTAGAATAGGAATAACGAAGTTCCCTCTCTTATATAGAGAACATTTTGAAAATTACAGGGGACGACTCCATTTACAATGACAACATTTCTTAGTACAGAGATTATTCTATACTCATTTATGAACGTGAACCCTAAGTTTTCTCATAACTTGCTTGATGCACTTTTTAAATGATTAGTGCAACGAAGGGTATTAGTGAAAATATCTGCAAGTTTTTCTCAAGCCTCATGTATGAATGCTTATCTTTTCAGATAACTGTTAGGGTAAAAGAGTACTGAGATGATAATTCCATAGAGCTCTCGGAGAGCCCTTGGGTAAATTACAAGAGAGGTACATAAAGAAACTGAAATAATAAATAACATAAAAGACGATCAACTCTCTCTACACTCCCCCTCAAGATGGAGCATAGATATCTATCATGCTCAGCTTGGAAGAACATCTCTGGAAAGGTCCTCTGAGCAATGGCTTAGTGAATATGTCCGCTGTCTGGTCCTCTGAACTGACGTGAGACGTGGAGATGAAGCCCTTGTGGATCATGTCCCTAGTGTAATGACAATCCACCTATATGTGTTTGGTTCTCTCATGGAAGGCTGGATTGTTGGCAATAAATAATGCTGCCTGATTATCACATTGAAGGTTCATAGGCAAGGGAACATCAACATTCAGATCTTCTAAGACTGCTTTAACCCACATCATTTCTGTGCTTGCCTGTGCCATGGCTCTGTACTCGGATTCGGCACCGGATCTCGCCACAACAGTCTGCTTCTTGCTTTTCCAAGAGACTAAAGAGCTTCCTATGAAGATAGCAAATCCAGAAGTAGACTTACGATCCCTTGGACATCCTGCATAATCTGCATCTGCACAGGCTGAAATAGACAGATCTGTACCTTTCTTGAATAGCAACCCTGTGCCTGGGGAAGATTTCAGATATCTCAATATCATGTACAAGGCATCCATATGTACTTGCCTCGGCTGCTCCATGAATTGACTCACCCGGTTTACTGCAAGGGCAATATCCGGTCGAGTTATAGTGATGTATAAGAGCTTACCCACCATTTCTTTGTACCTTCTCTTGTCCACCTCCTCGGTATCATCATCGTACAGCTTCATACTCGGGTCCATAGGTGTACTTGAAGGTCTGCATCCAGTCATTCCTGTTTCAACTAGCAAATCTGTGACATATTTTCTTTGAGTCATCACCATTCCTTGTGCATTTCTTGCAAATTCTATCCCCAGAAAATATCGTATTGTGCCTAGATCCTTTGTAATGAACTGGCTGCCCAACATAGACTTGGTTATCTCAACCCCCTGTGCATCATCTCCAGTAACCAATATATCATCAACATATACCATAACAACAATGGTACCTCTAGGGGTCTTCCGGACGAACAGTGAGTGGTCCGCATTTGATCTTCTGAACCCCTGTCGTTCAATAAGCTGGGAGAGCTTCTGGAACCATGCTTGTGCCATGCTGGATTATCAGGACGAAGGCTTTTGCATCCTGCTCTACTGATCTGCCTGTAGTTTTTTTATCACAACGTATGGCCAATCCACATGCTTTTTGTAGCAAGAATTTTATGTAATGTAGTTTGTATGTCAATCTAAATATATCGTGATTGTGGCATGATGGCATATTAGTATGAAGGGTTTTGCATTCTATTGTATTGATCAGTGTTGGGAAAAATGAAACGAGTTGTTTATTCATAACCCTAGGCTCTCTTATGTAGGAGAGTAGCCTATGGGTAAATTACATAGACATTCATAAGAAAAAGGAAATTAGGAAATGTTGGAGAAAATAAGAGCGCTTGTTATTCCTGAGAACCCTAGGCTCTCTTATATAGTAGAGAGGCCTATGGGTAAATTACATAAAGTAGAAGACAGGAAAGATAATAAGAAAGAGACACATATGAAATATGAAAATACAAATATCTTCACACTCCCCCTCAAGCTGGAGCATAGATATCGATCATGCTCAGCTTGGATGAACACTTCTGAAATGATCCTCTGAGCAGTGGCTTGGTGAAGATGTCCGCAGTTTGCTCTCCCGAGCTGACATGGGAAGTAGAGATCAAGCCCTTCTGAATCATGTCTCTAGTGTAATGACAATATACCTCAATGTGTTTTGTTCTCTCATGGAATGCAGGATTGTTTGCAATGAATAGGGCAGCCTGGTTATCACAGTGTAACTCCATGGGTAGAGGAACCTCTATATGTAGATCGCATAGCACTGTTCGGACCCACATCATTTATGTACTTGCTTAGGCCAGAGCTCTGTACTCGGACTCGGCACTTGATCTTGCTACAACAGTTTGTTTCTTGCTTTTCCAAGAAACGAGAGAAGTCCCAACAAATATTGCAAATCCCGAAGTCGATTTCCTGTCCTTAGGACAACCTGCATAATCCACGTCAGCATATGCAGATACAGAGAGTGTGTCTCCTTTCTTGAATAGTAATCCTGAGCCTAGGGATGCTTTTAAATATCTAAATATCATGTGTATTGCATCCATATGTACTTGTCGAGGTTGCTCCATGAATTGACTCACTCGACTAACCACAAATGCAATATCTGGTCTGGTAATTGTAACATAAACGAGTTTTCCAACCATCTCTCTGTATCTCCTCTTATCAACTTCATCTGTATCATCATCGTATAGCTTTATGCTAGGATCCATAGGAGTCGTGGAAGGTTGACATCCAATCATGCCTGTCTCTGCAAGCATATCTGTAACATACTTTCTTTAGGTCATCACAAGACCCTCTGCATTCCTAGTAAATTCCAACCCCAAGAAATACCTAAGGGTGCCCAGATCCTTAGTCACTAATTTGCTGCCCAGAAAGTCTTTCGCCATCTTGATTCCCTGCTCATCATCTCCTGTAACAACGATATCATCAACATATACCATGATAGCAATAGTACCTCTAGACGTCTTCTGCACAAATAAGGAATGGTCTGCATTTGACCTCTTGAATCCCTGTCGTTCAATCAGGTCTGAAAGCTTTTGAAACCATGCTCTTGGACTCTGTTTAAGGCCATATATTGCCTTATGGAGTCTACAAACTTGCTGACACTCCCCCTCAGCAGCAAACCCTGGAGGCTGCTACATGTAGACCTCCTCTTGTAGATCTCCATATAAAAAAGCATTTTTCACGTCAAGCTGGAATAACGGCCAATCACGTGCTACAACCACTGAAAGGACACGTAAAGTAGAATGCCGAGCAACTGGAGAAAATGTGTCCAAGTAATCAACTCCATAGTCTGAGTAAAACCACGTGCCACGAGCCTTGCCTTGTACCGATCAAGGCTTCCATCGGCATGGTATTTAACAGTAAACACCCACTTGCAGCTAACAATAGACGATCCAGAAGGAGGGGGAACAAGTGTCCAAGTGCCACGGGACTGCAACGCAGCCATTTCTTCTTCCATAGCAAGAAGCCATTTGCTATCTTATAGTGCCTCCTGATAATTGCATGGAATTTCTTCTGCAGTTAGAGCTGCTGCAAATCTCTGAAAATCGCCTGTAAGACGATGAAAAGAGACATGGGAAGCAAGTGGGTATGAAGCACAAGTACGCCTCTGCTTTTGAATAGCGATAGGCACGTCCAAATCTCCATGATCTTCAACCTGTTGTGTTCCCTGTATCAATGGATCCTCAGACTCATCGTTAGAAATCAAGTTATCAGAATCAACCTGAGGGCTGCTGGATGACGGGCCATGACCTTGAGCAGATGAGGATCGACGAGTATAATGCTTTGGTAACGGGGGAACAATGGTGACTGGAGGTGGTAAAGGTGGAGGTGAAGGTATGACAGGAGGTGGTGGTGGAGATGGCACAAAGGGTAACTGACTCATAGGAGGTTGTGGCATGAATACCTCAGAATCATAATGAGAAGTAGTCATGCTGTCACCTGTAGAAGAGAAAAACATCACAAATTCAAAGAATGTGACATCTGCACTAACAAAATATTTTCGACGCAGCGGACCAAAGCAACGATACCCCTTCTGTGTCCTGGAGTATCCTACAAACACACATTTGATAGCCCTGGGAGAGAGCTTATCAAGACCTGGCCCCAACTGATGGACAAAACCAACACAGCCAAAAACACGAGGTGGAAGTGGGAACACCTCCTTCTCAGGAAAGGCTATAGAGAGAGAGGAGATTTCTCACCTAAGACAGACGAGGGCATGCGATTTACTAAGTAACAAGCTGTGAGAACCGCATCACCCCAGAACGAGCGTGGAGCATGACTCTGAATAAGTAGGGTTCTAGTGATATCCAATAGATGTCGATGTTTCCGCTCTGCAACACCATTTTATTGTGATGTGTAAGCACATGAAGTTTGATGAATTATACCACGAGATGAGAAGAACAAGGACAAAGCTCTAGTACAAAACTCCAATGCATTGTCAGAACGCACAATTTTTACAGAAAAAGAGAAAACATTTTTAACTTCATTGATAAACATTTGAATTACATCTCTTGTTTCAGATTTATTCTTCAATAAGAACACCCAAGACAAGCGAGAAAAATCATCTACTGCAATCAGATAGAATCTGTGTCCCTGGTGATCAGGAACACGACTTGGACCCCAAATATCAATATGGACTAAGTCGAACAAGGAGCCACTGCTATGACTCTGACGACTCGGGAAAGTGGACCAATGATGCTTTCCCAACTGACACGTTTCACATTGGAAGGACGATTTCGGAGAAATCTGGGGCAAAACACGACACATCTTCTGAATAAGGAGGTGATCAAAACAGAGATGCCAGATATACAGAGAGTCTGATCCTGTAGAATGGAGAGATGCACTGACATAAGGAGTATGGATCAGACGATAGAGACCATTCTGCTTACAGCCATAGCCAATCATGTTGCCCGAGGGTATGTCCCGAAAAACAAGAGATGATGAGTCAAAAATAGCTCGACAGTTTAAATCCTTTGTAATCTGGCTAATGGACAGTAAATTCATAGAGAAATTGGGAGCATATAACACATTCTGCAATCTCAAGGAAGGTGTCAAGTTAATCTCCCCCTGTCCTGTGATCGGGGAATGTGTTCCATTGGCTATCACCACAGTTCGTCCTAAAGAGACTGGTCTATATGAAGTGAGTTGTTCCGCACCTGCGAATATGTCGTCGCTAGAATATCCCACATAGCCTTAGCCGTGGGCTGATGTAGTATATCGTTGGTGATTTCTATTGTCAACGTCCCAGATAGCCAAACTTAGGCATACACATCATCTGCCTCCCACAAGGCATGCACCCCAGTCTTCTCCACCGGCTCCTCTTCGGTAAGAATATGTTTCTTACCATTCGACTTCATCAGGCTCATGAACTGCATAGCCCAGAGCTCATAATTTGTCCTGTCCATTTTCACAATAGGCGCTGGACCTCTGAATGCACCAGTGGCGGGTACATCAACCTTGTTCTCAGACATATTGTCGACAGAAGACTGCTACGGGTGCAACAAATCAAAGTTTGTATGTCTACACAGATATATATAGGTTTGGGTGCACGTGTAGACTCATGCACACCAACCCATCAATCAACGGACGAGGCTGAGGCGACGTGCAAGTGAAGACAGCACGCGAGCACGCGAGACGAGGCTGAGGTACGTTCGAGAAGAGCGCACGGTGCGCGTGAGGAGGGCGAGCGCACGGTGCGCTGTGCGCGGCGAGCGCGTGCGCGGAGCCCTTGCTGTGGAGGCGCGCTAGGCTGCGGTGCCGGCGAAGAGGCGAGGGCACACACGCGAGTCGAGGGAGAGGGCGACGGCGCGCGAGTCGAGGGAGAGGGCTGGCGGTGGGGTTAGGGTTTTTGGGAATCGAGAGCTCCGGTCTAGAACCGCCGCTCTGATACCATGTTGGAGAAAATAAGAGCGCTTGTTATTCCTGAGAACCCTAGGCTCTCTTATATAGTAGAGAGGCCTATGGGTAAATTACATAAAGTAGAAGACATGAAAGATAATAAGAAAGGGACACATATGAAATATGAAAATACAAATATATTCACAGGAAACAATACAGACAACGTAACATAAATATATCTATACACTCCCCCTCAAGATGTAGTATAGATATCGATCATGCTCAGCTTGGACGAGCACTTCTGAAACGGTCCTCTAAGTAAGGCCTTGGTGAAGATATCTGCAGTCTGGTCCCCTGAGCTGAGATGAGATGTAGAAGTAAAACCCTTCTGAATCATATCTCGTATATAGTGGCAATCAACCTCGATGTGCTTGGTTCGTTCATGAAATGCTGGATTATTTGCAATAAATATAGCATCTTGATTGTCACATTCCAGTACCATAGGACGGGGAACCTCTATATATAGATCTGTAAGAACAGCTTTTACCCACATCATTTCTGTACTGACTTGGGCCATAGCCCTATATCCAGACTCAGCACTAGATCTGGCTACAATAGTTTGCTTCTTGCTCCTTCATGAGACAAGAGAATCTCCAACATATACAACAAATCCAGTGGACTTCCTATCCTTTGGACACCCTGCATAATCTGCATCTATGCACGCTGAGATAGTGACCTCCTTGCCTTTCCTAAACAATAGACCTGCACCTGGAGATGATTTAAGATACCTGAGTATCATCTGTATAGCATCCATATGAACTTGACGTGGTTGCTCCATGAACTGGCTCACCCGACTAACAACAAAAGAAATACTGGGTCTGGTAATGGTAACTTAGAGGAGTTTTCCTACCAGCTCTCTGTATCTCCTCCTATCAACCGCATCAGTATCATCATCATATAGTTTCATGCTTGGATCCATAGGTGGCGGCAGGTCGACATCCAAGCATTCATGTGTCACTTAGCAAATCAGTGACATATTTCCTCTGGGTCATCACAAGCCCTTGTTGATTTCTGGCAAACTCCAGTCCCAGAAAGTATCTAAGAACTCCAAGATCCTTGGTCACAAATTCACGACCCAGAAGTTCTTTCGCCCTCTTGATTCCTTGTATATCATCTCCTGTAATAAGAATATCATCAATATACACCATAATTGCAATCATACCTCTGGATGTTTTCTGTATAAAGAGGGAATGATCTGCATTTGAACGTTTGTACCCCCAATTTTTCAAACAGGTCTGAAAGCTTCTGGAACCAAGCTCTAGGGCTCTGCTTAAGGCCATAGATTGCCTTATGAAGTCTACACACCTATGAACACTCTCCCTCAACAGCAAAATCATGTGGCTGTTGCATGTAGACTTCCTCCTGAAGATCACCATACATAAATGCATTCTTGACGTCTAACTGAAATAACGGCCAATCTCAAATCACGGCAACCGAGAGAAGGATCCGTAAGGTGGAATGACGAGCAATTGGTGAGAATGTGTCAAGATAATCTACCCCGTATGTCAGTGTAAATCCTCGTGCAACCAGGCGTGCTTTGTATCTGTCGATGCTACCATATGTATTCTGTTTAACTGTAAACACCTATCTACAGTTAACTGCAGATACACCAGTTGGAGCTGGGACGAGGCTCCAGGTGCCTCTCGATTGAAGATCATCCATCTCTTCTTCCATAGCCAAATGCCATCAACTGTCCTTCAAAGCCTCTTGATAATTCGGTAGAATAGCCACGACAGAGAGTGCAATAACAAAATTCCTGAATTCACCAGTCAAGCGATCAAAAGAAATCATGGATGCTATAGGATATGGTGTACAATTGCGCTT
Source organism: Ottelia alismoides (assembly GCA_037367405.1). Taxonomy (NCBI): domain Eukaryota; kingdom Viridiplantae; phylum Streptophyta; class Magnoliopsida; order Alismatales; family Hydrocharitaceae; genus Ottelia; species Ottelia alismoides. The sequence continues at coordinate 463,688 of JAZKJV010010969.1, read as the reverse complement.
CTGCTTCCGAAGTGCAATAGGTAGGTTCAAATCAGCAGCCTCCGCATCTGTCCCTTGTAAAGAATCCTGCTCAGGTAAGCCATTAGACCCATCATTAGAAACTATATTCTCAGTATATACCTCATGCGTGCTAGATGATGAGCAATGACCATGATCAGAAGCAGGTCTGCGAGTATAGTAGCGGGGCAATTGTGGAACAGGGATTGTAATAGGAAGTGAAGGTGGCATAGGTAGTAGTGGTGGTGGTGGTGTTGGTAAAGGAGATGGTTGTGGTGGAGGTGATGGAAGTGATGGTGGCGGTGGCATGTATATGGCTTCATCAGTGTCTGAAGACGTCAACCGATCACCTGTAGGGGAGAAGTACATGACAGACTCGAAAAAGATGACATCGACACTAACATAATACCTCCTACGCATTGGATCATAACACCGGTACCCTTTTTGTGTCATGGAGTACCCAACAAAGACACACTTGACAGTTCTATGAGAGAGCTTGTCAATATTTGGAGACAACTGGTGGACGAAGGCAACTGAGCCAAACACACGAGGAGTAAGTGAGAACAATTCCTTTTCAGGGAAGCCTAGAGAGAAAGGAATTTGCTCACCTAAGACTGACGACAGCACGCGATTAATGAGATAGCATGCCGTTAGAACAACATCGCCCCAAAAAGAATGAGGAGCATGACTCTGAATGAGAAGCATCCTAGTGACATCAAGCAAATGACTATGTTTCCTTTCTACAACTCCATTTTGTTGGGAAGTATAGGCACGTGATGTTTGATGAATAATTCATTGGGTGGAAAAATAATTGGAGAGAGTATTAGTACAGAATTCCAAGGCATTATCGGTTCTCACAATTTTCACAGAAGCAGAAAACACATTACGTACTCCAGTTAAGAAATTTTTGACAACATTCCCAGCTTCAGATTTATTCTTTAACAAGAAGACCCAATACAGACGAGAAAAATCATCAACAGCGACAAGATAAAACCTGTGCCCCTGATGATCAGGGATACGACTGGGACCCCAAATATCGACATGAAACAACTCAAAAATGGAGCTGCTGCTTCTGCTCTGATGACTGGGAAAAGTAGATCGATGATGCTTTCTCAACTGACAAGCTTCACATTGAAATGACGCGTGAGGCGAGATCTGGGGCAGAACATGACATAGTTTCTGAAGCAGTAGATGACCAAAGCGCAGGTGCCACGTAAACGGTGAGACATGTCCATCAGGGAGAGAGGAGATTCCGGCACAGGGAGTTCGAACTAGGTGATAGAGACCGCCCTGCTCATGGCCACACCCAATCACGTTGCCCGTAAGGATGTCATGAAAAACAAGAGAAGATGGGTCAAAAATGGCTTGACAATGTAAATCCTTCGTAATTTGGCTAATTGACAACAAATTCATAGAGAAATCAGGTGCATGCAACACATTCTTTAGATGCATAGAGGGTGTCATGTTAATCTCCCCCTGACCAGTGAGGGAGTGAGTCCCATCTGCAATAACCATAATACGTCCTGGAGGAACCTGTTTGTAGGCTGTAAGTTGTCCCTTATCTCCACACAGATGATGTGTGGCACCGGAGTCCATAATCCATTCTATAGCATCAGATCCACTACCGTTAGTGAGTGCATAAGTACTACCTGAGGTACTGGAGGAGGCTAAAGCAGCTACATCTGAATGACTCCCGAGGACCGTCGAAGATGGCACAGGACTGGAGAGAGGTAGAATACCCCTCAATCGTACTACAAGATCATCAAAACATTGATCCAAAGAGGAAGCAACTGGGGGTTCAATCTGTTTAGCCACTCGAGCAGAAGTCGGGAATCCATGCTTGGAGTAGCATGTATCCTCTGTATATCTAGAACGATGGCAGAAAGTACATGGCTGACGAACACGACCTCCCCTGCCCCGAGGTCCACGACCACGAAACTGAGAAGATCCTCCTCGACCTCGGGATGTTGCCATTGCTGAGGATGTCTGATTGGCTGTAGAAGAGGGAACAGTAATACAACCGAGTCTGTGGAAAGCTTCCTCCATAGGAGGAATAGTAGAGTCTGTCAAAATCTGGGAACATGCTGCTTCATACTATGGATCAAAAGCTGCCAGGAACACACCAACCATGGTGGCATTCCTATAAAGTCTTCTGCTGCTTAGGGGTAGATGTGAGAGGCATGAAGCTATAGAGCTTCTCAAACATCCCTCGCAAGGATGTATATAGTGAGTGAAGAGGACGTCCATTCTGCTTGATCGTAAATATATCATGCTGGAGCTGTAGAATCTTTGTTTCAATTTTCGAATGTGAATAAGTGGCAGCAAGAATATCCCACATCGCCTTGGCGGTGGGCTGATCAAGTATATCATTGGCAATCTCCAATACCAATGTTCCTGAGAGCCAAACCTTGGCATATGCATCATCTGCCTCCTATGAGGCGTTAACTCCAGTCTCCTCGGTTGGTTCTTCCTCAGTAAGAATATGTTTCGTACCAGTAGACTTCATCATACTCATGAACTGCATAGCCCACAGTTCATAGTTTTACGCATACATCTTTACTATAGCGCAGGACCTCTGAATGCACCTATGGATGGAACCTCGACCTTGCTTTCTGTCATGATAACACAAGAAGACTAGGAATGAAGACTAGATGCTGGCTTGTCTACACGAACATAGAGAGATATGGTTGCATGTGTAGACTCATGCAACCAATATCATCGAAGACGAAGAACCTCGGCGAGAACGTTCAACCCGTGGTATGGTTCCTCCGAGCGGCTATAAAATGCCTAGGCACAAGAGGCAAGTGCCGCATGGAAGGCGTCTGAGAAGCCTAGGCGGGGATCCTGGGCAACCGCAAGGGACTAGGCGGAGCCAAGGCTTGGGCCTGGCGAGCCTAGCGTGGCTGACGAGGGTCTGCAGAGCCCAGGCAAGGGCCTGACGGTAGGGGCCTGTGGGCCTAGCGTGGCTGGTCGGGGCTTGGCGGGTCCGAGAAGCCAAGGCTGGAGCCTGGCGATACCGGCGGAGCCCAGGCAGGGGCGTGTTAGAGCTAGTGAAGCCCATGCAAGGGCTGGCAAGGCCAACAACAAGGAGGAGGAGCCCACACATGGACCGACGACGGGAGAAGAGGAGAGAGGAGGGAGGTGGGCGGCGAGAGAAAGAGAGAGAGTGTTAGGGATTAGGGTTTTGGAGCTCCAGTCTAGGACCGCCGCTCTGATACCATGTTGGGAAAAATGAAACGAGTTGTTTATTCATGAACCCTAGGCTCTCTTATATAGAGTAGCCTATGGGTAAACTACATAAAACATTCATAAGAAAAAGGAAATTAGGAAGCAGTACAAATAACGTAATATAAATATATCTCTATAATTTGCATGTAGCTTTCTTATTACAACATATGGTGATCCACATGTATTTTTAGCAAGGATTGTATACAACTTAGTTTGTACAAGGTACAAGCCATGACTCCACACTTGTATTGATATACACCAATGTTTCTTGCTATTATATAAGACAAAGTTTCATCGTAGAAATGTTTTGAAGCCAAAAGTAGAACATCATTCTTCTTCAACATAATTAGGCATTTTTTGATTGGCATAGACGGGCTCTTGAAAACCGTGCTAGATTGTAATGGGACTAGCAACCACCACTTCAATTGTAAGAGAGACTACAACTAAAAAGTGGTACCCATCTCTTGCAATGACTCGACATTCTATGTAGTGGCGAGCATCTCCCTAGAGATCTTTTCCTTGCCTAACGTAAGTTACAAATTAGAGAGTGAGGATAGGATGGCCAATATAGTGCTAAATAACTAAGTCTATATCACATCTAGGGTGGTGAATTGTCCAATCTCCTAGCTAAAAGGGCTACGCACCGCACTTATCTCAATTCATTCCAATGATTGAGGGGTTTACGAGGGTTACGAGCCGCAAAATAAAGCATATTTTAGTCACAGACCCTGATCTCTGGTTCCCAACATGCTCAAGCATGTTTACATGTCAAGATGTTTGTGGCATGCACCAAGGTTTGGGAAAGCTGTATGCGTATGCGTTCGGACAGGTCACTGAATAGTGATTAAGTGGTATGCGAGAGAATATGCGGAGTATATGCAATTATACGTAGTTTTCTAATTTTTAATTTAAAAATAAATAAAAATACGCAAAAAATATTGTAGTTTTTTATAAGTTTCCCAAACAAAATAAAAAAATCAACAGAAATAACATTACTAATGTATTAACTAAAATAACATCTTGTAACATATCACAAGAACTTGTAGAATGGTAAGAGAACAACATATCTTGTAACATTATCATCATGTAACATTATGAATAATACAAAAAATTGTAACATTATAATCCAACAACAAGATATAAGATACATCTTACCATTGTACAAGTTCTTGTGATATGTTACAAGATGGAATAGACTACAACCAATAAAATGTCTCAAACATTGCTTATACAATTGAATATTATGTCACACTGTAACTGATAAATTGTTCAAAAATTTTTTTGACAAACAAAAGGGTGAGCTCCCGAGTTCGGAGTCACCACAATAACTTTATTTATATATTAATAAAAGAAAGGATACATGATGTATTACCTGGACTCCCAAAAACTCAGGAGGGACATACAGTGCGATACAACATTCTCTGGGTAAAATCTCTGATTTTTAAAAATAAGCTCATTTCTTGCCAACCAAATTTCTCATAAACTACAAAAGGTTTAGTGACGTCGGATGAGTGACCTCCTACACTTCTTACGCTTCCCAGAATCTTGAAAAACCACCGGCATCCACCCACAGGATCGCCATTCCCTCCAAACCTTCGCTGAAGCCTCGCATGTGAAGAAAAGGTGTTCTGAGTTCTCCATCTGCATCCCACACCTGTCATAAGTTACCTCTTAAAGGCCCAACAATCTAGCCCTCCTTACCTTGTTACAAAGCTTGTCTCTCCTCAGGCACCAGAGGAACATCTTTATTTTGCTTGGTATCTTGCGTGCCCAAATAATCTTCACGTCCTGGCATAGGTCGTGATCTTATCCCCCCCCCTCCATTTCTCAGCTCCTCATAGAAGTGCTTAACTGAGAATCTTTCACCAGACCATTCGTAATGATCCCTATTATGAGAGAAGTCATCAGTGCCAAGGTTGCAGAAGTCGGCAGTCGGTACTCGGTCGGTAGGGTCACTGACTAAGGATTAATCGGCAGTCGGGAGAGTAATCGGATTTAGTCGGGCATTAGTCGGTTTGGAATTTTTTATTATTTTAAATATATAAATAAATTTTTTATAACATATACTCTCATTTATATTCATATATTTAGCAGTTTTAATATTTTTAAGAGCTTAAACAATATAACAAGAGAAGGAAAGAAGAAGCAAGTTAAGAAGAAAATGTTTGGTACATAGTACAAGCACATGTTCGAAAATAAAAAAACGTTTGCAACATGCCCAAAAAATAAGACAAGCAAAAAGTAACGGACGAGTATCCCAAGTCATTGGATTCAATCGTCAATGTCATCATCCAAGTCCAACTCTTCTTCTTCTTCATCACCTTCATCATCATCATCATCTTCTTCTTCTTCTAAATCCTCAAGATGTAGCTCCTCCTCATTCATCGGCGTAGCATTGGAGCTTGACGATGAAGCTCCCCTTCCACGTTCAACTCGTTGGCTCCTTCTTGGGTCCAAATTTTCTTCGGCCCCACTAGCATGTGCTACAACCCCCCATGTCAGTCCGGAACCTGGAAAAACCTCCTCATCACGAGCATCAACGTCTCCGGTCCATTCAGCCATGTGTGCACGATCACGAGATGAGAGAGGATCTCTTTCTTTCTCAGCTCGGCGTTCCTGCAGGTTGGAATTGAAACGCACATACACAAGATCATTCAGCTTCTTCGTCTCCAACCTGTTTCTCTTCTTGGTATGGATCTGAATACCAAAAAAATTAACTTTATATCAATTACTAATTAAAATTTTACTATTACTAATCGAATTTAGTGGGTGGAGTGGAGTCATTACCGAATCAAATGTACTCCAGTTACGCTCACATCCCGATGATGAAGACGTCAAGCTCAAGATTTTGATAGCCATAGCTTTCAAATGAGGCGTGTCATCTCCATGATTATGCCACCAATTAGCTATTAAAATAGAGAATTGGTCAACTCAATAAAATAATGATTGACATTAATAGAAAACAATAATTGAAATACCTGGATCAAAATTGCCATCATTCACCATCCTCTGTCTCACAGCTAAAGGCTTCCCAAAATCTCCACGACCAAGTCTATATGCCGGAAGCTCGTCCCTAGTAATTGCATCTTGTATATCCAAATCTGGATAAATTTTCTCCATGCAGTCCTTAAACCCTCTCCTCACCACAACATCTGGATCACCATGAGACTCGGTGTAGAAGAAAAACGGGTTCAAGTAATAGGCTGCTAGATGCAATGGAGTATCGAGCCTCCCTTTGGTCTTGGAGGTAATAGCATCCACAAAAGTTTTATAAGATGACTCCACACCATTGAATGCTGCAATTATTTCTCGCTTGGCTTCTTCAAGCCCTCCGTAGACAAAGCCCATGGATGGGCGTCGATCTGCATCAACCACACGTAATAAATGAACCAATGGGGTGAACACTCTGATAGCATGTGTTGTATGGTTCCAGAATGTAGGGCTGAATACAATGGAACTTGCAGCTTCTCCCTTCTTGGTCTTATACCACTTGCAGCTTCTCCACTCTTCTGAGGAAAACATCAATCTCAGCTTATCTTTCTTCTCATTTATGCTCTCAAGGGTGAGAAAAGTGGTTGCAAATCTTGTTTGTCCGGGCCTTGCAATGTCCCTCTTGTTGGTGAACTTGCGCATCAAGCTTAGAGTTTTGGTGTGTGAGTAGATGAACACCGTAAGCCTCTTCGCCTTTCTGATTGCACTTCTCACCTTTGTCTCTCTGCTTATCTCCTCCAAAGCCAGATCAATGGAGTGCGCAGCACACGGAGTCCACCAAATCTGGGGATATTTGGTAACCAACAATCTTCCTGCTGCTACATTGGCGGATGCATTATCCGCCACAATCTGAACCACTTTATCCACTCCCACTTCATTCAGGCACTCCTCCACCAACTTGCAAATGTATTCCGCCGTGTGAGCCTCATCCATGGCCTCAAATTTCAGCGAAATTCGGTCGAACTTCTGTCGAATATCGATATCCAGTCGAAATCGAAATTCGACCGAAATGATTGAAATGACCGAAATATGGGGGTCGTAGTACAAAAAATGACCGAAATGACCGAAATTTCGGTCGAAATTCCACCGAAATTCCATCAAAATTCTGTTTTGGTCGATACCGAAATGGTGACCGAAACCGACATTTAAGGCCTTGGCCTCATCTGAGGCATCTATGGACTTCAAAAATGAAGTCCCCAATGTGCAATTGACACAAAAATTAATGATGCTCCTTCCACGCTTGTCCGTCCACGCATCAGTCATCAAAGAGCATCCCGCCGATGTCCACGTATCACGATGACCTTGCAATCCATCGTGAATCTCCGTCACTGCCTTCTTCAGAAGCGGACCACTAAGCTCATATCTCGTGGGAGGCTTTAGTCCAGGCCCGTACTTCCCAATAGCCTCCACCATCTGCAAGAAATTTTTCGTCGTCAATGCATTAAACGGAATCGCCGAAGTATATGCCCATTTGGATATGTATGATGTGACCCTATCACGATGATCCTTGGAGAATGCATCCTTGATGGTCATCTGTCGTGATGATCCTTCCACTGCGACAGTCTGCTCTAAGGATTCTGAGACTCGCAGTCTCTTCGCTGAACCCACATCTCCAGTGATATTAACTTCCTCCCTCATCTCATGAACATCTGCGGCTTTCTGAGATTTCTTCCTGGCAACATCATCAAGGTACGCAATCATCTTGTTCTTCGTTTCCTCATCAACCTTGGGACATGCAGCAACGTTCCCTTTTCGGTGTGCTAGATGTTGCTTGAACCTATACACACCACCCTTGACAATCTTCTTGCACAATCTGCAAGTGACCGTATTTGGGTCCGTACGGCTCGCAAGGTAACCGTATTGCCATGCAGGATCAGTTGATCCTGGCGGCACATAAAAAGACGAGTCGCTAAAGGATGCTGGAGGTGTAGCCATCTACACAATAAAAATATGACAAATTATGATATAAAAAAATCAGTGGCATGATACTTCACAAGCTTTTGACAACAAAGAAATTATTATATCTACAGTTAATAAAAATTAGAAGCATACAAAAATCAGAAACAAACAAAGCTCAATGCCTTAATGCATAATATGTTCGGATTGAAGTATACTGCAAGTGTAAGAAATGTGCATCTGTTTTTCTTAGGAAAATCACATGTTTCAATTGTAAGATGTAGTGAATATTGTGTAGCTGGGTCGATATTTTCAATTTAGTCATTCTTTATGTTAAAGTCTTCATCAAGTTTCTGTCTAAATAAATTTCCGTAGGAAAATAGACATCATTTGCATGGGTACTAAAGTTTTTGATTGAAAAATTACTTTTGTTATCACTGACATTTTAAAATGCCTAAATTGTTTGCTGCAGATTTCTACCAGAATCGTTAATAAGAAATGATGATGCAAGTGATCTTAATAAAAAAGAAAAAAAACGAAGAAAAAACACAAAAACCCTAACCTGGGCTCCTGGGCGGCGAGAGGCGATCAGCTGGAGGAGTGGCGCGGTGTCGCGGTGGAGGAGGGCGCGCGACGTCGAGGCGATGGAGGGGTGGCGCAGTTGCTGACCGGAGATCCGATGGAGGAGCGGCGATGGAGGAGCGGCGAAGCGGGAGCAGGGGGCAGGGCTTTAGGGCTCGGGGGTGGGAGAGGTTCTGTGGGACAGTAAGTTGCGATTTTGGGGGTTTTAGGTTACGGTCGAAAATAAGTAGCGGGCTTTGCTTATTGGGCACCCGAATTCTTGTTGCAAAAAGCGGCCGCCTAGTCGGCCGACTACACCGCTTAAGCGGCCGAGTAATCGGCTGTGTCCGATTATGACCCGATTACACATAGTCGACTCGGCTACCCCACCGAGTCGACTAATCGGACCGACTAAACGGGGTAGTCGGCCGATTTTTACAACAGTGATCAGTGCAAGGAACTGCTGCCTTTAATCTAATCAGATCCTCCTTCCTTCTATCCGAGAGAGCTGCAGTAAAAACTAGCCTCCATTCATCGGAATGTGCGACTTCCCGCACCATGGCCTTCTTTGTCGCGCCATCACAAAGAGTCTCGGAAAGCGTATCTCTAGCTCCCCTTCCCCCGTCCAATCATCCCTCCAGAATCTAAACCCTCTCCCATCTCCCAGCATAGGCGTTAGCCTACGAGGAACAAGTGTTAAAACTTCTCGCATCCCTTTCCACAACGAAGATTCATAGCGAATAGACTCAGCCACCATCATACCTTTCATCTCATAAATCTTTCTCAATAATCTTGTGACAAGGTCCATAGACGATCCCCAAATGCGCAGTACCCACTTCGCCACCAATGCCCTGTTCATGCATGCCAGGTCCCGGATACCCAATCCCCCTGTTTACGTGTTCTCGTGATCTCTTCCCATGCCACTAGATGCAAACCCGATTTTTGTTGCTTCCCGTCCGACCAAAAGAATCTTCTCATCAGCTGCTCAATCTTCTTTCTCACCCCTACTGGCATCATCCTAGTTGAGAAGAAGAACGTTGGAATGGCTGAAAAAACATACTTCGACAACACCAACTTTCCGCCCCTAGATAAAGTGACCGCCTTCCATCCTGCCAATCCACGTTCTAGCTTCTAGGTAACTGCATCCCAATCAGCTATTATTAGCTTGCCACTCACTAGAGGAAGTCCCAAGTAATTAATCGGCATGTCCCCCAACGGACAACAGAGCATCTCAACTACCCGTTTCTGCTCCTCATTTTGTATCCCAAAATTTATAGCCACTGATTTCCGCAGGTTATTCTGAAGACCATACAGATTGCTAGAAATGTCCAGCAATTGGACCGCTCTGCTAGTCATCTCGTCCGTTCCTCCAAGAAAGAGCAAAGTGTCATCTACGTACTGTAGTAATGGTATAGCGATCTCACCAAGGCGAAAGTCCTCACACCAGCCACCCTAAATTGCTTGCCTGAACAGAACTGCCAGTGCATCCACTACGAAAACAAAAAGCATGGATGCCAACGGACATCCCTACCACACCCCTCTCTGTGGTTGGAAAGCTCCTCCCTCGTGCCGTCCATTCACTAATACCGAGAAAGAAGTCGTGGTGATACACCTTTTCATCCACCCGATCCAGCTATCCGGGAAACCTCTTCTCCTCATTTATGTCCACAGAAAGTTCTAATCAACGTAGTGGTATGCCTTTGCGAATTCGATCTTCCACATTACACCTCTTGTACCCCTACGCCTCCACTCCAGACAGATCTCGGATGTCATAACCATCCCATCCGTCATTTGTCGTCCCGGAATGAATGCGGATTGACCTTCCATAATGATAGAGTCCATGACCCTCTTGAGTCTGTTTGCCAACACTTTTCCCACAATGAGATAGATCCCATTAGAAAATGCAATCGGCCCGAAATCATCTACTCTCGCTTGGTGTTCTTTCTTGTTAAGAACAACAAAGCCTTATTCACCTTCTCAGACCCCCTCTTCCCTTCTTTGAATTCTTCTTGCACTTGCAAGATCTCAGCCTTCAGCAGGTCTCAGAATTCTTTGTAAAAGAAGATCGGAAAACCATCTGGCCCTGGCGACCCATTCGCATTTAGCCCCCAAATAGCTACTCTCACTTCTGCCTCCGTGAAAGGTGTCACCAACTCCTCCGCCTGTCCTGATGATAAAGCTTTCACCCCCTCCCTAGCCATCCCCAACCTTCTCCTTATCTCCTCCTCGAGGTCTCCACATATTGTCTTCTCATAGCCTTGCCTATTTCTGCTTCCCTGGAGATCCTTTACCCATCCACCTGAAGTTCTCGAATATAATTCCTTCTTCTTTTACCGGAAGCCATGGTGTGGAAGAATATGTTGTTCGCATCCCCTTCTCTTAGCCATTTCTGCCTGGATCTCTGTCTCCATTCCACCTCTTCTTTCTGGTCCTCTCGCCAAATCTCCTCCAACAACCTTGATCTCTTCGCCGACTCCTCTTGGTCCAATCCTCTAAAGTCGTCTATCTCATCTAGACGAACCACCTCTTCCTGTGCCTTTCCTCTCTTCTTCTTTTCCTTAATTCTCAAATCCCTCCCAAACCCCTTCAGGAAAGATTTCAACAACACCAGCTTAGCTGCCAGACGACCAACTGCCGACCCTACCAGGCACCACCCCCTCCACTTTTGTGTTAATGCCTCCTTGAAGCCATCTTCCAGTAGCCAAGATCGTTCAAAGCGGAAGAACCTGCCAACACAATGGGCGTGTGGTCCGAGTGAGAACGCAGAAGAGCCCATACCTGCGATAGTGGAAATCTTTCCATCCCCTCAATGGATATCAGAAACCTGTCCAATCTCGACCTTGACCTCGCATTGCGCCATGTGTAAGCACATCCCGTCGCATCCACAATAGATAACCCCAAACAATGTGCCATCTCCAAAAATTTCGCCGAGCCAGCATCCCTCCCGCCCCCTCCCCGAGGGCGATCGCCAGGTAACAAAGTGAGATTTAGGTCCCCTGCCACAAGCCACATCCCCGATATCTGGTCTGTGAAGATCTGCCCCAAGTCCGCTAAAGGATCCCTCCCACTACCAGCGGGCCCGTAAACGTTCATCACCAAAAATGAAAAGCCGTCCGCTTGATGCCTGAGGTGAACTGTGTGCGAGTAAGTGGACCTCCGTTCTTCGATCGCCTCAAAGTGCTCCTTCCTCCAACCCGTGAGCAGTCCTCCTGCGGCTCCTTGTGCCTCCATCTCCACGGCCTCGAAACTTCTCCCTAAGCCCAATACACACCCACCTTCCACTAAGCTGCGTGAATGCTTCATCTCCTGCAGCATGAAGATATCCGCTTTTGCTTCACAAATAAGGTTTGCGACTGCCAGGCGCTTTTCGGGTCTGCCCAGACCCCTCGCATTCCATGATAGCAACTTCATTTCACCAAGACTGTGTTCTTCCTAGGCGGTTTTGGTTGCACCACCCCTAGGCATTCAGCAAAACCCCAGTCTAAAATGCTAAATCGATTCGATTCCAATGAAAGCAACTGCTGTTCAGCCTCCTCCATTAGTTCCACCCTTCTCTTCCTCCTTGCTGACCTTAGCGAAATGCCCTTCTCTACCAAAATTTTGCTACCCGATCCACTATCGGACGACCGAGAATCCTCCAGAATTACCTGCAATCCGAACTCTTCCCCCCACCAGACATCTTCTCTTGCTCGGACCCGTTTCGCTGCTCTATACTGGTTTCTCCCTGAAGTCCTTCCCCCGCTGCTTGACCCTCCGACCATCCCTCTTGCCACACCATTGAGTCCTTTTCCGCCAACCCAACCGCCAACCCCTCCACCAAGCCCAACGAGCTGCCGTACATTCTGGCCAAATTCTTTCACCCAAGAGGTCCCCCAGGTCTCCGGATCCTCCGGAGCTCCACGCTTCCACGCTCACTAGGATCCCGATTCTTCTCCCCCACCAGGATTCCTCCTTCCACCGCCCCCTTCATACCAAGTTTTCCACCCCCACGACGACCGCCCCCATCCTCTAAGCCCTCCGGATGACCCTCCCTAAATTTGTCCAACACCGCTCTTCTTTGGATTTCCGCCTCTTCGTCCCTACACCTAGGGCGACCCTCTTCTCCTAGTAGCTGCTTATTCACCCCCCAAATTCTCAGTTCATTCTCGCTAACCACCTCTGAGCCTGTGTCGATGTCCTCCTCTTCCCCGTCCAGTGGCGTCGCGCGAAGGGCCTGGGCGCAGACCCCCGTAGATGTCTCTCCCAACCTGGATCTGATTTGGATGCAAGTCCCGCCGCTTGCATGGAAACTTGAGCCCCGGAGTCTTACTCCAATTGATCCGTATCCGCATCTGTTCCTTGATCAAATAACGGATCCGCCCCCACCACGGCGTTCGCCAGCTGGTCTGCACCATTCAAATACCCCCTGTTCGTCGCCTCTATAACCGCCTTTGATTGATGGGCTTTATTGCCTTGAATCTCCTCGAGAATCGGTGACGAGCCTTGCACCTCTAGCTCCTGCATTCGAATCAGATTGTCGTTATTGCTAGGCGAGAATCCTGGCATTGGTTTCTGTTGGGATAAAATTCATTTATATGATAAAAGAGATCCCAGGTAGGGGTGTAAGAAAATTCTCAAGTTCGATATTCGCTCAGGTTCGGCTCGCTAAAAGTTTGATTCAGATTCGGTTCGGAAATAAACTAACCGAACCTGAACACAAGTTTAGGCTCGATTAAATAAACGAACCGAACCTAAAATCATAGGTTCGCTCAGGTTCGATTCGTTAAAAGCTCGATAAACACACACATATACATATTTACAAATCCTTATCCGTAGAAGTGGATCTTATTTTAAGATGAGTGGTTTTTATCCCAGGGTAAGTGAATTTTGTCTAGAGATAACTAGATATTTACGGGATAAGTAGGTTTTATCTCTGTATAAACTATCCAAAATAAATAGTCACATCGTATTTACAACATTCATAATCTATGTATCTAGTACTTTTCCCTTCTTTATCTTCAAATCAACATAACAAGTATAAACATTACTTATCGAATATCTCCACATTATTCTTATTCCGTATCCCCATCTGAATAGATGTAAAAATATATTATAATTATACTTTTTTCAAAGAGACGAATTCCTATTAATCTAATTTTTTCAAAAGATGAAGATGAGTTAGATAAATAAAAAACTAAATGAATATTTATTCTAATTGTAGATACACATATATATTTCCATTTCTTTTCTTTTCACTCCCTCTTATTAGAGAATTCTTAAGTTCGATATTCATTTAGGCTCGATTCGTTTAAAAAGAGGTTCGATTCGGATTCGGTTTGAAAATAAACGAACCGAACCTGAACACAAGTTTAGGCTCGATTAGATAAACGAACCAAACCTAAAAAATATAGGTTCGCTAAGGTTCGATCCGTTTACACCCCTAATCCCAGGCTCTCTTATATAGGAGAAGAGCCATGGGTTAATTACATAAGTGATACCCAAAGAAAACATAAAATGTAAATATAATACGATGATAAATAAACATCTCAACACTCCCCCTCAAGCTGGAGCATAAATATCAATCATGCTCAGCTTGGAACATCATCTTTGAAATGGACCTCTGGCCAGTGCCTTCGTGAAGATATATGCAGTCTGATCTCCTGTGGAAACATGAGAGGTGGATATAAGGCCTTTCTGGATCATGTCTCTAGTGTAGTGACAATCCACCTCGATATGCTTTGTCCGCTCATGAAAAGCAGGGTTATTGGCAAGAAATAAAGCTGCTTGATTATCACATAAAAGCTTCATAGGAAGAGAAACCTCAACAGTAGGGTCGGTTAATACTGATCTGACCCACATTATTTTTGTACATCCTTGGGCCATAACCCTGTATTTAGACTTAGCACTAGATCTGGCCACCACAGTCTGCTTCTTGCTTTTTCATGAAACAAGTGAGCTGCCTACAAAGATAGCAAAACCAGAAGTCGACTTTTTGTCCCTGGGACAACCAGCATAATCTGCATCTGCACATCCTGTCACCTCAAGTGATGCATCCCTACTGGACATAAGGCCAGAGCCATGTGAAGTCTTCAAATACCTCAAGATTATGTGTACGTCATCCATATGTACCTTCCTGGGTTGCTCCATGAACTGATTGACTTTGCTAACTGCAAAAGCAATATCCGGCCTGGTAATGGTGGCGTATAGGAGCTTCCCAACAAGCTCTCTATATCTCCTCCTGTCAATTTCTTCGGTGTCCTCATCATACAATCTCATGCTTGCATCCATAGGAGTAGAAGCAAGTTTGCACCCTGTCATGCTTGCCTCAGATAGAAGGTCCATAACAAATTTCCTTTGATTCATCACAAGTCCACGTTGATTCCTGGCGAACTCTAATCCAAGAAAGTAGCGAAGATTGCCAAGGTCCTTAGTCACAAACTGCTGACCAAGGAACTCCTTGACAGTAAGAATACCCTGCTCAACATCTCCTATAATGACAATATCATCCACATAAACAAGAATAGCCACGGTACCTCTAGGTGTCCTCTGTACAAACAATGAGTGGTCTGCAGTAGGCCGCACAAACCCCTTTTGCTCTATCAACTCCGATAGCTTTTGATACCAAGCTCTCGGACTCTGCTTCAGGCCATAAATCGCCTTGTGAAGTCGGCACACCTTCTGAGACTCCCCTCAGTAGCTAATCCTGGTGGTTGTTGCATATATACTTCATCCTGGAGATCCCCATAGAGAAAGGCATTCTTGACATCAAGTTGATACAGAGGTCAGTCCCTGGAAACTGCAATAGATAGCAGAATGCGTAGTGTTGAATGTCTTGCTACCGGAGAGAAGGTGTCATGATAATCCACCCCATAGGTTTGTTTGAATCCCCGAGCCACAAGCCTTGCTTTGAATCGGTCGACACTGCCGTCGGCCCTTTGTTTGATCGTGAATATCCATTTGCAGCTCACAATAGATGCTCCTGGTGGAGGTGAAACAATGCTCCATGTGCCACGTGATAGCAGAGCCGCCATCTCTTCTTCCATAGCAAGGCGCCACCTACTGTCCTGGAGAGCCTCCTGATACGTCTGCGGGATAGTAACAACAGATAGTCCCACTATAAACTTCTTGTAGTCCTCTGACAGATGATCCAAGGAAGCATGTGCCGCCATTGGGTAAGTAGCACATTGACGGCGAGGTTTCCTTAGAGCAATCGATATCTCCAGGTCATCAGCCTCACAGTCCTCTGGAATTAACTCTTCCTGTTCATTATTAAAATCTCCAGTGCCATCAGTAGAAATAATATGTTCCTGACATACCTGAGGCATGGTGGATGATGTGATAGGCGCATGAGCAGAGGGGCGAGTAGAAGACCTGCGAGTATAAACATGGGGTACGAATGTAGATTCTTTGGGAGGAGGTGGGGGTGGAGGTGGCGGTGGGGGTGGTGGTGTAGGTGTTGAAGACCATGGGGCATCACAAGGAGCAGGTGGAGGTGGAGGAACCACAACATCCTCTCTGGATCCATTATTAGACAACCTGTCACCTGTAGGAGAGAAATACATAATAGATTCGAAAAATGTAACATCAACACTCACATAGTATTTTCTTCAACGGGATCAAAACATCTATACCTTTTTGGGGTACGAGAATAACCAACAAAGATACATTTGACAGCTCTAGGTGAGAGCTTGTCACGGTCAGGAGTAAAGTCATGGACAAAAGCTACCGATCAAAAAACACGAGGTGTAAGTGTGAAGAGTTCCTTCTCGGGAAATGCAATCGAGAAGGGACTCTTCTCTCCAAGAATAGTGGATGGCATGTGATTTACCAAGTAACAGGCGGTTAGGACGGCATCCCCCCAGAAAGAATGAGGTGTACTACTGTGAATCAACAAGGTCCTCGTGATGTCTAAGAGGTGACGATGTTTGCGTTCTGCAACCCCATTTTGCTGTGATGTATAAGTGCATGAAGTCTGATGCACTATACCCAGAGACTGGAGAAATTCTGCCAAATGAAGAGTAGAAAATTCCAAAGCATTGTCGGTACAAATGTATTTGACTTTAGCAGAAAATATGTTGTTGATCTCAATAAGAAAATTTTTAATTATAGCACCTTCTTCAGACTTATGTTTAAGCAAGAAAACCCAAGAAAGTCTAGAATAATCATCCACAACAACAATATAAAATCTATGCCCCTGATGATCAGGAACACGACTTGGACCCCAAATGTCAAAATGAAACAACTCAAAGGACCGAGCGATGGTGTTTCCCAAGCTGACAAGCTTCACAGTCCAGAGTAGTACGAGTAGATATTTGCGGGAGAACACGTATCATCTTTGGAGAGGAAGGTAGTCAAAATGAAGATGCCACAGAAAAGGCAAAGCAGATCCATAGGGAATAGAGGCCACCCCAGCACATGATTGAACATCATGTTTGTATAATCCTCTCTGCTCACGGCCATGAATAATCATCCTGCCAGTTAGTATGTCCTGAAAAATAAGAGAAGAGGGGTCAAAAATGGCACGACAGTGTAAATCTTTTGTAATCTGACTAATAGACAAAAGATTCATTTGAAAGTCTGGAGCATGTAAAACATTCTCAAGATGTATAGAAGGGGCTAAAACAATCTCCACCTGACCAACAATGGTTAGCCGAACTCCATTGGCTATGATTACGGATCGCTCAGGAGGAATAGTCCTGTACGAGGAAAACTGTGTCCGATCTCCACACATGTGATGAGATGCTCCAGAATCCATAATCCAATCTGTCACATTGGAGCTGCTGCAACTGGTAAGCACATATAAAATACCTGATGAACTGGGTAGTGCTCTGGCGGTGGCTGCTGCATCTGATGGTCCTGCAGTCTGAGTCACAGGAGTGGTCACCATTTCTCGAAGTCTCGAGACAAGATCATCAAAACGTGTATCAGTAGTAGATGCAGGCGAAGAGTCAGTCTGCTCCGCAACGCGTACAGACGCCGGAAAACCGTTCTTGTGAAAGCATGTCTCCTCTGAGTGGCCATGACGACGACAATAAGAACATGGACTACGCTGACGGCCTCCACCTCTACCACGAGGTCCACAACCACAGAACTGTGACGCACCGTCTCGTCCACAAGGAGCAGCCATAGCCGAGGACGTCGGCTGTGGCATGGATGTAGGTGTGGTAGTAATCCTGCTCAGCCGCTTGTAGATCTCCATTGGTGGTATGGTCTCGCCAGTCAGAAGTTGAGTACGAGCGGCATCGTACTCCGAGTCAAGAGAGGACATGAAAACTCCAGTCATAGTAGCATTCCGATATGCCTTCTGTTGTTCCACGCTGGTAGTGATAGGCGTGAAACTATGGAGTCATTCAAACATGCCTCTCAGATGTGAAAAATGTGCATGTAGAGGTCGACCATTTTGCTTGGTCGAGAAAATGTCGAACTGAAGTCGGAGTATCTTGCTTTCATTTTTCGCTTGTCCATAGGTAGCGACCAATATGTCCCACATGGCCTTTGTAGTTGGCTGATTAACAATATCATTAGCAATCTCTGTGCTAAGCGTTCAGAGAGCCATATACGAGCATATGCATCATCTTGCTTCCATGATGCGTTGGCCCCAGTCTTGTCCGCCGGCTCTGAATCAGTCAGAATATGCTCCTTGTTGTGGCATTGCATCGGGGTACGAAACTGCATGGACCATAACTCGTAGTTGGTCCCGTCTATCTTTACGGTAGGTACCGGTCCTTTGAAGGCACCGGAAGAGGAGAACACGTCACCCTTGATTTCTGACATTCTTTAATAGACCAAAATGCGAAAGAAGAGGGGAATATCTCAGCAAAAAACTTGTCTACAACATCAAATGAGGGATGATGTATATCTGTAGACTTATACACTCATCCCTAATGCTGTGTTTGTGGTCGAAGGTCGCAAATGAAGGGAGAAATCAGACTATATCACCCCTTGGCAGATCAGTCCAGACCTCGACGCACGTGAACAAGGGTCCGCTGGACTCAAACGAGGGACCTGGGGCTGTCGAGGGTGCGCCGGACCCGTTGTGAATCAGGTCGCAGTTCCTACAGAGGCAAAGGAGGGTCACCGGGGCCTCGTTGGGCTGCTGCGAGGCGGCAACGACCGCTGGGAGGGGGGCGATGGCGTTGGGGGGGGAGCTGGGAGTGGCGTAGGCCGCACGGAGGGACGCGACGGCATGCGGAGGCGCGCAGAGGATGCGGCGGCGCGGGGAGAGGCCGACGGGTGGGGCTAGGGTTTTGGTTCGAGAACCCCGGTCTAGGACCGTTGCTCTGATACCATATTGAGATAAAATTCATTCATATGATAAAAGAGATCCCAGGGCTCTCTTATAAAGGAGAAGAGCCATGGGTTAATTACATAAGTGATACCCAAAGAAAACATAAAATGTAAATATAATACAGTGATTAATAAACATCTCAACAGTTTCATGGAGAACCGAACGATCACCTTGCTCCCAACCTCGCCTTCGAGCGCTGACCGCGCTGGCTGCTGTCCCTTAGCCACCTCCGCCCAAGTCTTGTGTAGGTCAAACTTATGGGGTGTAACCTATCCATGAAGGCTGCAAGGGCCAACCGTTGCAATCTCTATATCCTGAACCTGCCCACAGTAGTGAACCCTCTTCTATTCTAAGGTTGACGGGCTACATATATGGACCGTGATTACCAAGTCCACTTCTTTCCCGGCTTCATTTCCAGTTGCTACGATCCCCACGACTGGCAGAAGCCTATCGAGTATCTTACGCACATGGGCAGGCCCTCTCCAGATGAGGGGTATACAACGCACGTGCATCACGTTCATTTGCCTAAGCTCTAACCGCCCATCAAACATATTCGGGGTACGCCACCAGATGGCAGTACACCCACTCTTACTCTGCCGCAACAATTCTCCCGCCTCACGCTCCGCAAGGCCTCGCACCATCACTCTCCATGGAGTCATGATCGCAACGTCTCCACCGAACTTCCCACCCGTCGCTACACCCACATTTGAAGTGGCTAAGAATAATGGATGAGAGCCACCTCCTTCGCCAATCAAGACCACTTCCTCATGACAATCCTTTCCTTCACTCCTATGATGGCACGCCCGAGCACGGTGCGCGAACCCAAGACATCTAAAACAACGTAAGGGCTCCCAACATGAGGCCGCCCAATGCTGCCTAGAACCACAACGAAAGCATCCCTCGCCAAAAGGATTCCTTCGTCCCTGGCGATGATCTCCATGCGCTTCCTTCCCTTTCGTTCCCCCTCCATCACTTTGCAGACCCTTCCGCTGCCGCTTAGGGCGAACTATCACCCAGTCTGATCCGCCACCGACGCTCCAGCATGCCCCCAGTGCTCAGACTGTTGCTTTCCATAGTCTGTAACGGATATTCCCTTGGATCTTCCTTCACCACCAATTGTTTATAAGCGCAAGCATACATCTGTGCATGCTTCTGTGCCTTTGCCTGTTCCTTTCTTATAGGATGACATGCCATCTTCAAGTGCTCCCATTACTGCTGCCCCGGATACTCCTCACGAGCTTCCCATAGCTCTCCGCAGAACAAAGAGGCAATATACTTTCCACCCTATGTCTTATTTCACATCTACTGCTAGTTTATCATGCTCTGATAGGAGATATGCAGATGCTCTCATGACTATTTCTGTTCCCAGAGTTCATCACGGTGCTTTACTGGATTATGGCTGGCAACATGCAATAAATGAGGAAATGGATTCTCTCACATCTAGGGAAACGTGGGACCTGGTACTGTGTCCCGTGAGAATTTGACCAATGGCCTACAAATGGGTCTTTACGACCAAACAACCACGTGATGAATCCATTGACAAATTGAAAGCACGACTAGTTGCGAAAGGATTTACACAGTCATATGGGGTTGACTACTTCGAGACTTTCTCCCTAGTAGTAAGGATGTGCTCTATTCGCACTATCCTTTCAGTGGCTGCCTATAAGGGATGGCCTGCTTTTCATCTTGATGTGAAGAATACTTTCCTCTATGGAGATCTTGAGAAGAGGTTTACAAAATGCAGCCTATAGGTTTTGAAGCTGAGGGGGATTGTGTTTGCTGACTTCACAAGGCCATCTACAGCCTAAAGCAGAGTCCTCGTGCATGGTTTGATAGACTCACTACTGAGATTGGCACTTGTTGAGATATTTATCATCCTGTAATTTTCTACTTCTTTCGGATATCTATGTAACTTTCCCACATAGTTTTTCTCCTATATAAGAGAGCTCTAGGGCTATGGTGAAGAATACTTTTCATTTTCACACTTCAACATGGTATAAGAGCGACGGTCCTAAACCGGAGCATGTGCCCTAAATCCCGTCCCTACCAAAGCATGGTATCAGAGCTCTAAGGCTACGGTGAAGGACTTGACAAATTTGTTAATATCTGACCGTTCCTTGAGTAAATAGACCCAAGAAGATATGCTATAGTTGTCCATAAAGACAACAAAATATCTATGATCACATGTAGTATGAAGCGGACAATGTCCCTAAACATCATAATGAACCAAGGAGAAAGGCACTGATCGACATGGCTCAACCCTTGGCGGAAAAGTGGTCCGATGATGTTTTCCGAACTGACATGCTTCACACTCAAATGGCTTCATCGAGGAGAGCTTGGGAAACATGCAGGAAAGAGCATTGGCAGGAGTGTGATCAAACCACAAATGCCATAGGAACGAGGCAGTGGATATGGCGACTGTACAGGCAAAGGTTGTATCAACATGGATATCAATGTCGTAACGGCTGTTCTTCTCATGTTCCCACCAAAAATCTGCATCGTTTCAGATGTCCTGAAAATAGTTGTTAGAGTTATTTGTTATTTGATTATCTTCTCTTAATTATCTCTTTATTGAATTGTAACCCCTTTGGGGGCTCTTATGAAATTATCTTGTTTTTGGGCTCTAGAGTTTCACGCTATATAAGAAACCTATACCCCTTGTATAGAATATTCCATTCATCTCAAATGTTCTCTACATGGTATTAGAGGCAGAGCAACGGTCCTAGACAGGGGCTCGTACCCAACTACCCACAACCTTCTGCCCAGACACAACCCTCCTAGCGCTACACACATTCACGCGCATCCACAACTCTAGAGAAAGCCCACGCTATAGTAGCACATCTACTATAGAGCTACAACACATCTCTGTAGCGCTACAGTAGTATATCTGCAATGGCGCTACGGATCTGAGTTTGATTTGCATCTGTGAATATCTGGAGTGTTGTATGAGATTTAAGGTCTGATTTTTTCAAGATCTCGATAGTTATAGTTCAGTTCAGAAATAAAATCTCCAACAATTATAGTTCTCGTTAATTTCTGATTATTCAAGACATTACAAATCGGAAATTTAAGGTCTGACTATTCAAGAGTTTTGCAGCGAAGTCCGAGTATTGTGCACATCAAACCCACACACTTGACTAGCAGCACCACTATGCGTGATCGGTGGTTCCCATGGATTCCTGTGCGTGAAGCCTAGGCCAAGAGAAATAAGGGATGAACGCTTTATCTTCATGAATGTTTGAGTTCCAACAACTACGTCTTGAACCTATATTTGACTGCGATGGCATCAAATTGTACTGAGGCCAAGCCCATGTATATTGCGTCTTCTATGATGTACAAGGGACTTCTAACAAACTCAAGGGCACATATAACTACATGCTCTTGTGTCGGGCCTTTAAGGTGTTCGTCTATGGTCAACAAACTTCTATCACCCATTTGACGAAGCTTTTGCAGAACTCTGTCTAGTGAAGCTACTTCTCCTACGCCTCTTGCTACTATCTTAGGTATTGCAGTCCATTCTCTTTCTACCACAACACCAACTTAGTAATGACTTTGGTGCATCTACTCACTTGGCCGGCTAGCCAACAATGCCCATTCTCCTGTCACCACCATTGGGACTATGGAGTTTTCCTCCAAGCTCAGGCTCTTTGGTGTTTACTGCGCATTGGCTTTTCATTTGTTTATTATCAGTTCATAAACTATGTGGGGAGGTCCAGAATTTTTTTTCTGATATGGACAGATCTGCCTTCGTTTGAGATTTCCGGATTCGTATGTTTAAGGATGTAATGTTAAGTGTTTACTAAAATAATTGAACATGTTAATGGTAAATGCGAATACGAAAGAGGCCAACTTTAAGCATTCTTCTTGTATAATATATCTTGAACAACTAGACCTTTATAAACTTCGGAAACTACCAATAGGACAATTAATTTAAAGAAATGCTCCGAAGAGGTTACTTCAAGAAAGACCTGGAGAGGGAGAGAGCATGAGGGAGAGATGGGGAGAGGAGATGAAGATCGAGAGGAGCGGAAGAGAAATCATGGTAGAGGAGAGGGGCTACGGGGTCGTTCTTAGGGAAGTATTAAGGTGGTGCATGCTCGTAGGGAGAAAGCTGGGAAGGTTAGGGAGTTCAGAGGTGGTGAGGTCCGTGGGATTTCTGAGGTGGAGAAAGGCTGAAAAGTGATCTCCCATCGCAAGCCAGCTTCGAGATGATTTCCATGCAATAAAGTCGGGTATCGTGCAATGTCGTGCTCCCAAGTTTCGCGCTGCTATGGGTGTGGGAGTGAAGGCCATCACCTAGCCTCATGTTGATGGTTCCTGTTGACCAAGCACCTAGGTTCGTGTTCTACTGTGCCTCTAAAGGTATAGAAGGGCCACAAGTCGGAGGTGCTTCATCACTGGTTAGAGTAGATTTATCTTTCAAATAAGTTTTGACGAAGAGTTCGACGCGATCTCCTTTAACGAAGATGCTCATGGGGGTCATTCAAGATCGTGGAGGAGGAGATTCTCTATCCTCAACAGTGGTTACCTTTCTTGGACCGTCGTTCGGGGGCGATGTCGTTCCTTTGGATGATGGTCTATTATACGCGAGAGATCTTTTTCCTATTGAGTCGAGGGCTCTCCTCAGTCGAGGAGGCCCAAAGGAGGTCATTTTACACAAATAGAGATACACTTATGAGGATCAATGAACATCGATGATGCATGTTTTGCGTGTCACCGTGTACCTTTTCTCTCAAGAACGAAGAACGGGTTGTAACTCTTGCTGCAGGAGTAGGGACATGTTGTGGAGGTCCTTTCGGACAGTCACCGACTGGGCATGGACCCGGATGCTACTTTGATTTCATTTCTTGGGACTGGATCTTTGCCGTCGGAGTTCTCTTTCGTGCTGAGGCTTAATAAGGAGAGCTTCCATTGGTTAGCAGTGGTCATCCATCCACCTTTGCCTCTGTTGATTGACGAAGAGGAGGCTGATGATATGGAATCGGGAGTTGGCGAAGTTTCTTCGACTGAAACAGGTACGAAAACAACATATGATGATCGATCGGACGCGTCAATTGAGGCAGAAACGAAGGTGGAATTGAAGGCGGATATTCCTGGGAGGATTTTAAAATTCAAGCACTTGCTTTTTTCAAAGGGAGGCGGTCATTTCGGGAGGCTTTGGTGACTTTTCCAGAGCTAATGAACTGGAGCATTAGGGCATTTCTTCTCCTCCTTTCACGATTCTGGTATGGAGGTACTTGGACGATGGAAGACCTGATACTTTCTAGGCTATTCGAGGCACCTCTCTCAAGAAGCATAGTGGGTTTGCCTTTGGATCTTATGGAGTTCCGTAATGAATCGATTCGAAAAAAATCGATGTTTTATCAGGGCTCCATTATCTACTATTGAACAATTGGAGGAAGCAGACCCTTAGAAGACCCGATTTAAAGCCCACGAACCCTCGATCTTGAAATCATGCTCGGAGATTAGCTTGGGGGATATGTTTGGGTCTCAAGTCCTGCTCGAGGAGAAGATACCCAACGGTGATACCTCTCATGCCTGCACAGAGGAGGGTCAGGACTGTCAGGCGACTGTGAATGGGCAAGAGATTTCAAAGGAAGTTTCACACGATAATAAGGAGCATATACATCTATCTTCGAGCTCGCATCAGACTTCAACACCCACGGTACGATCGACTTCTTCGTTGGAATCCGAGGCGGGGGTGAATACTCGATGGAAGAAAAGATACAAGGCGAGGAAGAAGAGAGCAGGTGCTATCAAGTTCATGGAGAGCCAACCTTCTGGAGGGGCTAATGTTGTTCTTCAGCTAGCCTCGGAATCAGTGGATTCGAAGGGTGAGCAACGTAGCAATATATCGGTGTTGGCAGGGGTGGTCCCTGACTTGAGCTTGAATCTTGTTCCTAAATGAAAGTTCTTACTTGGAATGTAAGGGGGTCTTGGAGACGTGGAGAAGAGAAGGACAATTGGTTCTCTAGTTTACAACTAGGGTGTTGATATTTTGAGGTTACAAGAGACAAAGTTAGGAGATTGGAATGCTATTCTTTGGGAATACGTAGTTCTCCTCTACTCTTTTGATTACAATGTAGTGGAGGCAGTGGCCAACGCTGGGGCGTCGATCATGTCTTGGAAGAGTGATTTTTTCAGCTTAATAAATGAAGTAAAAAAGATCTGTGATCGTTCCGATTCTTCTGAAGGATCGTCGTAATGGTACTTATCTCTTCCTCTCCTGCGCCTATGGGCCCACAAATGCATCGCTCATGGGGGCTCTTTGGGGTAAAATCCGTGAAGCGATGGCTGATATTGGGAGATTCTAACATCTCTCTCCTTTCCTCTGACCACCATTGATCTCGTGGAGGCCAAGACATTGGATTAGGTATTTTGCGGAACTAATTGATGACCTCCAGCTAGAGGCATTAGATGCTTTTGATACTAGATACACCTGAAGAAATGCCGAATCTCATCCGAGTACTGATCGATTCCTCGGGTCGACAAAGCTGATGAATGCCCACCAACTTTCGAGGGTCTCCTCTCGGGCACGATCTATATCAGACCATACACCTCTTATCTGGGAGTCGGGTGAAGGCACTATGCCACGCATTTTCTAGATTTGAGAGGGCATGCATCTTGGAGAGTGGATTCTGGGAGTTGGTTTCCGAATATTAGAGCACACATGTTGCATCGGGCTCTGCTGCGATCAGATTGACTCAGAAGTTAAACTCCCTACGAGAAAGATTGTGCTAGCTCAAGACAGATACCAGTGAGTCACGGAGGCTTCGCCGATTTGACGTAGAGAGGGAGGTGTTGAGACTTGACATGGAAGAAGATGTCAGAGATCTGGGGGAGACTGAACTGAAACAGAGATCGGATTCTCTGAAAACCACCGCGGAGAAAGATTAAAAAACCATGTTAGAATGGAAGCAGAGATCACGAATGAAATGGATCAAGGAAGGTGATGCTAACTCCAAATTCTTTCACAGGGTGGCCAATGGAAGACAGAGACATAACTTGCTGCATGCAGTGGAAGTGGAAGGTAGACGCACTGAGGGTGGCAGGGTAATGGGAAGAGAACTTGCTTCTTTCTTCCATGGTTTATCTCGTAGATTAGAGAGTCAATGTTGACGATGGTTGTGAAGCGACGCTCCAACACTGCGTATAGAGCATGCTACCATGCTAATACATTTTTTCTCTCCGTTGAACTAAAAACGACAATGTGGAATTTGAACGTTGATGGTGCTCTTGGCCCTGATGGATTTCCGATGTTCTTCTATAAGGAGTTCTCGGATGCGGTTGGGCCAGATGTATTGACAGTTCTTAATGAATTTGTTGTGGGCAATGATGGCTTTAACATGCTTAATAGGGCATTGCTTTTCCTGCTCCCAAATATGGAAGGGTCTGAAAGGGTGGAGGATTTGAGATCAATTGCTTTATCTAATACAACTTACCTTATTGTGGTAAAAGTTTTGGCTAACAGATTGAGTATAGTCCTTGGAACTATTATATTAACAATACAGTCTGTTTTCACCAAGCATGCATATTGGAAGATACGTGGCATTAGTGCCATGCTTTGGAAAATAGATTTTTCTAAGGCATATGACACGATAGATTGACGATTCTTGTGGTTAGCTCTTGCAAAAAGGGGTTACCGGGTATTTGGATCTCGTAGATGAAAAGATACGTTACTACATCTTACTCTGTGCTGGTTAACGGTAGACCAGAAGGGGACTTCTTCCAGTCACAAGAAGGGGTGCGCTAAGGATGTCCGCTTGCTCATTACTTTTTGTTATTGGCGCAAACGTTCTTGCTTGGATGACCTCTAACGTGGTTCATCATGGCACCACCCGTGGTTACACTTGTGGGGACATCTTCATCCTACTTCTTTAATATGCGGATGACGCCATCCTTTTCATTGAAGGGGGTAAGCAAGAGGCGGCGAATATGACAACTGTGATAGTGATCTATCTACGGGGAGCTTTTAGGTCTCAAACTAAACATGCAGAACTCTCCAGTTATGCCTTTCAATCTTCAAGAAGCAGAGGAAGGGGAGTGCTGTTCGGGGCTAGGTACAACGTGTGGGAGATTGCCTATACGATAGTTAGGACTGCTACTAACTTGTGGGTGGCTATGGTTGTCTGATTGGCTACCTATTATAGAAAAGATGGAGAGAATTGTCTGGGTGAAAGTTATCAGTTCTTTCTTGGGGAGGGGAGCGAGACTTGTTCTTCTCAAGGTCGCTCTCGTTGCAATCTCGATGTTTTTTTATGTCATCCAAACTTCTTCCGGTTGGCATTCAGTAGAAATTAAAGAGGATTATGAGAAATGTTCTCTTGATCTTTCGATACTTAAAGAAATCTACAGGAAAATGCCTCTTCTATGGGGCCAACGACCATACTGACATAACCGCCTATGCAGATGATTATGCTAGTTCTCCTAAGACAAATGGTATTCCACAAATTATGCCATGTTTGTTGGGGGGAGAACCTTCTTACACGGCGAAACAAGAAGCAAACCATCGTCTCTAGATCGAGTGCAGAGGTTGAATACAGGATGATGGCCCAAGTCACTTGTGAGATTACATGGTTAGTCTCCTTTCTAAGTAGCTTGGATTTCCTGCTGCTACTCCTGTCCCTCTGTAATGTGACAACAAGTCCTCTACATAAATTGCCATTAGTTGATTCCATGAGTGGATTAAGTACATTGAAGTTGATGGCCATTTCATTCGAGATGCAATACAAGGAGGGAAGATTCCTACTCCACATATCTCCATGGACCTTTATCTTGCATATATATTCACAATGGCCCTGCCAAAGAAACACATATCTTGGTTGATTTCTAAGTTGGACATGATCGATAGATATGCTCCAACTTGAGGGGGAGTGTTAAAGCAATTTGATTATCTTCTCTTTATTTTATTTATTGAGTCATGTAACCCTTCGGGGTCTCTTATCTAATTATCTCCACTTGGGCTCTAGTGTTCCACTCTATATAAAAAACCTCATATCCCTTGAATAAGTTTATTCCATTCATTATCAATTTCTCTCCACACTTTAACTTGTGCATAGCCTACCCCTATAAAAGGAGACTTTGGATTAATGAATAAATGGATGGAATTCCAATAAACTTAATTTATTTAATATATTTATCACCTCAAAGACATACTCATCACCAATGCAAGGGGATGCAAATCCTCTGCATAAAATTTTTTATGCTGTGTACAATTGGGTTAAGGAAGCATGAGGGTTAGCTCCTTTTTATACCTTTTCCTTGTGGACTGCTATAGCTGCTTTTTCTGAGTTCAGCACTCTCAACAATTTATGTAGGTTAGGCATAATGACACCATGAAGGTTGGAATGCGACTATTTGTTCCAATTTCCATTGCAGAGTCCAATGTCCCCAGAAGATATGACACCATACCAAGTGCAACATTGCATCCAAATGCTGATGAAATATACTACTTTGAAAGATTGGTGGTGTATAAGGTACGCTAATAATTCCAGGTGATTTGGCACCTTCAGGGAGTATGCAAGTTGAAGCATTCTGAATTTTCATGCACTTCACTCATAAAAATGGTATTATAAACCTCCAGGATGCAGCCATAATTGTGCTAAACAAACCTCCTAAATTGCCAGTCAAGGTCATAGCCGTACTTATGTTACCAATGATTTGATCATTCTACCAAAGTTTTCCCACTATTTTGTCATTTTTGTAATCATTTTGAAAGAAATTCTTTATAGGGGAACTTACCTATTCATAACAGCATGGATGCCTTGGCCCAAGCAGCTTTCTCATACGGTAGTGAAGATGGCCCCAAACTGGTAGTTTTACATCCCTTGGTGTTATACAGCATTTTTATGCATTTGTAGCAGATAAAATAAATTTAAACTATATTATAATGACAACATATCCGAGTGATGAATACATACATTGTTCACAACTTCTATGATGCCCATCTTCCGTCAATAACAAGTACGTTTTGGCGTACTGTTAGGTTCATAAACTTGACAGAGAGAGCAGTGGTTTGATCTTGTTGGGACGCACAAAGGAGATCTCTGATCAACTAAGCCAGCTTTTCAATAACATACACCTTCCAAAATCAATTAATGAGGTATGGAGTTACTCCCTCTTCTGTATTCTCCAAGTGCTTGTAAACTCTGGAGTTTTTTTAATTATCATAGGTGCACACACCATCACTGTGAAACCAAGATGTCATTCTTGTAAACAAATACAGCATAAACTTGCTTACCATGGACTCATAGTGGTCCAACATTTTCTAAACGAGCACTGACAAGAGCTTCATGCTTCAGGACCCCCTCTTTTCCATCTAAAAAATAGGATAAAACAAATCAATATTATAACACAATTTACTTGATTTGTCCATGACATGAAGATAACCTATTATATTTATTTCTCATACACCAAGAGATATAATGATAAGATAGGTAGATGTACTTCCTCCTAAAACTTGCTAATCAATGGGATGCTAAACATGATGCTGTAACATTTCTATTTGTGATCCTTGACAATTTAGGAGAGTGGATTTAATTGTGGAAATATCCTTGTTGGACCTATTCTTGAGAGAATCCACATTGTTTCTTATGCTATTGTCTTGGTGTATGAAGCATGGAGGCTTGTGCATATCAACTAAAAGTACCAGATAATACTTTACTTGAGCAATATCATATATGCAGTCATCTTTGGAAGTGTCTAAAATCGAACGCAACAGCCTTTTTCTATCACAGATTTTCTTTCAGCATGTCTGTCTCATGATGGGCTCTAGATAGTGCGTAGTTGGATCTCAATGATCCAATACAACATAGTTCACTTTATGAGGAAGAGTCAAATCCTTATATAAGCATAGCCTGACAATAGTTAGCCTTGTTTTTTGGAGGATTCTTGGGCGAGGATTCGTTGTCCTCGGAATGAGTGTTCTTTTGTCACCATCGGTGCTTCAACTTTCTTTGGTTTTTGTAACAAGATGGAAGGTGGTAAAACTCAATAGAATGAATAGAGTGAGCTTGTATACCTGAAACAAGTATGGAAACAAATGACGTTGTAGTTGCAATGGTTTTTCAAATGGCATGAAGACTGATTGTACTGTATTTGGGGTTCGAGGGAAACATCCCGAGATGAATTATATATAGGGGAAAATGGCAAGATTCTATTGCATTCAACACATAAAACAGAAATTCCCTTAAATATTTAGATTTGCATATCATTATTGTTATTTTGTTCTTCTTTGACATGTATTGATCCATGGGTTGAATCACACTCACCTCTTTAGCTAAGGGATCTAAGAAGGATATGGCCATAAGTTCAGCATCGTGAAAATATCTTAGGTTCATCCCTTCCCTTGTTAACAAATCCCCATGTTTTCATCATATTTTTTACTATTGTGTATTGTATAAAGCTCCCTTTGAGCACTACATGCAAAGTCATTAAGGATACAAAGAGATGACGATCACGCCCTTTTCATTAAGCGAAGACGTAAGAAAGTCGTCTAGTTGATTATTGATGTTGATGGCATGGCTATCGATAGTGATTGTAATGAGATTGTTCTCTTCAAAGCTAAACTTGCAACTGAATTTGAAATAAAAAATTTAGGGAAGGCTTGGCATTGAACTTGCAAAATCCACATGTTTCCCAAGTATTTTCATGACAAAATATATTTTGATGTACTAAAAGAAATAGGAAAACTAGGATCATGTCCTTCCATTGCTCTTATTGAAGTGAATCACAAGTTTATTATGAAAAAACAATAACTTTTTGATGATTTTCTCAAGAGGTGTTATAAGAAGATGGGTGTGAAGCTCATCTGACATGCTCTCTGGGCAGATATTCCGTAAGGAATGTATATGGTGAATTAAATTATTTGTGCCATAAATGATGCACCCATCTTAGTCTATCTGATAAAAATTCGGGCAAAAGGTTGCTTTTTGGAAGAGGTATGAAACTCAATATCGCATATGTTGATTGTGCTAGATCTATTAATGGTCACACTTTACTTTTTATTACTTGATTTACCTTTATAGGAAATTTCATCTTTGGAGAAGCAAGAATCAAACTATACGTTCCGGATCTAGTGATGAGGTTATCATAAGATGACACTTGAGTTTGCAAAAATATTATGGATTTACATCATGCTTAATGATATATATCTCCTATATGTTCGACATGTGAGCCCATGGTGAGCCATTATGCTATAAACAATATTGTGATTTATATCATTTTAGCATCTAAATTAAAACATAATTGAGTCTGCACTACTTTTGTGGTGGTGGCATTGCTATGGCAAGGATGGTGGTGAGAGCTGTTGAGGGGGGTTTCCTTGTAGGTTTCTAGACATGTGACATTTCGATTCCTAAACTATAGTTTGCAGATGATACCATCTTCTTTTTATGGAAGGGGGAAGGTAGTGCTGGAGGGATGGGCACAATTCTGGAGCCTTTTGGGTTGGTCATTGGTTTGAAGGTTAATCATGCTAAGTCCGCTTTTTTGCGTTTTGTGATGGATGCTGAGGAGGTGGCATGTTGTGAGATTGCCCCACGAATGCAGAAAGGGGCTCTCCCTATCACGTATCGTGGCTTACTGGTGGTAGGTGGCAGGCTGCAACAGTCTAACTAGCATAGTGTGATTGAGAAGATGGAGAAGAAGCTAGCGGACTGGCATGTTGCGTGTCTGTGTAGAGGTGTCCCCCTAGTTCTATTAAATTGGTCCTCTCCGCTATCCCGATATTTTTCCTGTTCGCACATTGGTCCTCCCCCTAGCGGACTGGCGTGTTCCGTTTATGAAGCTTGTTTTAGGTGATGGTTGTGGGTTCAGGTTTTGTTGAGATGACTGGACTAGGCAGGGTCCTTTGATGAGTCATTTTCCGTGTCTTTATGCTTTGGCAGTAGAAACAGAAGTTTACAACAAAGACTGTTGGGAGAGGGGCAGCTGGATACATCCCTTTCGTATTGAGTTGTCGGATCAACGATTCATGGCTTTCTTGTTACCGCTTGAGTTTCTCCTTGCAGGTGGGATAATGATGGAGCTGTTGATCGTTGGTCCTTGGCTGATGGACGTTTCACTGTGCGAAAAGCATATAAGACTTTTAATCGTTTAGAGATTCGTGACCAAGCATTAATCTCAGATCGAATCATTGACTTGTGGAGCTGGAAGGTACTATTACACATCCGGATTTTCATTTGGTTGCGACAGATAGATAGTATAATGACGGGGGATAGAAGAACCCTGTTCTTTCCGAGGTGTGACAGTATTTGTTTGCGTTGTGCAACGACAGAGGAGAGTATTGAGCATTTATTTTTTGAATGTACTGTTTCTAGGGAGGTGTGGGATGTGACGAACAAGGTGAGAGTTGCGACGATGGATTGGGTTTTTTTGGAAGTTCGTGGACGCTCTTGGACGTGGTAATAATCCAACAAAAGATTGGGCGACTGCCATCCTTCAGTTTGTATGACTTGCTCTAAATGGCTCTATCTTTTTGGAAAAATGTGTATAGAAAATGTGATTGTGTGACGCCCACGGCCTGCGGATCCGGGCTACCCGTTTACACATGATTCACAGTATTGTATTCATTAAAGATCGCATTAGGTTATCGAAAATTAGGGAAATTTTTTCGCGATTGCAATGGCATTCAAAATTAATGTAAACAACCATAGAGCCAACAATAAGTGCCGCAATTCACATTTCATTAATTTCCATATATATATATATATTACATGTAACAACAGAGGTTGCATCATGTACTTGTTTCCTAAAATATAGAAGTGAAGAAAAGCATTATACATTATCTAAACAAAACAACCAACAAGTGTACCGTCGTATATAACATCGAATGCTCGGGATCGTCAACCAGTCTATTGTGATACAAATGCTTTGCCTGCCACACATGCAAGGAATAAAAGAATGTCAACAATTGTTGCATACAATGCAACATATTAAAAATAACATATAATTTAGTGATTTCAAAAGAAAGCAAGTAGAATGGCGTTGATATTTAAAATTTACAAGCTACTTGCGTGGAAAATGATTTTCAAGCTGCTCTGTATGTATATCCCATGTTCACCCATCACCCCATAATCTTTCTTATATAACATTTTCAATATATTAATTAAAGATCCATATGTAGGTTATTATCTTTCTATCACTTAAAGACCAGGTTGATGGATCTTGGTATTGAGGGTGATGAATCTTTGATCTGATCTTTGATTCTGTATCATTTCTCAAGTTTAGTGGATAATCTGTGGTCTTGGTCTGGGTATGCCCTCACACTATGACTCTAAGGCATGAAGAATACCTTAGGGTTGGGGTGCCTCTGTATGCATGCGGTGGAGTATAATGCATCCTAACTAAGTTCCGAAGACGTCCACTAGCTTTTCGTATCACTCATAGTAGAAGTTCTAAGGTCCGATTGATTGCCGATGATTGATGATTGACAATGATTAATGATTCTATACCAAGTTCAAATGTAGCCAACTCAATTGTAACCGATCTCAACTCTAGCCAAACTCAACTGTAAGCAACTCGATAGTATTCGAGTGTCCAGGTTGGTGCACAAGAAAGTTCTAGGATTCATTTTTTGAAACCTTAATTATGCACGTTTCGAAGATACTCAAGGCATCACATAATTTCCAAGATGTCATTTGTAATCCCTTGTCGACACTCTCCAAGCACAACATGTACACATATTCCTCACAAGTATGTCACCCATGATCAATTGTGCGATTTAGTGATCCCAGTACGCACACCTTCTCTATGTGTATCTTCCCCACATACACAAACTTTCTTAAGGGCGTGATCTGGTTAGAGAAGCACCAGAAAGATGATGCACTAATACCCAAAATATTATCTTCGACCAGTAGTGCAGTTAGGGCACCATTGCCCACACTTCAACACATTTGCAAGTCGAAGACGCAACTTAGTCCTCCTCCACGTACCCAACTTTGATCAGCCTCTACAACCCCATGCGACACAACCCAAGTTCAACCGCACTAGCAACACAATGGTGACAAACCCTAGAGGATTTAATGATGGAGGTGGGGGCGTCGCCCCTCGGACTCTAAATTTTGGATCTCCCCCCCTTGCGCATGCATTGGATGCTGACTCCTTGCGACTCCAGAAGCCCCTCGTGCTGGCGTCGTCGTCGTCTCTCCAAGCGGTGGCACCAAGTCGCCCATGCCCCCCTTCAAATCGTAAGAACAAAGAGTGACGTCCCAGTCAGCGCGATACTCCCATGGCAGGTGGTGTCGAAGATGGGTTTCCATGTTGGGAACTCTAAAGAGCATGTTGTATATAAGGGGGTTGATACCCCCTCATCTAAAAACAGAGAGAGGGAGATATTTTATCTAGGGCCCCAAATGCCTCCTTTTTATATCCATATGTGGTCGGTGGACAGAGAAAGAGGGTCTCGCATTTTTGGGCCTATATTTAGCCCAACAGCTGATGTAGTTTAAACAAATTAGGTAGAAGGCTGTGGATATTTGGGCCCAATTT
This sequence comes from Ottelia alismoides, assembly GCA_037367405.1. Lineage (NCBI taxonomy): Eukaryota > Viridiplantae > Streptophyta > Magnoliopsida > Alismatales > Hydrocharitaceae > Ottelia > Ottelia alismoides. Next base: position 429,259 of record JAZKJV010010969.1, on the reverse strand, counting down.
GGGGCCGAAATGATTTCAAAAAAAGGGAAAAAAGGAGGGAGAGCATTTTTTATTAAAATAAGAGGCGGCCGTGTAAAAAGAAGCTGTAGGAAAACATGATTTGAGAAAAATGAGAGAAGAAAAGACGAAAAAATTGTGACATCTTATCAAAGAAAATGGAGAGAAAGTTTTGGCTAATTTGTTCCCCACTTTTATTCTTTTGCCTACTTGGTCGATGCCATCTTTTCCCAGCAAATATGAGAGAGAGGGAGTATTGTGTAGAGCTTTCAGATTCAGATTCTGCTAGTTCGAGGCACTCTGTGTTTGAGTCACCCAGTTCTTCGATAAATAGACTTAGTTTCAGACTCCAATCTACATTGATCTTGAACTTTAGTTTGAGATCCTTCGAGGTTCCTTTGAGAAAACCCACTTTGAGATCTTGTGAGAGAGACCCATCTTCAAAGATCTATGTATAGATATTCCCCCAATGTTCTTTGTTTGGCCCTTCAGAAGGATGGAGCAGTTGCGGGTAGGGTTCTCCGACGAGGAGACTCATTCTAGTTTCAGTGACTTTGATAGACATAGAGCACATATTCTCTGACGAGGAGACCCGGTTCAGTTCTGGTGACTGACAAACGTAGTACAAACAACACGTTCTCCGATGAGGAGGCTCGATTGGCACTCCAACCCTTCAGTTCCTCCTCACTAGCATGACATGAGAAGCGACGTCCTCGACAAGCAGCTAGTAGAGTATGCGTTGAGTTGATATTATCCGCAGTGTCTTGTATTATGTGAGAGGGTGATTTCTTTCTATTTGTCCAAACTAAGCATTGTATGCTCCAGTTTGAGTGCGTCATAGATGGATAATTGGATCCCTTTAGGATCCAATTACCACATCGACATTTTTAGTCCCACATCGTCTATCAGTGAGACTCGATCATTCCAGTGAGGCTATATAAGAAGCCCCACACCCATTGTAATAGTTGAGAGAGAGAAAGCAATAACAGAAGATCTCGCCCTTGAAAGGCTTTCTCCCGTGCTTTCTACTCCCTACAGAGTAGAGTTCCACCTAAAATCCCAATGTTCTTTGTTATTCTTTATCTTTATCTCTAATTATGCTTATGCATTCTCGTTTTCTACAAAGGCGAATCTCAATGCCACTTCTATGCCTCGAATAAGCAACCATGCGGTGACCCTCCATGCCGCAACCAATATCTCAGGGATGCAATGAACATACGACAACCCGATGATCGAAATACCCATACCTGTAGCTTCTTGTTTGGTGGCCCTCCTCTCCTTCATAGCTTACGATTGGTAGCCCTCACCCAAGCCTTCTCTCCTCATACCATCCACCGTAACCTTTCTTTCTATCTCTTCTGATGAGAGCTCTCCATCTCACCTGTTGCCACTCCTCACCATCTCCTTATATTGGTTGCCCCCCCTATAACCTCTGTCTATGTGTTGGCATGCCCGGTTGCTTCATACCGAGAAGTAGATTTCCTGAAAAGAAATTCGGAGCAAGGTGATCTTCCATGGTCAGCTTTGGTGTAGACAACAATGAAGAGAAGCATCTCTCAAGTTCACGAGAGGCCGACGATTTATCATCATGCTCGTGAGTGCACCATTCATCCGATCAAACTCAAGTCAGGAGGCCTCTTTTGTTAAAAACTACATACATGAAAGGTATAATTTCCTTTCTCATATGATTCGGGAAACTGTGTGGAATTAGTTTTCATATCCATGTGGTTTCACATTGCAGTAAAAATTATTGTCCTGCGATTGCTATGCCAATCATATGATGGTCTATTGTTTATGTATTTGATTCGTAGTTTTCTTGTTACCGTAATTTGAGAGGTCAAACTTCCCATCAAATGGTATCATAGCCTAGGTCATAGGGTCTATTAGAAACTACGAATGCGGAAGCATAATCAGAGATAAGAGAATAAACATTAAAGAACAACGGGATTTTACGTGGAACCCTACTCCCTATGGAGCGGGATGAAACCACGGGGGAATGCCTCAAAGGGCTAATGTGTCTATTGCACTTTCTCATCTGATACAGGTGGTCTGGGGCTTCTTATATAGCCTCTACAGACCCTCCAAGTCCCACCACTAGTAGATGCGGGACTAAACACTAGACGTGGTAATTGGATCCTGGAAGGATCCACCCATCTACAACGTAAGTGACACATAATCCAACACTCCCCCTCAAGACGGAGCATGCGAGGCTCATCTTGGACAAACAGAAAGAAATCTCAAACTCACGCTACATGACACTATGATCATAGTCGTCATAATCATAGTAGCAATAGCTTATTTGAGTTAGTTTACTTTGATATTTAAGGTCCCAGTCATTTCCATGATCATTAGGGGTACATGTTCTATCTTATCACTGTTGAAGATTTTTCTAAAATGTCATGGGTTTTTATGCTGAAAATTAGGTTCGAAGCTAGGTCTGTGATTCGATCTTTTATTACTGAAATATGGTCACTTTAACGATGCCCTGGAGTTGTACTTTACAGCTTTCTCAGTTCTTTATATCCCTTGGCATCTTAAATCAGACTTCTTATGCGTAAACTTCACAGCAAAACAGTGTTACTGAACACAAACACCCCCTCCATATACCAGAGTTGGTTGTATTCTTCACATTCTAGAGAGGATTTCTAGTACTCCACATCCCGCCAAATTTGTCTACCAAGAACAACTTGCCATTTTCACTAAGATATATAGCTTGGGATAATGGGACCTAAAACACTTGACTCGATACGGAAAAATAGGGGAGATGTATATATTCACTTTCATTATGTGTAGATGTATTATAGAGACAGGCATGGCCTTATGGGGCTTGCTTACTCAACAATTGACAGGGTAGTTGGACATCGGGCCGGGTTGGGTCGGTTTTGAGTTGGCCCGGCTCAAGCCCATTTAAGTATACAAGCTAATGGGTCGGGCCTAGGCCCATTTTGTTTTCAAATTCCAGGCCCAAGCCCAAAACTGGCCCAAATAAAATGGATCGGGTTCGGGTCGGGCCGACCCAATTAGCACATGTGTACACCAATATCACATGTTCCGTTCTTTTGCATTTGTCCGGTTGTTTCTTATGCATGTGTGGATGTTTAAGACTTTAAGTACGCTAATTAATTCGTGATTCTAGCATTAGTTATATGTTGGAAATAAAAATGTAATAAAAAATATGACGACTTAAGCCACCATTCAATTCACCATTACATATTCTATAATAGATGCGGGCACTATGACCCAACACAGATTGGTTACTTATAGTTGTGCATGTTTTAGTACTTGACTTGAGGACACAGATTCCATTCTTGCATATTAATGTAATAATCTTGCATCTTCATGTAATAATATGTCAATCCACGTTAGTGGGTATGATTATTAATGGGTCTAAGCATTTATTCTACACTCGAAATAAGGATATGAAAGTTAGAATATGGTATTTGAAATGAACATGAATATACTGGATATAATTATATCGTATAGGTCGTGCTATCGGGTTTGCGGGGTTGGGCCTTCTTAGGCTTGAACCCATCCTGATAATCAATACGGGCTCATTTTGGGGCTCCATGGCCTGCCCATCGGTTTTGCGGGTTTGGGCCTTCTCAGGCCTGAACCCGGCCTGATAATCAATACGGGCTCATTTTGGGGCTCCATGGCCTGCCCATTAAATTTCAGGTTTGGGTTTGGGCCGGGTTATGCAGGTCGGATTTTGGGCCGGGTCAGGCTGGCCCAGCCCAATGCCTAACCCTAGATGTAGTCAACGTAATCTGGATTAGTTGTTGAATGATGTATAACAGGGTCATGGACTAGGTTCTAATAGATGCCTTATATATCTTGTTAGTTATGAGAAGCACGAACAACATATAGGAATGATCTTATCATATAAGATCTGATGAAAGTCAATCTTCAGTGAAAGGCTAACTATGCTTACGTATGAACATCTGATCTTTCCTACTGTATTATCTGACCTCTCCCTTCGTTGCATGCCCGAGACTGGCCTTCTACTTTGGTCAATAAAGCTGGTCCCTGACCTAATAATGCCTCCCCCAAATATAAAGGGATAGTTAACTTGCAAAGTGGTCGAAATGCCTTAGTTTTCCTTTGCCTTGGGCTCACTTTTGAATATAATTGACGAGGAATTATATCTCCACTTGGCATTGACGCAATAAGCAACTCGTCGAATCTTAGGTTGTTGTCTCTACAAAGATCTGGACCTCAGGCATGGGTGAATCGACAGGAAAACCTGACAAAGATCGGTTTCACTTCATCCTATCGATGCACTCTTCGTAGTGCTGCTTATTGCGACAAAAAAACATGCTCTGATGGATCCTCGACGTGATCAAACCCACTTGGTTGTGTGGAGAACAAGATGCCCTCACACGCTTCATTCCTACTATGCTATCAATTCTCATAAATGATTCTACTACTAGGTTGGGTCGGGAACTAGGCCTCTTTCAGAACACCCTCTTGTATCTCCTCTCCTCGCTTTCGATTTGAACCCAGTGAGACCTCATTCACATGAAAAGACTCAAAGGAAAAGGTGCGTCGACTTTTTCCCTTATGAGGGGAGAATCTGAGGGGAGCCATCGAGACCAGAAAAAGTCAGGAAGCCCCTCAAGCAAGGCCCTAAATATCCGTTTCGATCATCGTATAAGTAATAGTCTGAAACGAAACATCAACCAAAATTTAATCAAAATTGTGGTCATTTAGATCCTATTTTCTTCTATCGCCCCCAAAGCTTTAAATTTCAACCATTTCGGTCGAATTTTGATCACATGTCGAAATCGAAATTTGATTAAAACTTAGTCGAATTTTGATGAAACTTGACACCATACCCTCAAGACCCACGGGAGGTTAGTTTACTTGATGTGACCAAGACTCTCCTGATTCACTACTGTACTCCACACTCTTTTTGGGGTTATGCGGCTCTTACTGCTAGTTACTTGGTGATTCATATGCTGTCCTTTGTACTCTGTGTTAGGAGAAAAGAATCCTTTCTCGGATGCGTTTCTCGAGAAGGACCTTTTCTCTCTTACAACTCATGTCTTTGGCTCTGTGGCCGTCGTTCATCACATGACTCCTGGTCGTTACATGCTCTCCCCCAGAGTTGTCATGTATGTTTTTGTGGGCTACTCCCAGATCTAGAAGGGTGTATCGATGCTTTGATCTTGTTTGACATAAGTTCAATGTTAGTGCTGATCTCATCTTCTTTGAGTCAGTATATATTTTTCCTCCTACATGTGACATGTTGACTCTATCTGATGATGAAGAGGAGGTTTACATGCCTCCTACGCCACCACCATCTCCACTACCTTCACAGGCTCCACCAGCTCCACCACCTCCACAGACTCCGCCACCTCCACCACCACCTCCTGCTGTAGTTGCTCCTCTGCCTCCACCTCCTGGTACTTTGGCTCAGTTTTTACCACATTTTTATATTTGCAAGCTGCCTTCGTACCCCTTGCTCATGAGTTTCCACCGTCATCCAACATGCCCCGAGTATGTTCTGAGCACATTATTTCTACTAATGACACTGGTTATTTATCTATGCAGCATGCTATTTTATGGGATGAGCATGTGCCTCCTAATGAGGCTTTTGTACATGCCACATACGAGTTATATGATTTCGATGTGCCCGTTGCTTTCAGAAGCAGCTCGCCGCTTATGTTTCCTTCGAGCATCTTTCAGAGGATTTCAAGAGGTTTGTCGTGGATTTGTCAGCTTTAGAGATTCCACAGACATATTAGGAGGCTCTATAAAAGAATCTGCAATGTCTTGCTATGGAGGAGGAGATGTCCGTGCTATAGTCGTGTGTCACTTTGAAGCTTGGTCATTATCCCTACAAAGGCTTCTTTGGTTGGTTGCAAATAAGTGTTTATAGTTTGCACAATGTAGATGGCATCATTGATTCCTACAAGCCTAGACTTGTGGCTCGTGGGTTCACCCATACCTATGGGACTGGCTACCAGAATACATTTTCTAATGTAGCACACGATTCTTCTCTAATATGGCACGTGATTCTACTCTTCCGATCCTTTTATTTGCAATGGTACAAGACTTGTCTCTATCCCAGCTTGATGTAAAAAATGCATTTCTATATGATGGTATGCATGAGGAAGTCCACATGTAGCAGCTACCTGGGTTCGCTGTTGCAGGGGAGTGTCAGCAGTTTTGCAGACTTCATAAAGCTATCTATGGCCTTAAGCAGAGTCCTAGAGTATGATTCCAGAAGCCCTCAAACTTGATAGAGCAGCTGGGCTTCACGAGATCGACTGGAGATCATTCATTATTTGTTTAGAGGACTCAGAGAGGTATCCTTGTTATTCTAGTCTATGATGACGGTATCATTGTTACATGAGAGGATGTGCATGGCATTAGTGTGGCTAGGGAATTTCTTGGACACTAGTTTGTCTCCAAGGACCGTAGCAATCTACAATACTTCCTAGGGCTTGAGTTCGCTAGGAGCCAATGAGGTCTTGTAATGACCTAGAGGAAGTATGTTACCGATCTCCTCTCAGAGACGAGTATGGCAGATCACGGACCGGTTACTGCTCCCATGGATCCCAACTTGAAGCTATATGATGATGATACATAGGAGATGGATAAGATGAGATACACGATGCTCATTGGGAAGCTCCTCTATGTAATCATTACCAGTCTAGCCATCTCCTTTGCCATAAACAGAGTTAGCCAGTTTATGGGGTAGTTGAGACATGCACGTATGGATGCGGTTCACTTGATTATGAGGTATCCGAAGTCCTCTCCAGGTTCTGGTTTACTTTTTAGTAGAGGAATATCCCTGGCCATAACGCCATGTGCAGATGCAGACTATGCAAGATGCCCATGGATAGGATATCTACCTCGACTTTGCAATATTCATAGGGAGTTCTTTAGGTTCATCGAAGAGCAAGAAGCAGGATGTGGTTGCCAGATCTAGTGCTGAGTTAAAGTATAGAGCCATGATACAGAGGAGTACTGAGATGATGTGGGTCAGATCCGTTCGAACTGACCTAGCATTGATGCGTCACTTCCCATGCTTTTACAATGCGACAACCTGACTGCTCTTTTCATTGCCAACTATTGGACTTGTAAGCCCTTGATGACCCATTAATGCAATAAAAGTTATTGTGTCACGCCCATCTAAAATAAATGTGAATACACTTAATGATAGGTCCTTTTATACAAATAGGGTTATGAACCGTGACCATATCGAATACCATGCAGTTGGGAGGACGCAACTGGCATTAACATGTGACATTCAATAATGATCTCTAGTTTGAGAAAGAGACGACAATCTTTCTTTAAAGACTGATTTTTGACCGACTTCTTGATGCCGGTCCTCTGCATAGGAATAGAGATTCAAAGGTATCAAAATAATCAAGTCAAATATTTCACTTGATAAGGTCGAGATAAACTAAGACTTGAATCGTAACTATCATGATCAGACACACATCCTTTGACCAGACATATATACATCTATAAGTCTAAATACATAATGTTGGAAAAAATGATATGTTTATTCCAATAACTCTAGGCTCTCTTATATAGGAGAGCAGCCTATGGGTAAATTACATAAAGCATAAAAAATTAAAGAGAGTTAAGAAACCACCCAAGAAACAGTAAATAAAGACAATAATATAAATATATATCTCTACACTCCCCCTCATGATGGAGCGTAGATGTCTATCATGCTCAGCTTGGACGAACACTTCTGAAAAGGTCCTCGGAGTAAGGCCTTGGTAAGGATGTTTGCAGTCTGATCCCCTGAGCTGACATGAGATGTGGAAATAAAATCCTTCTGAATCATATCACGTATATAATGACAATCAACCTCAATGTGCTTGGTACGTTCATGAAATGCTGGGTTACAACAACAACAAAAAAGCCTTTTCCCACAATTAATAGTGTCAGCTACGTGGATTCTTAGCCCTCATTCAGATCTATCTTGGGTCAATCTCGGGCTTATATCTAAAAAACTAAGATCCCTTCGTATAGTCTCCTTCCAACACTTCTTGGGCCGCCCTCGCCCTCTCTTAGCCGGCTCAACATCTCAAAACTTGAATCTCCTAACTGGTGCATCGACTGACCTTCTTTGCAAATGACCAAACCATCTTAAGCTTTTTTCTACCCATCTTATCCTCAATCGGAGCTACACCAACTTTCTTTCTGATATAACAGTATGATTGGGTTATTTGCAATAAATATAGCAACCTGATTGTCACATTTCAGTGACATGGGAAGAGGAACCTTTATGTGTAGATATGTAAGAACAGCTCGAACCCACATCATTTATGTGCTAGCCTGGGCCATAGCCCTATATTCCGACTCAGCACTAGACCTGGCCACAACAGTTTGTTTCTTGCTCTTCCATGAGACGAGAATCTCAACATATACTGCAAAGCTTTTGGTGGACTTCCTATCCTTGGGGCACCTAATTTGTATCTGCATATACTGAGACGTTGACTGACTTGCCTTTTCTGAACAATAGACCTATACCTGGAGATGATTTTAGGTACCTTAGTATCATTTGTATAGCATCCATATGTACCTGACGCGGTTGCTCCATGAACTGGCTAACTTGACTAATGCAAATGAGATATTTGGTCTGGTAACTGTAACACAAAGAAGCTTTCCTACCAGTTCTCTGTACCTTCTCCTGTCTACTTCATCAGTGTCATTATCGTACAACTTCATGCTTGTATCCAATGGTGTAGTAGCATGTCTACACCCAAGCATACCTGTGTCACTAAGCAGATCAGTGACATATTTCCTCTGAGTCATTACTAGTCCTTGCTGATTTCGGGCAAACTCCAGTCCTAGAAAGTATCAAAGAGCTCCAAGGTCCTTAGTAATGAATTCACGACCCAGAATGTCTTTAGCCATCCTTATTCCCTGTATGTCATCTCCTGTAATGAGAATATCATCAATATATACCATAATAGCAGTCATACCTCTGGTAGTTCTCTGTATGAAAAGAGAATGATCTGCATTGGATCGTTTGAACCCTTGCCTTTCAAACAAATCTGAGAGCTTATGGAACCAAGCTCTCGGGCTCTGCTTGAGCCCATATATGGCCTTATGAAGTCTACACACCTATGTACACTCCCCCTCAGCAGTAAACCCTAGTGGCTACTGCATATAGACTTCCTCGTGATGGTCGCCATAGAGGAAGGCATTCTTTACGTCAAGTTGAAACAGAGGCCTATCTCGAAGAACCGTAACAGATAAAAGAATTCTTAGGGTAGAATGACGCTCAACGAGGGAAAAGTTGTCCAGATTATCCACCCTATATGTCTGTGTAAAGCCTTTTGCAACTAGTCTGGCTTTTATCTATCAATGCCGCCATCTGCATTCTGTTTCACTGTAAAAACCCATTTGCAACTCACTAACGATGCTCCAGAAGGAACATATACTAGGCTCCATTTACCTCTGGACTGTAGAGCCGTCATCTCCTCCTCCATGGCTAAACGCCACAAATTATCTGTCAACGCCTCTTGGTAAGTCCGTGGCATAGCCACACTATTCAAGGCAGCTACTAACTTCCCAAAATCACCTGCCAGACGCTCGAAGGTGACATGAGAAGTAATTGGATAAGAACGCTGCTGCTTTCCTAATAGCAATGGGTAATTCCAGATCATCATCATCATTCCTTCCATCCCCCTGATCATCATCATCCGTAGAGGAGCCCTGTTGAAAATCATTATTAATCCCATCATTAGAAGTAATGCTATCTGAACAAACCTGCGGCGTGCTGAATGATGGACCAGGAGCACGCACAGGAGCAGATCGTCGACTGTAATGATGAGGTACTGGAGGTACTTGAATAATAGGTAGTTGTGGGGCTGATGGTGGTGATGGAAGTGGTAATGGTGGAGGTGGTAATGTAGATGGTGAGGACGGTGGTTGACGCATGGGCGGAGGTGGAATGTAGACCTGATCATCCGAATTTGAAGGAGTCAACCTATCACCTGCAGGCGAAAAATATATGACAGACTCGAAAAAGTGACATCTGCGCTGACATAATATCTTATGTGTAGAGGATCATAGCAACGATAACCCTTCTGAGTTCTGGAGTACCCAACAAAGACACATTTGACAGCCCTCGGAGAGAGCTTGTCAATCCTTAGAGACAACCAGTGGACAAACACAACAGATCCAAAAACACGTGGGCTAAGAGAGAACAACTCCTTGTCAGGAAACACAAAAGAAAAAGGGACTTTCTCCCCCAAAATCGATGATGGCATGCGGTTAGAATATTCGCTCCACGGCCTCGGGCTTCCTTCGTGACTGGACCTCTTTGTAATTATGTTTTAGCTGCGGGGGTAACGCTCTTTGTTTACCCCCTGTACCTTGTTTTGTATTTTCTGCTCTTCCATTTCCCCTTGTAAGTATTTCTTCCTCTTTTTAATGCATTGGGGTGAGCACCTTCGCGTGTATCCCCCTTTTTTTGAGCCTAAAAAAAACATGCCGTGAAAACCACATTACCCCAGAATGAATGAGGGGCACATCTCTGTATCAGGAGTGTTGGGAAAAATAAGAGTCGTGTTTATTCCGTACGCCCTAGGCTCTCTTATATAGGAGAGTAGCCTATGGGTAAATTACATTAAGAGTCCAAAAAAAGGAAATACGAAACGGTGCAAAATAACACAGAGAATATAAACTAAAACTTCTACACTCCCCCTCAAGATGGAGCATAGATATCTATCATGCTTATCTTGGATAAGCACTTCTGGAAGGAACCCCGAGGTAGAGCTTTAGTAAGAATGTCTGCCGTTTGATCTCCTGAGCTGACATGGGTTGTAGAGATGAAACCTTTCTGGATCATATCATGAATATAGTGGCAATCCACCTCAATGTGCTTCGTCCTCTCGTGAAATGCATGATTTTTTGCAATAAATAAGGCAGCCTGATTGTTACATTTTAGTGACATGGGAAGAGGGACATCTATATGTAAATCTGTCAGGACTGCGTGAACCCACATCACTTCCGCACATGCTTGGGCCATGGCTCTATACTCCGATTCAACACTAGATCTCGCAATTACTTTTTGCTTTTTGCTCTTCCACGAGACAAGTGACTCCCCAACGAATATAGCAAAGGCAGATGTAGATTTTCTATCCTTTGGACATCCTGCATAGTCCGCATCAGCACATGCTGAGATAGTAATAGTGCCCTTTCTGAACATCAATCCTGCACCTGGAGATGACTTAAGATACCTTAGTATCATATGTATGGCGTCCATGTGTACGTGGCAAGGTTGCTCCATGAACTGGCTGACTTTGTTTATTGCAAATGTAATGTCTGGTCTGGTAATAGTAACATAAAAAAGCCTCCCTACCAGTTCTCTGTACCTCCTTTTGTCAACCTCCTCAGTATCATCATCATGCATCTTCATGCTTGGATCCATGGGTGTTGAAGCTGGTCGACATCCAAGCATACCTGTGTCACTTAGCAAGTCAGTGACATATTTCCTCTGAGTCATCAGCAGTCCCTGTTCATTTCTGGCAAACTCCAATCCAAGGAAATATCTAAATACTCCTAGATCCTTGGTAACGAATTCGAGGCCCAAGAATTCTTTTGCTGTTTTTATCCCCTGCATATCATCTCCTGTGATGAGTATATCGTCAACATACACCATAATGACAGTCGTATCTCTGGATGTTCTCTGTACAAAGAGAGAATGGTCTGCATTTAACCTTTTGAACCCTTGCTTCTCAAACAGATCTGATAGCTTCTGGAACCAAGCTCTGGGGCTTTGTTTAGGCCATAGATCGCCTTATGAAGCCTGCATATCTGTACACACTCCCCCTCAGCAGCAAATTCAGGTGGCTGTTGCATGTAAACTTCCTCCTGGAGATCACCATATAGAAATGCATTTTTGACATCTAACTGAAATAGGGGCCAATCTTGAATCACATCAACAGATAACAGAATTCATAAGGTAGAGTGACGAGCAACAGGAGAAAATGTGTCAAGATAATCTACCCCATACGTCTGAGTAAAACCGCGAGCAACTAGTCGAGCTTTGTACCTATCAATACTGCCATCAGCATTATACTTCACGGTAAACACCCACTTGCAGCTCACAATAGAAGCCCCAGTAGGGGCTGGAACCAAACTCCATGTACCTCTCGACTTAAGGGCGGTCATTTCTTCCTCCATAGCCAGACGCCAGCCAAAGCTTCCTGATAATTTTTGGGAATATGCACAACGGATAAAGCACCTACAAATCTCCTGAAATCTCCTGCCAGACGGTCAAAGGTAACATGAGAAGCAATCGTATATGAAGCACAAGACCTCTTCTGCTTCCTTAGTGCAATCGGTAAGTCAAGGTCTGCAACAATAGTACTAACATCCATGTCATCTGCTGCTTGTTCCTGCTCAGAAACACCGTCAGTCCCATCATTAGATGTAATGTTGTCAGAACAAACCTGGGGCATGTGTGATGATTGACCATGATCATGAGCAGGATCTTGCCGTCGACTGTAATGGCGTGGTAGAGGAGGAATCAAAGGTATGGGAGGTGGTAATGGTGGTGGCAGTGGTGAGGATGGTGGTGGTGGTGATGGTGGTGGTGATGGGGATGATGGTAGTGGAGAGGTAGGACCTTCCTGTGGTGCATACATGGGTGGAGGAGGAGTAACAATGTCATCATTTTTATCTGATGGCACCAACCTGTCACCTGCAGGAGAGAAAAACACGACTGACTCAAAGAACGTGACCTCTGCACTGACATAATATCTGCGACGTAATGGATCATAGCAATGATACCCCTTTTGGGTCCTGGAATACCCGACAAAAACACATTTGACAGCCCTAGGAGAGAGCTTGTCAACTCCTGGAGATAATTGATGAACAAATGCCACAGACCCAAAGACACGTGGAGCTAGAGAAAATAGCTCTTTGTCAGCCCAATACAGATGAAGGCATGCGGTTAATAAGATAGCATGCAGCAAGAACCGCATCACCCCAGAATGAGGGCGGAGCACAACTCTGGATAAGAAGCGTATGAGTGACATCAAGGAGGTGGCGGTGTTTTCTTTCCGTGACACCATTTTGTTGAGATGTGTAAGCACATGACGTCTGATGAAGAATGCCATGTGATGATAGAAAATGAGATAAAGTGCGAGTACAGAACTCCAGGGCATTATCAGTTCTCACAATCTTGATGGAAGCAGAAAACACATTCTGCACTTTTTTAATGAAATTCGTAATAGTGATGCCCGCTTCAGATTTATTCTTTAACAGAAACACCCAAGACAAACGACTAAAATCATCCACAGCAACTAAATAAAACCTGTGTGCCTGATGATCTGGAACACGACTTGGACCCCAAATGTTAATATGAAAAAACTCAAAAGGAGAGCTACTGCTCCGACTCCGACGACTCGGGAAGACAGATAGATGATGCTTCCCTAACTGACACGCTTCACACTCGAACGATGACCGGGGTGAAATCTGAGGGAGGACTTGTCGCAGTTTCTGAAACGAGAGATGATGCGCATATGACATAAGTAAGGGGAAACATGTCCAGTAGAATGGAATGATGATGCTCCAGCGTAAGGTGTATGGACCAGTCGATACAACCAGCCCTGCTCACAGCCATGTCCAATCACATTGCCCGTGAGAATGTCCTGAAACACAAGAGATGATGGGTCAAATATCGCTCGACAATGAAGATCTTTAGTAATTTGACTAATTGACAGTAAGTTCATTGGGAAATTAGGGCATGGAGCACATTCTGCAACTTCATCGAAGGTGTTAAGGCCATCTGTCCCTGTCCTGTAATGGGAGAGTGGGTCCCATCTGCTATGACGACTGTCCTCCCTGGGGGAACTTGCCTGTAGGATGTGAGGTGGTGTCTATCTCCACACAAATGATGTGTAGCACTTGAATCTACGATCCATTCTGAGGTATGTGAATCCTGGTAAAAAATGCAGAAGTATGAGTACTACCTAAGGAACTGGCTTCTGCAGTAGCAGCAATGTCAAGGCTGCTCTCTGAAACAGGTGGAGTACTGGCTGGTGGCATGATATCACGCAGACGGGATACTAGGTCATCATATCTTGGATCTGATGCTGGGGTAGAACCATGGTGCTGAAGGATATGAGATAATCCTCAAGCGCATCACGGAAGCGTGAGCATCGTATCGAATACGACGAAGAACGACTAGTCGGACTAGTCGTTCTATGCAGCGGAATTTAAAAAAATTTCACATGATGAAACCACATGATCCAAGAACGATTCTCGAATCGTTTCATCTAAAACCACATCAAGTATATAGGGATACCTCTTGTAGCGTGATAGATTGAGTCTCTACGAAAAGAGACCTCCTGTCTCAAGTCCGATCTTCGGATAAGACGTTTGCGAGTGCGAGGATGAGTCGCGTGATCCTCGCAATCCAAGAAGTTGATCCAAGCACGGTGTACTCCTGATCTCGTCGCACGAGATCAGACACCTACTTCGAGAGCGAAACACTCCAAAGAAGATGGAGAACCGAGAAACGTCGAGGCGGCGGCGCGATGGTGAAGCGACGACGACGTTCCTCCTCTAGGGTTTGGTGGACGGCCACCAATAGAGGAGAGAGAGAGAGGAGATAGCGTGTGGAATGAGAGAAGAGGAGAGGCTTATTGTCTCTTGATAGCATAATCCTAGAGAGCATGGAGTGCCTCTCTGTTTATAGGATTTTAGGATTCATGGATCACAATCCATGAGACATACAAAAATCAGTGGATGAGATTGATTTGTGTTAATCCAATGGTCAAGATTGTTGTTAGTAGAAACCAACAACTAATAATTTAATTTAGATCAAATATATTTGATAAATCAAATACAATTCAATCCTAAATCAAATCAAACAAATAAGGAGATAACTAGCATGGAGATAATATCTCCCCATAAAATAGGTGGGACGACCACCAATTCCATATAGGACTTGATAGCCGTCCACCAATTTTCATGGTGGAGGCAATCTCATGCAATCTCATGAGATTGCACATCTCCATGAAAATCTCCATTATTGTTCCAACAACTTTTGTTGTGAATTATTCTACAAAATTAATTCATAATTAATTTTGAGAATATTGCAATCTTACCATTGGAAATTTGTGAATCACATTGACAACCCAAAACAAAAGATAATTTATATTTTCAATTAATTATACAATGTGAATCCAATTTACACCAATAATTAATTAACAAACATAAGCTCTCTGTAATACATTATAAATCATATTTATAACATATTATTAATAATTAGATATTGCTATCTACATTATTCTTATCCTCAATAATTAAATCACATTTAATCATATCAGATAAATATCCACATGCATCAAGATAATTAAATCACATTTAATTATCAATCTCTTAGTGCTCAGATATAATTCAACTATGGAATCATTCTTGAACCCTTTCAAGAATAATGCGCTTTCTCCGCAGATACTTAGAGATAAGGGTATGGCGATTGCATTGTTCCACGTATAGTGACTTGGATATTGAGATCACATCTCAAATCCAGATCTCATGGACCTCCCATAGATGCTTGATTAAATCAAGGCCGTAGACCTAATCTTCTCATTGCATCTGAATCTCATTCAGACCAATGCCCAATACATGGATAAAGATCAGGTCACTTCTCTACTGAGAGGAGTCACTAAAATCCAAACTTATTTCATCACTCCCTCGAAATGGAAGCGTCATGGTTATACAATCGTTTATGATCAAATCACCCTCAGGTATTTCTAATACCTGTACATCCTGCATACTGGAAGACCTATGATCAACCTGAAGATATAGATCAATTTTACACCGTCATCTTCAGGGTTTGATCACCAAGTTTCTCAATCTTGGTCATTGGGAATCGGTATCGATCATATACTTTCTCAAAGCATATATCATACCTTCAAATTCTTGTCATGCTTCCAAAGCACGACGACCATGCATGTAATTTGATCGGTCCCAATACCTCATGAGTGAGCTCATGTCTCCCGGTTCACATGTGAACCTGTATGATCCCTTTGAGAGATCGTATTACTCATATACCCTTACATGCACACCAGCTCGCCGGTGTATAGACCTTGGTTAGGTCATCAACCTATTGGTCTGCCAAATGTACACACTCAGACATGTAGTAACACATCTGTCTCTGGACAGAGGATGTGTGCCTATGTTGTGACAGTATCCAACATAGGTCTTTTGTTATCTCGATCTCGTTAAGTCAACCCTTTAACTCAACTAATCTGACACCTCCGAATCTTTATTCCCATGTAGAGGACCTGCATCAAGAGGTCGGTCTGATATCAGCTTAAATGAGAAAGGATTGCCATCTCCTACTCAGACTGGAGATCACCTCTCAACAATCATTTGATGGTGCTTGATGAGTCCTCAATCTAACTCATTAGATATTCATCCAAGCACCAGCCTCTCTGATTCAATAACTGAATCAACAGCTGTATGATCATCAAGATGACCATGGTACATTACCCTTATTGTACTAAGTGACCTATTGTGCAAATTTGTTATTCTTCATTTCAGATCAGGGAATGATATTCGCAATAACATTTATTGCATAATGGCTCGCCGTGGGCTCGCATGTCCAACAATTTCCCACTAGCCCAAAGAGACATTAATGAGCTAATCATTTAAACCTGCACTCATGTGACAATCATATGCTATTTAGAAAATAGCTAGGTAAGCTGATCAGTCACTCTGTTCTCAAGAGACTACGCTAAGTCCTTTTACGACACTTGCATATCCCAAGGTAACAGTGCCCACATCCAATGCGAAGGTTGCATATATATAGCCAATACTCGATTTTGTCAGTTATAGTGTCCTTGACACTACAGCTTAATAATTATCATAACCAGTTTTCCATTATCCTTATCAGAATACCCTTATTCCTGGAGATCTCTATCTCCTAAGGTATTCGTAGTTAAGACCTTTTAGATCTCCATCTATAATGTCTTAATTTCTTGAAGATAAGACTTAGAGATCACTATCTCACAAGTTTTGTCCTCTATGAAGATATAGTTATTACCGCAATCAAGTGTTTTATCACCATAGTAGGATTAGTAACAGTTTACTATTCCCACTGCATGGTAGACATCTGGCTTTCGTACACATCGAGCATATACCCGACTTCTCAGAACTGATGCACAAGGGCTAGTAGTTTTAGCATTCACATCCTCAACTCTTTGAGGTGCTATCCCTTTAGATAGGTCAGTACCATATCTTAAGGGAAAGAAGCCTTTCTTGGAATTTTCCAGAAAATGGAATATATCCAAGGTGTACCACTAATGCGACGGTCCCAATACCCTCTTTCTTTGCTTCTGAACAACTTCAGAACTAAGATCTAAGAGGTATCATTGAGATCATATCTCAAGATATGGAACAACCAGTTATAAAACACTTATTATTATCCATATATCATTTAAATGATTAGGATATTATCTACATTTAGGTTTAGCATGATGAACACAACGACACTCCCACTAAGGTTCACATGGTTCATCAAGATTCTATTTGAAATCATAACATTTATAATTTTATTATGTTAGAGAATGTAATAGGCGGGTAATTGGATCTCACCAAGATCCAATTACCCCACTCATGTTTAGTCCCACATGGATGAGCGTTGGGACTCCGGACTGTCTGAGAGGCTATATAAGGAGCCCCTCACCCCTGTACTCATTGAGAAATTCCAATAGAATATCCGCTCCGTTGAGGGCTTCTCCCGTGGTTTCATCCCGCTCCTTAGGGAGTAGGGTTCCACGTTAAATCTCTGGTGTTCATTTTATGTTTCTTGGATTCATCGATTCCGCTTCCGCTTCTCTGATTTCAACATGGTATCAAAACAAGTCGTTCTTGGATTTTTATCGGGTTTGATTTTCTGTAATTTGTTCAAGATTTTTTCTTTTCAAATCCGAGAGTTCTAGGATTTCTATTGAAACCGTAATTGTTTGTACGAGAATCTCCAACAAATTTTGTGTTGTAAATCTGTTTCTTCGTCAACGATCGATGCGTATCTTCTAACATTCAAACAACAAGTTCCATCCCTGGCGACACTACATTACTGAAAGCCTCCAGTCCCCCATCCTCGCCCAACAACAGTAGTGCCCTCCTGTCGACCCCTCCTCTTCCCCAACAACGATCGATGCGTATCTTCTAACATTCAAACAATAACATTTATTGCATAATGGCTCGCCGTGGACTCGCATGTCCAACAGGTGCTGTATCTGTTCTGCTGCACTGGCAGAAGCCGGGAACCCATGCTTAGAGTAGCATGTGTCCTCTGTATGGCCAATCCGACGACAATAAGTGCACTGTACTCCACGACCACGGCCGACCCTACCACGTGGTCCTCGTCCACGAAGATGAGATGAATTGCCTCTTCCTCTAGAGGCTGCCATAGCAGAAGAATTTTGCCCAGTAGTAGAAGGGCTCGAGATGCTGATACTACTCAATCGCCGAAAAGTCTCCTCCATGGGAGGAATGGTAGCATCTACCAGAATCTGAGAAGAAGCTGCCTCATATTGTGAGTCAAAAGAGGCTAGAAAGACTCCCACCATCGTCGCATTCCGATATGTCTTCAATTGTTCTGGAGTAGCCGTAAGAGGCATGAAACTGTGAAGCTTCTCAAACATTCCCCTCAGCGCAGTGTAGTTTGCATGCAGGGGCCGACTGTTCTGCTTATTGTGAAGATATCATGCTGTAGCTGTAGAATTTTTGTCTCATTCTTGGCTTGTGAGTACGTGGCAACAAGAATGTCCCACATGGCTTTGGCAGTGGGTTGATGTAAGATATCATTAGCAATGTCTGGAATCAGAGTACCAGACAACCAGACCTGAGCATATGCATCATCAGCCTCCCATGAGGCATACAACCCTGTTTTCTCCACTGGCTCATCCTCGGTAATATTATATTTCTTATCCATTGACTCCATCAGGCTCATGAACTGCATGGCCCATAACTCATAGTTGGATCCATCCATCTTCACAATAGACGCATGACCCTTGAAGGCGCTTGAAGTGGGGATCTCGATCTTACTTTCTGACATGGTGACTGGTGAAAACAAGGATTGTAGACTAGATAAGTCTTGGTCTACACTGACATGATTAGGTTTAGTTGCACATGTAGACCTCTATGCAACCAACCCCATCAACCTTGAATCTAGTAGAGAGCCCCTCTTTGAGATGACAACCGAACCCTAGGGTGATGCCCTAGGGGCCGTGAACAACAAGATGGCAGCACACATGGAGGGGCAGCGGAGCACTGCCTGACAGAGCACGGCCTGGCAGCGCACGGCCTGGCGGCGTACGGCCTGGCGGTGCACGGGCTGTGCGCGTAGGCAGCAGGGACAACACACGAGGGGCTGTGAGCTATGGCGATGGCGCGCGAGGAGCGGCTGCGCACGAGGGAACCAGCGACGCGCGAGGAGCGGCGACGCGCGGAGGCTTGAAGGTGGAGGGCTAGGTTTAGGGTTTGGTACGAGAGCCACGATCTAGGACCGCTGCTCTGATACCATGTTGGGAAAAATAAGAGTCGTATTTATTCTGTACGCCCTAGGCTCTCTTATATAGGAGAGTAGCCTATGGGTAAATTACATTAAGAGTCCGAAAGAAAAAGAGGAAATACAAAATGGTACAAAATAACATAGAGAATATAAACTAAAACTTCTACAAGGAGTGTATGGGTGACATCAGGAAGGTGATAGTACTTTCTTTCAGCTACACCGTTCTGTCGAGACGTATAAGCACACAATGTTTGATGAAGAACAATGTTGCAATAGTCAGCCAACTATCCCGAGTAGTCGGTCCGACTATGCGGTGCGGGGGGTCTCCAACTGAACAGACCTCCAGTCAGTCAATAGTCGGCCGACTGGTCTGACTATTAGGCCGAATGGAGTTTGACTTTTGATATTTTTATTTTTTTTATTTTCAATTTTCATTTTTTATGGGTTACATTTTACCAAGGTATCGCCACAAATGTCAAATTCTATATATCTATTATATTGATTAGTACTTTTATCTTGGATTCATGTTAACTAATGGCCATATATATATATAAACATAAGAATATATGTATTATAAATAAATTTTATATTAAAAAATACAAAACTGAATAATTCCGAATAGTCACCCGAATATCGATTATTCTCTATTCAGTGACCCCTCCGACTGAGTACCGAATACCATCTTCTGCAACACTGATGAAGAATACCAATTGAAGAAAAGAACTGAGACAACACACTTGTACAAAATTCAAGCGCATTATCAGTCCGTACAATCTTCACAGAGGTTGTAACAGATTCTGCACTTGTCTAATAAAATTTATGATGACATTTCTAGCTTCAGATTTATTCTTTAACAAGAAGACCCAGGACATATGACTAAAATCATCCACCGTTACTAAAGATAAAATCTGTCCCCCTGATGATCGGGAACATGACTTGGAACCCAGATATCAACATGGAAAAACTCAAAAGGGGAGCTACTGCTCTGACTTTGAAGACTAGGAAAGATGGACCAATGATGTTTTCCTAATTGACATGCTTTACAGTTGAATGGCGAGCAGGGTGAAATCTGAAGAAGGACTTGACACATCTTCTGAAGTGGGAGATGACCAAAACACATATGTCATAGGTAGGGAGAAACTGGTCCAGCGAAATGGGATGATAGACCAGCATACTGTGTGTGGACAAGTCGATAGAGTCTGCCCTGCTCACGACCAGTGCCATTCATCTTGCCCGTAAGAATGTCCTGAAAAACAAGAGATGATGGGTCAAATAATGCTTGACAGTTTAAATCCTTAGTAATCTGACTGATATACAATAAATTTTATTAAGAAATCAGGAACATGCAACACATTTTGCAATCGCATAGAAGGTGCCAAGGTGATCTCCCTCTATTTCGTGATAGGTGTGATGCCCGTCCCCCTAGGATCCGGGTACTCGGCAAACCAATTCCACGCATACACATTCCACATTTGAATACTTGACATTCGTAACAACATGAGAAAAAATAGCAACATGCACAGGAATTTAAAATTTTACTTCTCATTCAACCTGTTCACATTACATATTCCATTGATCATTTCCATGTCCACAAAAAAATATACCTGTAAGCATACAATAGATGTCCACAATTATACATTACAGGCTATGTCTCTCAACAAAATACTACAAGTGAAGAAAGACAGTAAATCAGGGTTATCATTGGGAAGTGGGGCTAAGACGAGGTGGTCGGTGAAATGATTGAATGGGTGAAGAGGTCAAATAGATCAACTATCTTGGGAAGTGGGTAACGATTCTTGACCGTTTTCTTGTTCAACTGCATGTAGTCTATGCATAGCCTCAAGGATCCATCCTACTTCTTTACAAAAAGGATTGATGCTCCCCATGGGATGTACTGGGCAAATGAATCCCTTCTCCAATAGTTCCTGCAACTTTACCTTGAGCTCCTTGAGCTCAACAGGTGCCAACCTATATGGAGAGATGGAGATCGGTTGTGTATCTGGCAATATCAAGATCTCAAACTCTGTATCCTTTACTGGTGGTAGCCCGTGTAAGTCATCTGAAAACACATATGGAAACTTATATACAATTCTAACATCCTCTAACATCTAGTCCTCTGCTGTTGAGCCTACTACATAGGCAAATAGCCTACACAACCCTGGCAGAGAAATGAGTACGACCTCAAAGCGGAGATGCACTCAATCCCACCATCAGATGTGCTTCTTGACTCAAGAGAGACATAAGAGACATATGGACATGGATGTAAGCATGTTATTCTCCAGTGGACTCGTGTTGGGTCAGAAGACTTCACACACTATCCAATATTCGAATACCGCAATGAGGAATGATATGCATGACATGGAATTGAGTACCATTGCTCTGATACCAATCTGTGATGCCCGCCCCCCTAGGATCCGGGTACTCGGCAAACCAATTCCACGTATACACATTACACATTTGAATACTTGACATTCGTAACAACAGGAGAAAAAAATAGCAACATGCACAGGAATTTAAAATTTTACTTCTCATTCAGCCTGTTCACATTACATATTCCATTGATCATTTCCATGTCCACAACAAAATATACCTGTAAGCATACAATAGATGTCCACAATTATACATTATAGGCTATATCTATCAACAAAATACTACAAGTGAAGAAGGACAGTAAAACTACCACAACTGTACCACAAGGAGAAATGTCTTGAAGATGCACAAAAATGGTGATATCCCCAAAGCTACTCACTGCTGTGAACCTGCGGATCCACACGTAGGTACGTTATGAGCAAAGTTGCTCAATACGATTTAAACAACTATACAATAACAAGCAAGATATAATTTAACTGCGTGCAAAAGAACAACTAGGTAATAAATCTCACAATGGGCTAGGGTTGGGATTTTGGGTACGAGAGCTCCGGTATAGGACCGTCGCTCTGATACCATGTTGGGAAAAATGATCAATCTGTTTATTCCAATAAACCTAGGCTCTCTTATATATAGGAGAGCAGCCTATGGGTAAATTACATAAAGCATACATAAGTAAAGAGTTAAGAAACAATCCAAGAAACAAAAAATAAAGACGGTAACATAAATATATATCTCTACACGTACAAGTACATCAATTTAACCATTAGGTTGAAGACCTAACCAAGGTCCATACACCGACGAGTTAGTGTGCATTTGAGGACATATGAAAAGTATGATCTCTCGAAGGAATCATACAGGTCCATACCTGATGAACCAGGAGATAGAGCTCTCATGAGATATTTTGGGGTCATAAAAAATTCCATGCATGGTTGTCTTGTTTATGAAATAAGACACGAATTCGAGATATTAATATTGTTGGAGTATGCATCACTTATGTGGTAGATGGTACCACATCCAGTGTTTAGTACCGCTTCTACCAATGGTGGGACTTGGAGGGCATGTGGAGGCTATATAAGAAGCCCCATAACTCCTATATCAGATGAGAAAGTTAAATGAACAAATCAACTCATTGAGGCGTTCTCCCGTTGTTTCATCCCGCTCCTTTGGGATTAGGGTTCCACATAAAAATTCCGGTCTTCTTCCTTGTTTATTCTTTATCTCTGATATTTGCTTCCGCATTCGTGGTTTCTAATATGGTACCAGAGCAGGTTCGATTCTGGAGGATATTTTTTTTTGGAGATTTATTTTGTTCATGTTTATTCGAGATTTGATTATCCGAACAAGTTATATTCTTGGTTGATTCGTGGAGATTTATTCTGATATTTATGTCCAAGTTCTGATCGAAGTTCTTCACCAAATCCAGGAATCTAAGGTTTTCTGAAACCCTAGTTGTTCGTGAAAGGTTTCGTTGGAAACCCTAACTCGATTGGAATCTTCTGTTTTGGTGACTGGAGACCTACTGGCGACGTCCGACGTTCAGATCTCCATCTCTTCTGGAATGAAGAGAAAGCTGCATATCATGCCTGGAACCCTACTGTTTCAGCAAGTAATACCGCAAGCAATACTGTTGGCGGTGCTTCTGGGTCGAGACCTCTCCATAGGGCATCCTGCATACGTTCTTCACAAGGATTCATCATGATCCTCCAACCGCAGTTCTTAAAAAAGGCAGCGATGATGATGCCACATGCACTTCCAAGATCTCCTTCTCCAAGCAGCATCGTGGGAAGGAGACTTCACCACCATGCAACATCCCTGCACTCCAGGGGATAAAGCCTCTTCGACTCTTCTATGCGGAGTCCCTTTTCCAGGCGGCTAGCCACATCTTCAGCTATAGGCGGCGATGCTGCAACGCCTGTCTAGGCTTCCCAGGCAGCCGCATCTTCAGCCATTGGTAGTGCCACTCTTCATCAACGGTGATCCGACATCTTCGTAGGTTGCATCTCCTCCAGGTGGCGAGCCCCATGGTGGTGAGCCCCATCTCCAGGGCAGAATCCTCATTGCCATGCGCCTCCATCTCTTCAACAACACAACTCAGGTGGTAACTCCTTGATGAATCTGCGATTCGTCATCTTTATTCATTTATTTTAGCTTAAAATCTCTTATAAAACACCTGCATATAACACTAACTCCATATTCTTACTAACTTGCATTTGTGTGTAAATATTGTACACTTCTTACTAATTTTAACCTAAAATAAATAAATAAAGAAAGAAAAGAAAAATAAAGAAAAAAGGAAGACTGTATACAGGCTGACCCGAACTCCGAGAGAAGGTCAAGACTTGACCTGATCGACCAGGATTAAAGTAGGGGGAGATAGGGTCCTTAAGCAGAAAATCCAAAAAAATTGTGTGTGTTGTAAATATTTCTCACTTATTTTGTGTATATCTGTATATAACTAATACTAATTTATTTGTGTCTTAAATTGACCTCAAATCAAGTAACGTTCAAAACCAAAGTTGTAAATAAAAATGTGCCCTAATTAATAAAAATGATTGCACAATTAAATCATGTACAGAATAAAAGTAGCCACACTTGGAAAAAACCACTAAGCACTAATTGAAAGATCAAATTCGGCTCCATATGAACTCAAATTGAACCAATATCACTTCCATTGGATTCTAAATTAAATTATCTTCAAAATGGTTGTATTTTCATAATTTTTGGAGTTACGGTTGAAAAGTCGATTTTCTGGGGTGGTTTGTGCAATTTTCCCATGTATTTTGTGCATATTGTATTTGTATATATTTGTAAATTAGTCTTACTAATTTTTAAAATAAAAATTAAAATAAAAAAAATTAAAATTCTTTAAAAACAAAAAAGACTAATTTCCTCATTTACCCTTGTATATAATGTCATATATGTATATAGTATATGAATATAGTTGCTATTTTTAATTAACCTCCATAAAAAAATAAAAAAATAACTTTTTTTAATTCAAATAAATAAAGTGACGAAAATTCAAAAAAAATTAGATAATTTTGTACATTGTTTTATCTTTTATTTTGTCTCTTTTCATCTCTCTTATCTCTTCCACCAAAAAAAATTGAAAAATTCATTTCAAATTTCATCTCTTATCTCTTCCACTAAAAAAAAAATCAAAAATTCAAAAATTCAAATTTCATCTCTATCTTCCTTATTTATATGGTTCCTCCCTCATTTCAACTTGATCAATCTTTAGAGAGAGGAGCCCGATCTCCGAGAAAAATTTCGTCGAGAAAGTTGCCTAGTCTCCAAGCCGTTCGGTGACAGCGAGTCGACCTTATCGAAGCGATCACGGTCCTTTTCCGCTCCTAAGGTGAGATCCACATTTTTCTTATTTTTATCTAGGGTAATCGTAGTTTATTTCTCGTATTTTTTATCTCGTTGTCCATTTTTTTGTTTATCAAGATCTTAAAATCCGCCACGATTTATTCCAAAACCACCGACTCGATTTTTCATCTCACTTTCTCGATCTCTACATGTTCTATTTCTATCGTCCACGATCTCTCAACTCCGACCGCGTACGGTGGCCGGAGATCGGATTCGAATCCCTCATTTCCGCCGAATCCCCGCTCATCATCCGATTTGTAAATAAATAAAAAGAATAAAAATGGCATTTGTTTCTTTTTGTTCTCTAACGTTTGTTTTGCAGGATCATATAAAAATAAAATAAAGTAAAATAAAATAAAATTATCTTTATCCCTTTCTTTTCTTATTTTTCGGATTTACAAAAAAAATTAAATAATCTTTTTCTCTTTTATTCACTATTTATAATAAATAAAAAAATATAATTAAAAAAACAAAAAATCCGTCAGGCAGCGGGGTCGCCACCCCCCGTCGCCCACCAACTGGCCACCAGCTGCGGCGCACTTCGCCGCCGTGCTTCCGCCCGATCGTCACCGCCCTCGGCTTCGCCGCTCAGCCTTCCGAGCCCCACCGCGAAGAAGACCTCCAGCGCGGCGCCGCTCTGCCAGACCGCCTCCCGGCGCCCCGCCCTCTAAAGAAGGGAGCGGCGACCGCATCGCCCTCTCTCCCGCTCTTGTGCCGCCATCACTGCCGCGAGGGGCGGCATACCTCAGACCACCCTCGATCGCCGCTTGTAGCCGCCAGACCCCCCGCGCTGGGCCTCACCTCCCGCGGTGCCTCTAGACGCGTGGGCGCGTGCAGCAGCGCGCCGCATCTCCACCGCCGGCCCAGCGCCCCCTTCGACGCCGCACCTCCCGCGCGTCCCCGCCTTTCCATGTGCCGCGCCTCCCTCTCCAGTCTGTCAGCCGCCCGCCAAAGCCCTCACCCTCCGCCTTGTTGGAAAAGGGGCGGCGGCGCCCAGCGTCCCCCTATTGCCTCCCCATCTACTGTGGAAAAGGACGAACCCTAGGGAGGGGGCTTTTGATTAAAAAAATATTATTTGGAAAAATTTCAAGATCAACCCCGGACATTTCTGAAATTACTACAAAGCCCCCGCCAGTTCAGGAATTTCTCTTGGAAAATTACAGTTGCGCCTCAAAGTTTTTCAAATTTGCCAAAAAGTCCCTGCCAGAGCCTCAAGCACATGACATGCACATGGTATATTGGTAAAATTGCGCTTTCTCTCATGTGCTTTATTTTTATTATTTAGTGGATGCGAAAACAAAACTTATTTACATTTTGGTCCCTGAACTGCAGAACAATAATTTGCTTGTTCTTTTCATTGAAATAAATGTTTTTGTTAGTCCAAAAATTTTGAGAAAATTATGCTATGTTCCTGATGTGAATATCCATCTAGCATAAAATTTTCATTGCATTTCGCCTTGATTTATTATTATTAAAAAATCAAAACATGTCATTTTTCCCTGTTTGAAATTCCAAAATTCATTAAAATTCAAATATTGTTCCAAAAATTCCAAAAATATTAGAGTAGTTGTATTTCATTGTCTTTTAATTTCTGACCAATTTTCTAGTATTAATTATTTATAAAACCCAAAAAATTGAAAAATATCAAAAATCTTCTAAAAATCATATAAAATTCTATAAAAATCCAAAATTTTTATTTTAGTTCCTATTTGTAGATAATTGCTTTTAGTTTCTCTTAACAATGATTGTCAGGAGTTTGGGGCGCTTTAAAGATTTTAAGTTGCAAATTACTCTAGGCTGTGCAGATTTTCCCATTTTCTCACTGCTTGATTTTTAGAAAAATAGAAAAACATTTGAAAATTCCACAAAAATTCTCAAAAATATTTCAAAACTTTTAAAATCCAAAAATATTTTCTTTGCATTTTTCTGAGTAGTTTTGATTAATTGAAAAATTACAAAAAGAGTTGGTGTGCATGTTTTTGATCTTGTTCATATTGCTTTGTGTTATTTTTGAAAAATAAAAAAAATTGCGAAATCAAAATAACTAAAAATTTGAAAAATCAGAAAATACAAAAAAAATAGAAATAAAAAAAATAAAAAAATTAAAAAGATAAAAAAATCACAAAAACCTAGGATAGTTGTCCTTTGAGATTCTTGTTTTCTCTTAATTGATTTTCGATTAATTGAATAACCCTCGAGATTTGTAGCCTCCAGAGTTCGACTCTGTCCTCTTAACATGTTAATAAGTAGCAAAAATAAAAAAATATATTTTTTGTTTGTCACGGGATTTTGGGGATAACAACGACGGCAACCTATTTTTTTATCAATAATTTATCCGGTCCCCTGAAGAATCGCTAACAACAAAACGACATTGCCGTTGCCGGGGATATAAAATAAAAAAAATAAAAAAACCCAAATTTTCGTGTCAACACTCCTCTCCGCCACCGACCTCTCCCACTCCTCCTTGAGGTTGGCATCCAACTCCGACATGCCTATCGACCGCCGAAGTCAACACGTATAGTCCTCCTCCGCAGAGGATCGAAGAGACACCGCACCTCGCCCCGATCGCATTCTCCATTGAAGGAGGCACTGCGGATCGAAGAAAAAATATGAGGAGGAAGAAGAAGGAGGCCGAAGGCGGCATGTGACTCCTCCGTCCTGAAGTACTCTACTGGCAACTCCTCCAGCTCGAGCAAGGTCTCCAATATCGACGGTGACTGCAAGCTTTGAAAAAAAGGGTTCCCTTGGGGAACCCTAGATAGAAGTCACGGGTGGGTTATGTTATTCAAAAAAATTCCGTTGATTGGGCCTAATGAACCCATCCGAGTTAAATAAAGGAGGGGAAAAGAGGGTCTGCTGCCGCAGTTCAGTGGAAAAAAATAAATTTTGAGAAGGGCTCAACGAAAGAAATTGGGGACCTGTTTGCATGAAAAGTTGTGTTTTGAGAAAAGAGGTGTGTACAAAAAAACCATATGCTTTTTTAAAAAAGGGAGACAACTATATATAAAAAGAAGAAATAGCCGAAAAAAGGAAAAAATTTGCGAGAAGAAAAGCCGAAAAAAATTGTGAGATCGGCTTATTAGTTTTTGTTCTTGTCCATATTTTCATATCTTCTCTCAACTTTGTCGATGCCATTGTTTTTCGACAAGTATGGGAGAAAGAGAGAGTATTGTGTAGAGTTACTAGTCGGATTCAGATTTTCAAGATTCCAGACCAGCCAGATTTTCAGACTCTGCAGATTGGTTTAGAGTCCAAGTTCGAGGCATTCCATATTTGAGTGACTCAATTTCTTTGAGTTCTCCAGAAAGAGACAACTTTTCAGAAGCACATGTGTGCGATCTTTTTTGTGTGGTCCCATCAAAGTTCAGAAATGCGGTATGCGGCATTCCTTCGATCATGCGGTCTAAAGCGAGTAAGCGGATATGCGGAAGAGTATATAGAGGTTTATGCGGTTTATAATATTTTAAATCAAAATATTATAAAATACAATAATAAAATGTGATTATATAAAAACATTGATCATCTAACAAAATCCAAAATAAAAATTTGAAATAACATAATATAATCAATAAGATATATAAGCTTTATATTATAAATTGATTATTTTTTAGTGTGTATTTTGAATTTAATGCATATATATACATATACAAATTTGGATTCAGCAAGGAACACATGAATTTTATAAGAAAACTTTAATGTGTCTATATATCCTGTAGATAACAAAATCTAAAGAATAATCATAGGTATACAGACCATACACCCAAATTATACACATATATATCTCCAAGGGAGAAAACATGTCGACACAAAATATAGCGGAAAATTGTAGTTGCATATATAATTTATTAGAAGCACAAAAATGTAAAGTACCATATTGTTAGTCAATTATTTCATATTTTATTTGAAGAATTAAAATGAATTTCATTAGATCGAAAGGTCAAAAAACAGTTCATTAATAACTGTTGAGAACAATGGAAAAAATGGATATGAGAAAAATGCCCTACATTATATTCCCAAATGCAACATATACGAGAATAATGAAAAGATACATCAATGTAAATGATGATATAAGAGTTACTCGGAGGAAAAATCAAGTTAATGTGTCATCAACATATCATGTATTAACATGAATCCTATCAGATATGCGGCCACATATGTCACATATTCGGACCGCATATTGCCGCATGTGGCATATGCACTTCAGTCAAGTGATTGAATATGCGTATGCACCTACATATGTGACCGCGTGACTGCATTTCCGAACACTGGTCCCCATCTTTGTTTTTGGTCTGAAAGTTTTCATGTGATCCATAGGGACTCCAGAGTAGATATCCCATTGCCTACACCATGCGGGCTAGGGTTTTCATGTGATTTCATAGGAAATCCAGATTAGAGATCCCATTCTCTGAGCCAGTATGAGAGAGACCCAGTTCTCCGAGGAGGAGACTTTTCAGACTCCTTTCTCCAACGACCGTGGACTTCGATGAGGATGTTTTCCACGACTTGCTTCAGTTCGACTCTACAGAGATAGAGCAGTTGTCCACATGATTGTGGCTGTCTAGAGTACTCCGATGAATAGACTCATTTCAGTTTTGGTGACTCTGACAGGCGCAGTACAGAGCACACCCAGTTCGACTCACTCCAGCCCGTTTGTTCCTCCTTACATGCACGACTTAAGAAGCATCGTCCTCGACAACAACTGACAGTGTGTCTGCGTTGAGTTGATATTGTCCGTAGTGTCTTGTAGTGTGAGTTTGAGTTTTCTTTCTGTTTATCCAAGCTGAGCATGGCATGCTCCAGCTTGAGGGGGAGTATTGGAGTCTACGCGACTTATGTGGTAGATGGGTAAATGGATCCCTACAAGATCTATTTACGACATCCAGTATTTAATCCCACATCTACCTGTCGTGGGACTTGGAGGGTCTGTGGAGGCTATATAAGAAGCCCTGGACCTCCTGTATTAGATGAGAAAGTTTAATGAACAAATCATCCCTTTGAGGTGTTCTCCCGTTGTTTTATCCCACTCCTTATAGAGCAGGGTTCCACATAAAAATCCCGGTCTTCTTCCTTGTTTATTATATATCTCTTATATTTGCTTCCGCATTCGTGGTTTCTAACAAATATTGCTTTTGGAAAGCATATGATCGAAGCTAGCAATGAAGTCTGAAGTAGACTCTGTGCACAAAATTGGTGTATGGATGCTTTAGATACACCTACGAGGTTAAATCCCATTGAGTGCAATATGGTCTTCAAAAAAAAGAGAGGACCTGATGAGAAGGTATAACCTTCAAGGCCCGACTCGTTGCCAAAAGATACACATAGAGAGAAGGTATCTACTACGATGAGACATTCTCTCTTGTGGCCATGCTTAAGTCCCTCACGATATTGCTAGCTATAACTATACAACTTGACTACATCATCTAGCAGATGGACATCAAGACTGCATTCCTCAAAGGATTCCTCGATGAGGATATCTTATGGAGCAACTCCGAGGCTTCATAAGAGAGGAAAGCAAAGTGTGTATGTTGAAGAAGTCCTTTTATGGCCTTAAGCCTACGTCTTGTAATCAGAAAATCTGATTCGATGAAACTACATATAGTTATGATTTCATTTAGAAACTCGATGAACCATGTATATACAAGAAGTTTAATTAACTTCTTGATTCAAATGGAGAGCGTGATGGAAGGAAGAGCGTGCGGTGGAAAAGAGCAGGGAAGGAATGTTAAGGGCCACCAATACTCATTAGAATAGCTCTGATCAACAGGCTGATGACATCATGACTCGGAAGCAAGGATGGTGTTGATGAGAGAGATTTAGCCGAAGTCATGTCAATCCACAAGGCGGACTGACAGTCGTCGAAGCGTCCTCAAACAAAATCCTACTCAATCAACAATTAACCTACACGACAAGTCAAAGCAATGAATAACACAAAAAGTGAGTTAAGATTCATTATTCTATACAAATAGATGTATAACAAATAAGTACGTAGAGGTCGAACCACAAAGAGTAAAAAAATGGTAGCCTATAGTTATTTTCAACAAATGAGCGCTATGTGCACGCATGTCATTCATAATGTATATACATGTATATATATATCTTTTTGTGTGTTTTTAATTTTTATAATTAATCAATTTTTTATACGTATTTTTTGTGTTTTATATTTTGTATTTTTTGTTTTTAATTTTAATTATATATATGTCTTTTTTTGGATTTTTATATTTTGTATTTCTTTATATAATAAGTAATATAGAATATAATAGAATATGTATACAATAATGGACAGTATAGGTATAAATATAACTAAGAGTATACAAAATTTATAGAAATAGATATTTTTGGGGTTTAAATAATTTTTACTGTTTTTGTGATTTTTTAGTGATTTTTGCTAATTTTTTATATTTTTAAAGTCAAAAATAACTTAAAAGGGGAAAAATAATAGGCTGAGATTGAAATGGAATTTATAAATAGAAAATTGAATCCACAATTTTCCAAATCACTTTTAATATTTAGATAAGAATTTAGAGAAAATTATAAAACAGAAAAAACATATTTTTAGAGTTTTTAGGAATTTAATATATTTTTATCAAATTTTTTGGGGTTTTTCAAATTTTAAGAGTTTTGTTTTTCTATTTTTAATGATTTTTGGTCTAAAGGCTAAAAACACATAAACAAACAACATATTTTTTTGGGATTTTTCAGAAATGTTTTTATATTTTTTGGGGTATTTTTATACGTTAAACATGGACTGTTTGTGCTCTAAATGATTTTAAATAAATATCAAAAAGTCCAAAATTGCAAATAACAATCATGGCATGAAACTAGAGGCAATCATGAACTTACACTATTTTTTTTGTGATTTTTGGAGCACAATAGGTATACTAAATAAATCCATCAAACACAAAAAAATACAATTGCTGGCAGGGGCATATATGTAAATAAAATAAAATCCAGGGGCCTCTATGCAATTTTCAAAAAATATACAATGTATTTAAAAATTTACTGGACTAAAAAAAATACAAAAAGTACCCGGGGGTTACATGCAAATTACCGAGCTCACGTGGGACGCCACGTGAGCTGAGCTGGACACGACCCAAATGCAAATATATAAGCACATGGACCTATATGCAAATTTCCTTTTTATTTTAAACGTTACATTTTATTTATAGGACTAAATAATAAATAAAAAAAGAGGGGGGGGGGAGGGTGAGGTTTGCAAATTACCCCCTAAGAAGCGGAGATGGACGGCTAGATGAGATCCACTTATCCACATGTCACCATCTGCGTGGCTGGTACCAGTTCGCAACTGGACATCTTGGATTAGAACGCGGAACGCGATCCAACGGCTAAGGCTTCTAATGATCGGACGTCTCTGATGCGATCTGGAGCGGGTGGCTCCATCGAACGGCTGCTGCTTCGCTCGAAGAACAGGGAAGAAGGTCCCTGCCTCCGAGCTTCGATCCGTGATTCCTCCCTCCTCCGACGGTTTCTGGGGATAGTTCTTGGCTCTTCATGTCCCAGGAGTCTCTCCACAGCTGTAGATGGCCGCTAGAAGATCCATGACTCCAAGGAGAGGCCTGGCGAGCTTGGGGAAAATAGGCGACCTGGAGACCTTCAGGTCTAATCGGATTGAGCCCGAAAGGGCTCCTTTGAGATTTTGACCTGCACAGATAACGAACCATGGCGAGGGCAAAGTGCCTCAGCCAGTGAGCGAGGGGAATGGAAGCGTAGATGGGTCAGATGGACTCCCTCCAACGTGCGACGGTGGAGGAGGGAGCGATCACTCGATTCAAGTGGGATCAAGGTGAGTGAAGGTGCGTCGGATGCGTTGGAAGCGAAGGGGAAGGGTTTTGGGTGATTAGGGTAGCGAATAGCAGATGATTACGCACAGGATGGTTCGCCGGAGCGGAGTTCGGACGAACTACGAATCGCGATTACTAAGCTAAAACTACAATCTAAACACTAAAGCAAATGTGGAAATTAAATGTAGGGATCGAAATCTATCGAGGAAATAATGAAACATAGCTTGTACCTACCGGCGAAGGCAGGGAGTAGAGGTGGCCAGAGCACCGCCGTGGGGTGCACTTCCGTCCTCTTGGAGCCAATCCGGACTGCAGGGAAGCTCCTCCTGTCACGAGGAAACTATCTCGACCAAGGAGTAGGGCTCTAGGACTCGGAACAGTGACCAAAGAAGAAGAGGGAGATAGAGGAGCTTATTTATAAACAAGGTTGGCTCCCTTATTTACCGGCTAATGGGGAAAATTACGAGCTATGCACAAGGATCTAAGGCCTCGGCGTGGATTAGGGTTGATTAATGAGTGTTTTGGCGAAAGATCAGATCGAGATGAGTGATGGTGCGCCCAGGAAATCGGGGAGAAATCGAGGGAAAAGACAGGTGACAGAGGCCAGACGAGCTCGAGGTTGAGTTGACCGACGGTCAACAAAGGGCGCGATGTGAATGGTCCACATTAGCCGCCGCAGGACAAAATAGTCGTGATTATTCAAAAATAATTAATTAAAATTAGTAAATAAACTTTTAGTATAAAATAGAAAGTGTTTGTTATTTTATGTAGTATTTTATTATGGTTTTTATTTATTTTTTTGAGGTTATTTATTAGTAGTTAATATTTAGGGGTCTATTTATAGGTATATTCATCTATGTTTTAGCTATTTTTATTTTTATTTTTATATTTTATATTTATTTTAATATTTTATGCATTATTTTATATTTTTATAACTTATTTTTAGGTGTATAAATATATTTTTATTATATTTTTATGATAGAATTTGTACCTTTAAATAAATAGGTATATAAATTATGTGGGGATAAATAGAGGTATTGTATTTATGTATTATGTACGTTATTTTATTTTGATGTATTTTTTTGGGTTTTATTTTGGCTTTATATTTTTAATAAAGTATAAATAATATTTACAAGTGTATAAAAATATAAAAGTATAAAAGAGTCAAAAGAATAGATTTCCCTTTTATTTATTTACAAGTATTAGCATAGGTATTTTATCTATGTTTTTATAGACTTATTTTTTTTGTGTTTTTTTGTTTTAATATGGTTTTAATATGTACATAAGTTATACATAATAATTACATAATTGGAAAAAATATAAGATTGTAAAAATAATAAAGAGAGAATAAAATGAATATTTTATTCGGGTATACTATACAATTAGTGTAGAGGTTTATATATATTGCGATGTACTGTTTCATATTTTCTATTTATATATTGTACGTCTCTGTAATTTACCCAAGGGTTTTATCCCTATATAAGAGACCCGAGGGCTCTATGGAATAACATAACAGAGTATCGATTACTCCAACATGGTATCAGAGCCAAAACCCTAACCCTAGGGTTTTCTCCACCCGCCCCCCTCCCCTCCCCCCCCTCTCCAGCCGCCGCCGCCGGTTCTCCAGGGCTCCCAGCCCTTCATCGGCACCTCCCTTCGCCGCAGTCAGGCCCTAGGCCCCCAGCCCACCGCCGCCAGGCCCCCAGGCCCCCCCAGTCCTCTGCCGCCAGGCCTCCAGGCCCTCCCGTGGCGCCGCCAGCCCTCCTCCGGCGCCTCCAGCTCTCCGCCGGGCCCCTCCCAGCAGCCCGCGGTGCAGCCAGCCCTTCGCCAGGCGCCTCCCAGCCGCCGGCGGTGCACAGCCTAGCCGCCGTATACCCCTAGTTGCCCCCACTCTCTTCCGCCAAGGCTTCCACAGCCGTTATTCGTCCCCGGGGCGGCGCACCTTCGGTCAGTTCCGATAATATGATGGATTCAAGTGCATAACGTCTACATGTGCACTTGAATCCTCACATGTCGTGGTAGACACCGGTTACTTGGTCTATCATTCCTAGTCGTTCTTCTCCGCCAATATGTCAGATCAAAAGGTCGATATGCCCGCCATCGGTGCCTTCAAAGGTTCGGCACCTATCGTCAAAATGGACGGGACCAACTACGAACTGTGGGCAATGCAGTTCCTCAGTCTCATGAAGTCGTGTGGTAAGAAGCATATTCTTACCGAGGATGAACCGCCGGAGAAGACAGGAATATATGCCTCATGGGAGGCTGATGATGCGTATGCCAAAGTTTGGCTCTCAGGAACACTCACAACGGAGATAGCGAATGATGTTCTCCATCAGCCCACCGCCAAGGCGATGTGGGATATTTTGGCCACGACGTACTCTCAGGTACGCAACGAGACGAAGATGCTCCAGTTGCAACATGATATCTTTACCACGAAGCAGAATGGAAGACCTCTTCATTCCCTGTACACGTCGCTTCGTGGAATGTTCGAGAAGCTCTATAGCACTATTCCGCTCACAGCAACGCCGGAACAGCAGAAGACGTTCCGCA
Organism: Ottelia alismoides; assembly: GCA_037367405.1. NCBI lineage: Eukaryota > Viridiplantae > Streptophyta > Magnoliopsida > Alismatales > Hydrocharitaceae > Ottelia > Ottelia alismoides. Next base: position 393,661 of record JAZKJV010010969.1, on the reverse strand, counting down.
ACGCCACTATGGTTGGCGTATTACTTGCTGCCCTTGACCCTGAGTACGAGGCAACACGCTCTCAGATTCTTGCAGATGCCACCATCCCACCGTTGGAAGAAGTATACAGGAGGCTCAGTCGTGTACCTGTTCCATCGAATACAGCGACTGCACCTCCATCAGCAATGGCAGTTTCCAGGGGACGTGGTGGTTCGTCCTCATTTCGTGGCAGAGGAAGTGGTGGACGTGGCCGCGGAGGTCGCATACGCTCTACGTGCTCATTCTGTCGTCGTACTGGTCATTCGGAGGATACATGCTATTCCAAGCATGGCTTCCCTCCTTCTGCACGTGTAGCTGATCATGTTCAAGGTCCACCAGCATCTACTCCAGATCACAGGTTCGAGGAGCTAGTGGCACGGCTTCGTGATATTATGCCACAGTCAGCGTCAGAGGGTGCTGAAGCTTCTGATGTTGCGGCCTCGGCGTCAGCGAGTACATCTGCTTCAGCCAGTGCCTCAGGTAGTCCTTCAGTCTCATTTCATAGTCATGATCTCACAGGATGGATTGTCGACTCTGGAGCTACCCATCATCTCTGCCGTGAGAAAGATATTCTGCAGTCCTACAGAGATGTTCAGCCTGGTCGCTCTGTACTCATTGCTGATGGCACTCATTCCCCCATCATCGGTCAGGGGGAGACGGTTTTGCTACCCTCTATGCACCTGCAGAATGTTCTACATGCTCCAGAATTCTCTATGAACCTCTTATCCATTAGTCAGATTACACGTGATTTGCACTGTCGTGCTATTTTTGACCCATCGTCTGTTATTTTTCAGGACATACTAACGGGCAGGGTGATTGGCTGTGGCTCTGAGCACAATGGCCTCTATCGTCTCGTCCGAAACTCTTACGCTGGCGTCTCACTACATTCCCAGGGCTCCGTATCTCCGTATACCTGGCATCTTCGGTTTGGTCATCTGCCACTTCAGAAAATGCGTCACCTCCTGCCTCAGATCTCTCCGAGTTCTTCTTTTCGTTGTGAAGCATGTCAATTAGGGAAGCACCATCGGTCTAGCTTCCCCAGTCGTCAGAGTCGGAGCAGTAGCTCCCCATTTGAGTTATTTCACATAGATATTTGGGGTCCAAGTCGTGTCCCAGATCATCAGGGGCACAGGTTCTATTTAGTTGTGGTTGATGATTTCTCTAGAGTGTCCTGGACTTTTCTTCTTAAAAATAAGTCTGAAGCGGGAAATGTTATTCAAAATCTCATCAATGAAGTTCAAAATGTTTTTTCCTCTACTGTTAAGTATGTGCGTACTGACAATGCACTGGAGTTCTGCACTCGCTCACTTGCTCGCTTCCTTTCTTCTAAAGGCATTATCCACCAAACCACATGTGCTTACACATCTCAACAAAATGGGGTTGCAGAACGAAAGCATCGACATTTCCTTGATATTGCACGCACATTACTTATTCAAAGTTGTGCTCCATTATCCTTTTGGGGGGATGCTATACTTACAGCATGCTACCTAGTCAACAGAATGCCTACAACTGTTCTTGGGGAAAAGTCTCCAATTTCTGTTCTTTTTCCCGACAAAGATTTGTTTACACTTACACCTCGGGTCTTTGGCACTGTTGCATTTGTCCACCGCTTATCTCGAGGACTTGATAAGCTATTACCTAGGGCTATCAAGTGTGTTTTTGTGGGTTACTCCAGGACACAGAAAGGATATCGTTGCTATGACCCTGTTCATGACAAGTACTATGTGATTGCAGATGTTACATTTTTCGAACCTGTTATGTACTTCTCCCCTGCAGGTGACAGATTGGTCTCCTCCACATCCACAGATTCCAATGTCTATGTGCCTCCACCTCCAAGCCTGGCTCAATCCTCTACTCCACCAACACAACCACCACCACCACCACCCCCGCCACCACCTCCTGTTGTACCTTTTACCAAGTTCTATACAAGGCGGTCAGGCCCTGCTCAAGCTACATGTCAACCATCCAACACGCCTCAGGTATGTTCTGATGATAACACTAATGATGGGTTAGACAATACACCTGTGCAGGAGCCTTTACTACAGGAGGAGGATCAACCGGTCAACACAGTCATGGATGATTTGGATCGGCCCATTGCTCACAGGAAGCAGCGAAGACAGTGTGCTTCATATCCTCTTGCCTCTCAAGTCTCATTTGATCGTCTCAATGGGGATTTCAAGAAGATCGCAGCTGTTGTCTCGTCAGTTGAGATTCCACGGACATATCAGGATGCCATGAAGATTGACTGCTGGCGTCTAGCCATGGAAGAGGAGATGCGTGCCTTGCAATCTAGAGGGACTTGGTCTCTTGTCCCCATTCCTCCAGGTGCCTCCGTGGTGAGTTGCAAGTGGGTGTTTACGGTGAAATATCATGCGGATGGACGTCTAGACAGATACAAGGTCAGACTTGTAGCAATGGGATTTACCCAGACATATGGGGTAGATTATTTGGATACTTTTTCACCAGTGGCGAGACACTCCACTCTTTGCATCCTCCTATCTGTTGCTGTGGTACGTAACTGGACCATTTTCCAGCTTGATGTCAAGAATGCTTTCTTGTATGATGATCTACAGGAGGAAGTCTTCATGCTGCAGCCACCAGGGTTTGCTGCTGAGGGGGAGACTCAGATGGTGTGCAGACTTCATAAGGCTATCTATGGCCTCAAACAGAGTCCCCGAGCATGGTTCCAGAAGCTTTTCCAGCTAATTGAACGACAGGGGTTCAGGAGATCAAATGCGAACCATTCACTGTTCGTCCAGAAGACCCCTAGAGGTACAGTTGTTGTTATGATATATGTTGATGACATCTTGGTCACAGGAGATGATGCTCAGGGGATTGAGATAACCAAGTCCCTGTTGGGAAACTAGTTCGTGACGAAGGATCTGGGCACGATACGATATTTTCTGGGGATAGAGTTTGCAAGAAATGCACAAGGAATGGTAATGACTCAAAGAAAATATGTCACAGACTTGCTAATTGAAACAGGAATGACTGGATGCAGACCTTCAAGTACACCTATGGACCCGAGCATGAAGCTGTACGATGATGATACCGAGGAGGTGGACATGAGAAGGTACAGAGAGATGGTGGGTAAGCTCTTATACATTACTATAACTCGACCGGATATTGCCTTTGCAGTAAACCGGGTGAGTCAATTTATGGAGCAGCCGAGGCAAGTTCATATGGATGCCTTGTATATGATATTGAGATATCTGAAGTCTTCCCCAGGCACAGGGTTGCTATTCAAGAAAGATACAGATCTATCTATTTCAGCTTGTGCAGATGCAGATTATGCAGGATGTCCAAGGGATCGTAAGTCTACTTCTGGATTTGCTATCTTCATAGGAAGCTCTTTAGTCTCTTGGAAAAGCAAGAAGCAGACTGTTGTGGCGAGATCCAGTGCTGAATCCGAGTACAGAGCCATGGCACAAGCAAGCACAGAAATGATGTGGGTTAAAGCAGTCTTAGAAGATCTGAATGTAGATGTCCCCTTGCCTATGAATCTTCAATGTGACAATCAGACAGCATTGTTTATTGCCAACAATCCAGCTTTTCATGAGAGAACAAAGCACATCGAGGTGGATTGTCATTATACTAGGGACATGATTCAGAAGGGCTTCATTTCCACTTCTCATGTCAGTTCAGAGGACCAGACTGCTGACATATTCACCAAGCCATTGCTCAGAGGACCTTTCCAGAGATGTTCTTCCAAGATGAGCATGATAGATATCTATGCTCCATCTTGAGGGGGAGTGTAGAGGTTTATATATATTGCGATGTACTGTTTCATATTTTCTATTTATATATTGTACGTCTCTGTAATTTACCCAAGGGTTTTCTCCCTAAGACCCGAGGGCTCTATGGAATAACATAACAGAGTATAGAATCCAACTTAACTTTCACACCTTAACTCCAACAAAATTGAAACCACGTCCATTAAATAGCTTATTAAAAGTTATATACAATTAGAGGTGATTTTGATATATTTTGAGTTTTTATTTGGAAGATATGGGTCTATGAAATTGAGATTTTGACTTTTTATTTTGTGTATAAAATGAACACTGTGTATTATTTTTGTATGAACTCAATTTTGTATTTTTCTATATTTTATTATGTACAACTTTCATGTTCTAAGTTTCTTTATTTGGGGTTTAAAAAGTAGAAAATAAAATAGGTCACAAAAATGAATAAATAATAGATTAATAGAAAGGATTTTTCATTGTATTATTGGCCCCTATCTCCCTCTACTTTATTCCTTGCCGACCTAGTCATCAAGATGCCTAAGTCTCGGGGTTTAGGGTCATAAAATACCTTTGGTATTTTATTCTTTTTCTTTTCTTCTCTTTATTATATAATTTTGGCTTTAAAAATAGTATTATTTACACAATAAATGCAATACTTAATGAATGCTATTTTGTACAAATTGATGCTATTTACATGCATTAGCTATAGTCTTTAAGGTCAAAATGATAGAATAAAGGTGATGGAATGGAGATCTATCACCCCCTATACTTGCCTTTGCTAGTTCCTAGCAAACACTTATGCAATAAGTGCAGAAAAGAAAAACAAAGAAAAAAAATAAAGAAGTTGGATTAAGTTTAATTCTCAAACTTTTTTTTGAAGTCTAAAACTCTGAGGGAGACACTCGGTGGTGTTCACCCCTTCTTTATTAAAAAAAGACAGAGAAACAAAAACAAGGAAAAACAAAAAAGAGTGAAAACTCTACAAAGAACCCAGCTCGACGACCGAGAGGGAATTAGACCAACAACCAGTCGACAACAAGACGAGCACAATGAGACAAAATATTTCTCTGTAAAAGCGCTGACCCCTAAAGATAGCTTCATTCCGCCCCAGCCAGATCGCCCAAATGCTCGCCAAGGGACGCAAGAGATCTCTGCGGTCCCTATCCTTGTTAGACACCAAAGATTCCCAGAATGTAACCGAGTCGGCAGTAGAAATCCAACCCACAGCCGCCGCCTCCCAAACGCCCAGAACCACCGGGCAGGCAAAAAAAAGATGGTCCAAGGATTCCACGCCATTGCCACAAAGAGCGCAATCCTCCGAGACCGAGGCGAGCATCATAGCACACCGATCCCTCGTTAAAAGCCTCTTCCTACGAAACAACCACAAGAAGATACCGTCCCTCTCCGGAAGTTTCAAGCTCCATACAAAGCTGCAGTCACGCATCAACGTATCCATCCACGGCAGGGAGAGGGGAGAGATCGCCAAATAAGCCCTCCTCGTCGTGAAAGGGCCCCCCTCCAAGACCAGTGATCCCTCCCCCCCATGGACATAGACTCACCACCAATAGAATCCAGAAGGCGGAGCAAGTCGTGGAAACGCTGGTCAGAAAGGTTACCATGAAAGATGGGGAACCAATCATCCTCGGACCAACAACAGGCAATGGACGCATGCTCATCAGCCGCCAAAGCAAATAACCGCGGAAACAACTCACCAAGAGGTACCTCACCAGCCCAACAATCCATCCAGAATCTGAAGATCTGCCCATCACCAAGCCTCGGAGCAAAAAGATTAGAATATTTTTGGCTCACCGCCATCACCCCACGCCAGAAAGGCGTCCGCAGCCCAAAACAACCCTCCGTACTAGGCAACGTCCCGCGCAAGTCGTGTATTTTACGCAAAACGATAGAGCAGAAATCCTCGCTATCCCCCCACAACATGTTCACCCACTTCAGGAGAAGAGCATCATTGACACGGTCCAGCCGACGAATACCAAGACCCCCGTCGCACTTACGCTTCATCACTTCCTCCCAACCCACAAGATGCGGCCCACTCGCAGACGGCCCATTCCTCCCCCACAAAAACCTCCGCATCAACTTCTCAATACGTTTGCGAACCCCAGCAGGCAACTGCAAATTGGAGAGATAGTAAACGGGGATTGAAGATAAAACCGACCTAATGAGGACGAGGCGGCCACCCCTAGAAAGCAAAGCCGAGCTCCAACCGGACAGCCGCATCTCCACCTTCTCCACCACCTTGGACCAGTCACACATGCGAGTCCTGCCCGTGCCCAGCGGCATGCCCAGATAATTAAGAGGAAGAGGGCCGGGCGGCGAGCCCAAAAACAAACCGCAATCAGTCGCCTCCTCCGCATCCAAACCAAACTTGTCTTTACAGAATCAAAGTTTGGAGCTTAAGCCGAACCTTTGGAATTTTTGTGCAGGCGGAACCTTATTGGGAATCGGATTTGAAATACAACAGCCTTTGAGAATCCCAAAATTCTGCTCAAGTCTCCTCAATAGCCATGTCAGAATACTTCAATGCATATGCAAACCCTTACGACTATGAATCTTGTACAATGTAAGTGATAGTGGCTCTCCCCAACTGAAATTACAAAGAGACTGACTTCTCCAACATGACAACTCAATGATTCCCCAATCCAACATTTCTTTCCTCGAGGAGCGTGGTATTCCTTTCTAAGTTCAAGTGGCAGCCAGTTCAAGAGGAGGGGGTGAAGAGAAGAATGGACGGTAGCCAGTGTAGCTACCTATCATTGGATGGAGTCAAATTTCTAAGTAGTACCTGGGATTTACATAAATGCCCAGGTTCTATAAAATGTTTTTTTTACTCAGAAACTACAAAGGTGTCGCATGTTCAACATGCGACACATGAAATCTTTTTTTACTTAGAAAGTACATGAGTGTCACATCTTCAATATGCGATATGTGTAGATCTCCCTGGATATGTACATGAGTGTCGCATCTTCAATATGCGATATGTGTAGACTCCCTGGATATGTTCCCTGATCCAGGACATTTCTCACATAGCGCACGTTCAACATGCGCTATTCGAGAAAGTTCCTGGAATAATTCTAGGGATTTTCTCATATAGCGCATGTTCAACATGCGCCATATGAGGTTCTCCCTGGAACGAATCAGGGAGTTTCTCATATGTCGCATGTTCAACATGCGATATATGAGATATTTCCTGGAAATTGACAGGCCAGGTCTGGAGATAGAAGCTCATCTTTTGGCCGTTAGTCTTCTTAGGACAAGAGACCAAACAAGAGCAAAGATGAACCTTCTCTTCTGCCAGACTGAGATCGTAGCTGTCAATTTATGTGGCTCTTCCTACTCAAGTTATGCGCTTCTTTCATGTCGATGAACACACATTCAAAAATGTCTCCGCAATCAGAAATGTGGGTTTTGTATGCACAAACACTCACAAAAGATTTATATTGATGCAGAAAGATAGTCACATAATTTACATATATTGAATTGTCCACGGATATACACTTTCATTTTTGTATCACATTAACAACTACAAGGTTTACAACTCAACGCTTTCGCCTATGCTGATATGTTATCGTTGAATCACGAGGATGGAAGGGTAACAAACGGTTCGTCTCGTCTATCATGTTGATTTGCGAAGGGGCCAGCAACGTCTTCGTCGAAGGTTGGCATCGGTGGCAGCATGAGCGTGCAGTAAGTGGGTTGCATTTTTCTGGCATCCAATCCTTACCTCAACGGTGCCTGCGGCGTTGGCATGTCGTGACGTGGTCGCTCGGCAACCGGTGTGACGAAGTCTGTTGGCGCAAGATCCTGATCTACCGCATCGGCTGCTTCATGGTCCATGGGTTCTGCTACTGGTTCACACGCCCTTCCCCGACCTCTTCGTCTTTCTCTTGCTCTTCCTCGCCTGGCCTTCGCTTGAACCACATCAGCATGGTCGTCATGTATTGTGACGGCATTTGTAAATTGAAATGACAACTACTGATCCATTTCTGCCTTTGCTTATGTCGCAATCTCGCGGCATTCCTCGTGTCCAATATCATGTATCCCGCTCCACTTGGCGAGTTGCATCCAAAAAAAATACATAGAGGTAAATTTCATGGAAACTTATGGAAGTAATTTACAACAAAGTTTGTCCGAGCACTTACGTTGCTTGCCAGAGTTCCACCTAGTCGTCCAACAAATCTTCTAGTAATCATCCTATACCATTGCTCGTAGACGGGCGTCGCGACGATCCCATTGGACCGATCGATATCAACGACTCTATCTTCTCGCTCATCCCATTGGATTATATACAACCAGTGTTTCGCCCTCCAATACACATGCACCTTCTCCCTCAAGTCGATTGCATGGAGGTCCTGGAAGGTAAAATAAGGCTCTGGAATGTCCTGACGGCCGCCAAATTGTCTCAAGAATCGATCGGGGAAGTAATACTCCACAATGTAGAAGTATATCAACAGTATACTCGCCATCCAAATGCGATCACTTTCAATACATATGGCAGGGAGACTTGCGCGGATGTCCACAACACCTGAATGGCAAAATTGTAATTAGATCATTAATTTTTTTGTTGAAATTGAAGTAATTTGTGGATGTAAACTTACCTGCTCGGGTGATTGCATGTCAAAAGCGTCCCGGTATGGTCTCACTACGTGTGTAGGCTGTTGACGATGCGCAAACGTCGTGGCCCAATGAACTCCCAACGGGTGCCTGTGCCACTGTCTGCCTTCCCTCGCAACAGGAGCAATGTGGGGGAACTGCTCCCATGCCCATAGCTGAAGTAGTATGACCGAGCCTCCAATCTCCTCGGTCGCCATATCCGTCGCTAAACAGAGGTGTCTATAATGATATGCAAGTACGACGGATCCCCAGCTCAATGTCCCAGAGTACTCCAGATCATGCAGATGTGGTAGTGCAATAAGGGAAACCCGCGATCCTGATTTGTCCGTGAATAGTACTCCACCCAGCAATTGCAAGATTTACGCTCGAGCATGTCTCTGTAAGACCACCTCGTCTGCATCTTCGGGCAAGTCTGCAAAATGGGTGAATAACCAACTCGCTAACACCCTGCTGCCCACGATTTCTGATGGAAGTGGCCTTACACCCAACAGTTCCTCGCAAATGTCCGCCCATGTTGCTCCAGGTGTAGTCTCCCCAGTAACCATAGGTCCATGATGAATGCGACGTCCTGCAAGGTGATGGACATCTCTCCACTAGTCATGTGGAAAGTGTGCGTCCCGTACCTCCAGCGTTCAACAAACACCGTTACCAAATGCCAATCCAGCGTGATGAATTCCAGCTCAGAAATGCAACCAAACCCCGCTTGGGCTACATACAGATGGAGTCGATCATCCAAAGGAATCCGGCGAACATGTGTCTCGCGTCGTCGACAATGCAACCATGAAGATTCTTACAAGATAATTGATATAAGGAAAATGAGTAAAGAAAAAAAAATAATTAAAGAGACTTACATCGCCAGCCAGACACGACGAGAACGATGTCGCTCCTGAAGTGTCAAAACGGATGAGTCAAGTGGGCCGGGATCCATCTGCAATTTTAAAAATGTAATGTTTGAACATATAATGTAAAATACAAGAGTATACGATTGGAGTAATTATGTTGCAAATTCAAGGAAAAATAAGCAAACTTACTCAAAACAGGGCATTTGCATTTGTTGTGACCTACGCCACCACAATTACCACATTTATTCTTATTCCTTCCCGTCGGCGGCACATTAAACGTGGATGCTTGAGAATCCCTTGCGGTTTTATTGGAACATCCACGGTGTGTGTGACCCAGTATCCCACAAAACGAACAAGTATTGTGGCGAATCACATCTCTAACATCTATTTTGTTATAAATTCTTGTTGTGCGTGGTCGACCTTTGCCGCGCTTACGATTTGGGTCAGGACGTAATTCTGGATAGTCAAGAGGAGCCCACGTTTCCCGATCACCGATGGGGCTAAATTTCCCTCCATAAACTTTCAGCTGGTGTTGCCACGTGTACCACTCTCCAACATAGGAATCCACTTCCGCTCGACGTTTTGAAATGACCGCAATGCCGTTGGAATATGGGATACGGAAAATTTGCCACATATTATATGTGCATTTCCGTTGGAGCAAATTCACCATGTATTGTTTACGACCGCGAATACCAATAGACGTCCGTTGAGCACTGCTAGAAACCTCGAACAATATATCCGCCTGCATTTGTATTTGAGTTACGGTGTGTCCGTTCGCAGCTGCACTCCAACTGTTCAACTCTGTGGATGCATAATGCGTAAATTTGCGGCCCGCAGCAATGGCAACGCTTGCCTCTTCAACATGTTGGTTAAAGTATAACACACAATTATAAAAAGTCTTCTTGATCAACGCAGAAATTGGTAAGCAACAGACATCTTTGAGAACTGCATTGTAGCTTTCGCTCAAATTTGTGGTCATCTGACCAAACTTATAACCACCATCGTAAGCCAAGGTCCATTGCTCACGACGACAATCATGAGTCGAAAACCTTCGACCTTCTTGATTATTCCACTCTTGCAACTTCCGCATGAAGTACGCGAACTTTCTAGTAGTCGTTTGTAGTGCTGCTACTTGAACCTGGGCTTTCATTGAGCCGTTTTTGAAAACGCTATTGAAGTTGCTCGCGACGTGCCTTGTACAAAACCGCCAATATGCAAAGGGTTCTAATAAGTCTACGTCAGCATCTTTCGTAGCAGATTTTATTCCAGAATGCCGGTCGGAAATGATACATATTGGCCCAGCTCGCATGCCGATTACCCTGATACGTACCAACGATAGAAACCACTTCCATGAAGGACCGGGTTCCTCGTCAACAATTCCGAATGCAAGGGGAACAATATGTTTATCTCCATCAATCCTGCAAGCAATGAGCACTTTTTGTTTGTACTTCCCGTACAAATGGTTCCCATCAATACTAATCACGGGGCGACAATATTTGAATGCCTCAATTGAAGGCCCAAATGCCTAAAAGCATCGTTCAAATCTACGGCAATACGGTTTCCGAGGATCAGGATGGTCGCTATATTCAATGTCTATTTTAGTCCCAGGAATAGCAGCCTTCATTGCATGCAATAGATAAGGCATTTCAGCGTATGACTTCTTCCAGTCACCAAATACAATTCCGATTGCCTTCCTCCGAGCATCCCCAGCCATTTTCTTTGTAATACAATAGTTGTACATCTTGTGGATGTGAGCTCTACAAATCGAAACACGAACATTAGGGTCATCCCTAACAAGAGTTAGCAACGACCTGGACTTGAATTTGTAGTCCAACTGAGGGTGATCCTGATTAGCTGTTGGGTTTATACAAGTGTGTGCCCCAACAACCTTGGAGATCACCCACAGTCCATCAAATTTTCTAAAATGTCCGCGTAAATACCAAACACAACCATTCGATCTCTGTGTGCAAAAAGCCGACCATATCTAGCTGGTGGATTCCTTGACAATGAAGTCATAGTGTGCCATAATATGATACTTCTTTACAGCGTAAATCAAATCTTCCCTACTTTTGAAGGTTCTACCCTTGCGTATTTCGTCGACGACACCATCAAGTCGAGACTTCTTTCGAATGTCGTCTTCATAGGTTGATCGAGTATTTGATCCTCTAACCCCTAAAAAGGGTATACGGGGAACGATAGGCTGCATGCTTTGTTCATCAGCTGGGATCTCCTCGTTGACCGCATCATCGTCGACATTCCAATCATTACCTTCTTCCAGCTCATCATCTGATCCCCAAGGGATGAAATCATCCAAAGCGTGATTAGCCTCTCGCATCAACAAGTCACTCATTCGCCATTCCTGATCTGTACATGGCTGTGTTCTGGGCACATCAGTGTCGAAGGAGGGTTCCATGTTAGGGACAACTGTTGGTTGTATGCTAGGGAAGATTGTTGGTGGTGTGTTACGGACAACCGTTGGTTGTGTACTCGGGACAACATTGGGGACTTCGCTCTCATAGACATCTTCAACAATAATGTCAGTTGGCATTGATTTCCCAAATGTCCGAGCATACACAAAGAATCCCTGCACATCATCATCATTGACGATAGAGGAAAATGGCGGATCTTCCCCTGGGCCTCGAGGGATGCGATGTAACAATATGATTTTTTGACTATTGGCATCCAGGATGAACTTTCGGTAAACCAAGTTCAAAATCTCGTCGAACGTCGTATTAGGCATTAATCCAAACCCCCGTACGTTGGTCGCCGAACCTCCAATAAGTGTACCCTTCAAATGAAACATACAATACAACGCCTCCATTCCGACCTAATACGTGACACGACATATAAGTAAAAAAAACATTCATGAAATGAAGAATCATATACATATTATACAATCAACAATCTCAAGAATTTTTTTTACCAAATCCAATGTATGGAAGATCGGCTAAGCCCTAGTGGGAGGCAATGGAGGTTAGGACGGTACCGACCAAAGAAGATACGGAGAAGGAGTTCTTCGCGCGCCTAGGAGTGATAAAAAACAATGTTTCTCGGAGTGGGGGAGGCCAAGGACGGCGGGCGCCACAGGGGGGTCGCGGGCGACAACAGCTTGAGAATGGAGTTCGTAGTTTGCGTGGGGAGGCCGAATGTCGTGCGCGACTTTTATTTAGCCTAAATAACGCATATTAGATATGCGCTTCACATATCGCATATTGAAGATGTGACACTCATGTAGTTTCTAAGTAAAAAAAAAAGATTTCAGGTGTCACATGTTGAACATGCGACACCTTTGTAGTTTCTGAGTAAAAAAAACATTTTGTAGAACTTGGGTATTTAAGTAAATCCTAGGTACCACTTAGGAATTTGACTCTCATTGGATGCTTGACCAGTGTAGCCAAGTCATCCAGCTGCAGACTCACATATCATGACTTTGAAGTACAAGCTTGCTTATTGACTATACAAATATGTATACTCCGGCAAGCATTTTATTTTCAATCAGGCTTGTTCACTTTTTTAGATTTTTTGCTTTTTGCATTTTTTTGAAATACTATAGACATAAGCATTTATATAAGGAGTTTTTCCTCTTAAGACAGTAGAATATCCCCTCTTTTGAAGCATTATTGCAACCCGCACTCTCTTGTCTTTAAATGTCTTTTAAGCTTGTCCTGACCAGGAATAATTGTACTCCTCTGAAAGATGGTCTAATGAAACATGCATAGCAAGAGATAAGTGGCACATTTACGACGCGGCTTCCTCAAGGCAATAGGTACATCGAGGTCATCGGCCTCTCTGTTCTCCAATATCATATCCTATTGTATAGTATCCTGAGTAACAAGCATATCACCAATGCCATTATTAGAAGCAATGCGTTTATTACATACCTGAGGCATGCTGATAACAGGGAAGGCACATGAGCAGAGTGACGATTAGAAGACCTGCAAATATAAAACCATGGTCAGAACTGCGTCAGGGTAGACAGAGGTAGAAGTGGTGGAGGAGGTGGGTGCGGAGATGACTGAGACTCAACATTGGGTGCCATTGGTGGAGATAAAGGTGGTGGTGGAACAAAGACATCCTCGCCAGAGTCAACAGTAGACAGCCTGTCACCTGTAAAAGAAAAGTACATAATAGACTCAAAAAATGTGACATCAGTACTCACATAATATTTTCTCCCTACAGGATCAAAACATCTATACCCTTTTTGGGCACGAGAACTACCAACGAACACACATTTGACAGCTCTAGGAGAGAGCTTGTCCCGACCAGGAGTAAAATTGTGGACAAACACCACGGACCCAAAGACCCTGGGAGTAAGAGAGAATATGTCCTTCTCGGGAAACGCAATCAAGAAAGGAACCTTTTCTCCAAGGACAGTGGAAGGCATGCGATTTACTAACATTCAGTGAGAACCGCATCACCCCCGAAAGAATGAGGAGCTCGACTCTGAATCGAAAGAGTCCTCGTGACATCTAGAAGATGATGGTGTTTGCATTCAGCAACACCATTCTGCTGTGAAGTATGAGCATACGAAGTCTGATGAACTATACCAAGAGATTTGAGAAAGTCAGACAACTGTAAAGTAGAAAACTCCAAGGCATTGTCAGCGCAATAAACTTCACATTAGCAGAAAAAATGTTCTTGATCTTAATAAGAAATGATTTAATAACATAACCAGCTTCAGTCTTATTCTTTAACAAGAAAACCCAAGATAATCTAGAGAAATCATCCACAACAACCATATAGTATCGATGTCCCTGATGATCGGGAACACGACTAGGACCCCATATATCAATAATCACTAGCTAGGACCCCATATATCAATAATCACTAGATCCTTTCTCAATAATCATTTGATGGTGCTAGATGAGTCCTTAGTCTAACTCGTTAGATATCATGCAGGAACCAAGCTCTATAATTTAACCATTGAATCAATAGTTGTATGATTATCAAGATGTCCATTGTACATAATCCTAATTGTACAAAGGGACCTTATAAGAGCATTCATTCATTAATCTCAGACGAGGAGTGAAAGTCAATAACTTTTATTGATAGATAAAAAGATTACAATAACATTTATTGTAGAAATGGTTCGCCCTGGGCTCACATGTCCAACAAAGTAGTGTTGAACGACTGATGTTACTTTATTCTTGATTTTATTTTTCTGTCCTTACTATGTAATTTACCCATTAGGGATACTCTCTTCTATATAAGAGAGCCGTGGGCACCATTGAATAATAAGTTCTTCTTTTCCCTCAACGGAAGTATATAAGACACGACTGGTAGCCAAGGGGTACATCAAACATATGGTCTGGATTATCTCGATACCTTTTCACCATTGGCTCACCTTCTTATTGTGGCAATCCTTATTTCCATTGCAATTCAACTCCCGTGGCCACATTACTAGCTGAATGTAAAAGATTCTTTTCTTTACTGTGATATGCACGAGGAAGTATATATGCAACAACCACCTGATTTTGAGACCAAGGAGGGGTATCAGAAGGTGTGCAAACTCTACAAGGCAATATATGATCTCAAACAAAGCCCCCGAGCCTTGTTTCAGAAACTATCTAACATTCTGTCCAAGGTTGGTTCTGTTCGCTCTTCTGCATATGATTATCTATTCGTCGAGAAAAAAAGAGAAATGGACTGTTGCTATGTTGGTATATGTTGATGACATAATTCTAACTGGGGATGTATTAGTGCCATAATATATACTAAAAGGTACCTTGCGGAACATTTTGTCTCGAAAAACTTAGGATGGGAAATTAAATCGCAAGAAAAACTGGTGGCATGATTTTCTCACAAAGAAAATATGTTGTGGATCTTCTACATGAGACATGAATGTTAGAGGTTAAGCCAACATCTATTCCTATGGACCCCAGTGCAAGAATGTATGAAGACTCACATGTGTATGTCGATGCAAAACAATATTGGTGTCTAGTGGGAAAACTCATGTATATTACTACTACTAGGATTGATATCTCATTTGCTGTTAATCGAGCAAGTCTGTTCATGGCCAAACCATGCTAAGTGCTCTGGGAGGCACTGCTGATGATTTTGAGATATTTGAAATATTCTCCGGGAAAAGGTTTATTGTTTACATGTAGAAAGACACTTGATATTATGACCTATTCTGGTGCTGACTATGCAAGGTGTTCTAATGACAGAAAGCCTACTATTTGTTATTGCACCTATCATGGTGGTAACCTTGTCACATGGAGAAGCAAAAAGCAAGCAGTAGTTGGCAGATCCACTGCAAAATCTGAATATAGAGCAATGGTCCAAGCTACCACTGAACTAATGTTGATCAAGTTGGTTCTGAAGGATTTACACTTACCTGATCCAAGCCCTATGATAACGTGCTGTCATAATTCTGCTGCAATGTTCATTGCCAATAATCCTACCTTCCATGAATGCACCGAACATTTGGGGGTAGACTGCTATTATACTTGGGATGTGACTCAACAAGGAAACATCAAGATAGAGTTTGTTACTTAAGAAGAACAAACAATTGATGTTCACCAAGCCTCTCACTCGGTCCTATTCACCATACGTATCTCCAATCTGAGCATAATGAACATTTATTCTTCAACTTAAGGGGGAGTATTGGAGTATAATTCGTTGTACAAACTTTAGTTCATGGTCTGGGGGTGTGGTTGTAATTATTTCAATACCCGCAGGCTCCCTTCTATATAAAGGATAGCTATCAATGAAAAACTAAATTCGTTTTTCCCATTTTTAGTAAATCACAACATAGCATGCACACCCCTCCTTTGTTTGTAAGAGAGAGCCTAATCTCTAGTGAGGGGTTGCTAGGTCATCTTTCATGTCGTTTTCTCCCTTTCATAAGAGAGGGTTTCTACGTAACTCATGTCTCCTTGCATGATTTTCTGCTTGTTAGTTTTCCATGTACCGATGACATTGTTCTGGCTTCATAAAATTTTACAAGTCCTCATTTCCAATTCGCGAAAATGATTTTGGGAACTCAATGAAGCTAATTTCCTAGAAATAATTCTCTTCATATTGGATATTTTTCAGACCTGCAATGAAGCTGGTGGATCTACAGTTCACAGGTACTGGGCATTGGTTATTGGCTCTCCTAAGCAAAGACAAGGCGTTGTTTCTGCTCCACTCTCGAAGGTACCCACACCTGTTTTGTGAGTATATATGTTACATAACTTGATAAATCCAAATCCAGAAACTGGTTTCGACAATTGATTTGGTTTTTCATTTTCTTCATTGATTTATCAAACAAATTTATTTAATTGAAGAAAGATGTACTTGTGTAGAACCAAAATGACAAATTTAGGACACAGGTAGATGATCAATTCTGTTCAGTCATAATATTTCATAAGAAATCCAATAAGAGACATGGAATAGCCGGGTTAGAACACAAGGTTTCTTTACTCAAGTTCTTGCTCTTTTGTTCATATCGTATTTGTTGGATACATGGTGACACTGAACCAAGTAATGAGAAATAATAAAAATAGCAGATCTGAAGAGGTCTAAGAAAAAGATTAAAAAGGGCACATTGTTGTGTGCCTGATGCATGCGTAAGATATGATACAAATTTAAACAAAAGTGCTGAGAAGTGTCGAACCATGGGTACTAAAGTGTAAAACAATATTTTTTTTTGTTTTTCCTAGTCAAAGAAACAACGTTCAAGAAAAACTGAAGTAATTCTTTTCTGCTATTGTCAATTGATAATTGGGTCTATGGACCCTGTGAACTACAACCCAGTTCAAGACTTGGCAGAAAATTAATGACTAAATTTAATCATTGTATATTACAGACTAATCTCATTTCATTGTATATTACAGACTAATCTCATCAAATTGCAAATTCAAGCTGACAGAATATTCTGAACTTTGGATGAAACATCACGAAACTATCTCTGCATGCTTCATTTAATAGGCCCTGTGGATGTATGTATTTCATGTCTCGACTCACAGACTAGCATTCCTCTTACACCACACATCTCACTCAGTTGTCTATTTTCCGTCAACACTCACAAACATCACGACCCATCTCTACATGCTTCATTTAATAGGCCTTGGGCCTTATTACAGTTGTTGTGTTTAGTTGATGAGAAAAGTACCACTGTCTGTCTCGATTATTCTCCAAAAATCTGAATTTGGTTAAATATTTTTTTAATTTCTAAAATCGGAATAGTCGAGTTTTAATAGAGTCGGTGGTGACCTTCTAACACCCCCCTTAAACGCTGAGTTATACACATGCTAAGTTGTCTTTGGGTGTTCTTAAACTTTCATTTGGTAGTGTGAAAGGAAAAATGAAAATCATATTTTACGAAGCCCCAGAGCTCTCTTATATAGGAGAAAAGTTCTATGGAAAATTACTTAAGATAAACTGAAAGATAAACAAATATAAATAAAGACCACGAGATATAAGAATCTCAACACTCCCCCTCAAGCTGGAGCATATATGTCTATCATGCTCAGCTTGGAACAACACCGATGAAAAGGACTCCTTACTAGAGCTTTGGTAAACATGTCTGCAATCTGATCACCTGAAGCAACGTGAGTAGTAGAGATCAACCCCTTGTGGATCAAGTCACGAGTGTAGTGACAATCTACCTCAATGTGTTTTGTTCTCTCATGAAAGGCTGGATTGTTAGCAATGAACAATGCTACTTGATTATCACATTTGAGGTGCGTAGGAAGGGGCACCTCAATAGTTAAATCAGTCAGAACAGATTTAACCCACATCATTTCTATACTCCCTTGGGCCATAACCCTATATTCTGATTCAGCACTGGATCGAGCAACAACTATCTGTTTCTTACTTCGCCATGAGACTAGTGAGCTACCAACAAACACAATGAAGCCTGAGATGGACTTCCTATCCTTGGGACACCCAACATAATACGCATCTGCACATCCAGTAACTGTAAGAGATGTATCTCTTATGAAAAGAAGACCTGCCCCTGGAGAAGATTTCAGGTATCTCAAAATCATGCACACTGCATTCATGTGAGCCTGTCTGGGCTGCTCCATAAACTGGCTGACTCTGCTTACAACAAATGATATATCAGGCCTGGTAACAGTAACATATAACAACTTTCCTACCAGCTCTCTGTAACGTCTCTTATCCACCTCTTTAGAGTCATCATCATAGAGCCTAGCATTAGGATCCATTGGTGTAGTATCAGGTCTGCATCCTGTCATACTTGTCTCAGATAGATGGTCAGTTACATACTTCCTTTGCGCCATAACCATACCCTGTTGATTCCGTGCAAACTCCAAGCCAAGGAAACTACCAAGGTCCTTGGTCACAAACTGTTGTCCAAGGAAATCCTTAGCTATCTGAATGTCCTGTTCATCCCTACCAATAACAATGATGTCATCAACATAAACCCGAACAACAAATGTACCTCTCTGAGTTCTCTAACAAAAAGAGAATGATCTGTAGTGGATCGGACGAACCCCTTCTGTTCAATCAACTCTGAGAGCTTCTGAAACCAAGCCCGCAGACTCTACTTAAGACCATATATAGCCTTGTGAGTTATGAAGATGACACACCATACTGGACTCCCCCCTTAGCATCAAACCCTGATGGCTGTTGAATGTAAACCTCCTCCTGCAGGTCACCATACAAGAACACATTCTTTACATCTAATCGGAAAAGCGGCCAGTCACGTAGCACAGCAACATCAACAAGAATTCGTAGTGTAGAGTGACACACAACCGGAGAAATAGTGTCCTGGTAATCCACCCATAGGTTTGGGTGAACCCTCGAACAACCAACCTGGCCTTATATCTATCCACAGTGCCATCCGCTCTGTTTTTCACATTAAAGATTCACTTGCTGCTAACCACAGACGTACCTGGTGGAGCCTGTACAACGCTCCATGTACCATGAGATTGTAAAGCTGCCATCTCCTCCTCCATAGCTAGACGCCAATGGCTACTCTGCAATGCCTCTTGATAGGTCCGTGGTATGTCTACAAAAGACAGTCCCACAACAAACCTCTGAAAATTTTTGAAAAGACGATCGAAGGAAACGTGTGAAGCAAGAGGATGCATAGTGCAAGCCTGCTTCTGCCTCCGTAGAAAAATAGGTATGTCCAGAACCTCATTACTTGTAGAAGATATAGTATCCACGACATCCTGTACCTCAGTCTGTACATGCAAATCACCGGTGCCATTAGAAGAACTCAAATGTTCAGTACATAGCTTGGGCGTGCTGGACGATGGAGGAGGCACTTGAGCAAGGGACCGTCGCTAGTAAACCTACGGAAAGAAAGTAGGAGATGGTGGAGGTGGCGGTGGAGGTGGTGGTGGAGGTGGCGGTAGTGGAGGTGGTGGTGGAGGAGGTGGTGGTGGAGATGTAATGGGGATCGGAGGAAGAGGCATATAGAACTCTTCTCCATCCTCTAAAGGAGTAAGCCTGCCACCTGTTGGAGAGAAATACATAATTTACTCAAAAAATGTGACATCAGCACTGACGTAGTACCTTCGTCGAACAAGGTAAAAGCAACGATATCCCTTTTGGGTCTTAGAATACCCAATAAACATACATTTGACAGCTTTGGGTGAGAGCTTGTCAAGACCTGGAGACATTTGATGAACAAAAGCTACTGAACCGAAAACACGAGGCGTAAGCGAGAAAAGATCCGTCTTGGGAAACACAATCAAGAATGTGATCTTTTCTCCCAGCATCGAAGAGGGCATACTATTAATCAGATAACAAGCAGTTAGAACTGCATCTCCCCAGTATGAATGATGAGCATGGCTCTGAATCAAAAGGGTTTTAGTAACGTCAAAAGATGACGATGTTTTTGTTCAGCCACCCTATTCTGTTGGGAAGTATATGCACAAGACATCTGATGCACAATACCATGAGACCTAAGAAATTGAGAAAGCTGAGTAGTGCAAAATTCCGATGCATTATATGAACGTATGAAATTGACTTTTGCTGAAAAAATGTTCCTTATTTTATTAATAAAGGACTGAATAACAGGAGCAACATCAGACTTGTTCTTAAGAATAAAGACCCACAACAATCTTGAAAACTCATCAAGTGCAACAAGATAAAACCTGTGTCTGGGACCCCAAATATCAAAATGGATTAACTCGAACAGACTATGACTACTTCGACCCTGATGACTCTGGAAAGTGGACCGATGATGCTTCCCAAGCTGGCAGGCCTCGCACTGGAAGGTAGAGTGAGGAGAAATCTGTGGAAGAACATGACTCAGCTTTTGTAGAGTAAGTTGACCAAATCGAAGATGCCACATATATGGAGAAACAGATCCAGTGTGAAGAGAAGAGACACCAACATATGGAGATTGCACTAGTATGTAGAGACCTCCTTGCTCACGACCAGCTCCAATCACTCTGCCCGTGAGTATATCCTGAAACACAAGAGCAGATGGATCAAATATGGCACGACAATGTAAATCTTTGGTGATTTTACTAATTGATAGTATATTCATAGAAAAATCAGGAGCATAAAGAACATTCTGAAGCCTCAGTTCGGGAGTCAACTGCACCTTCCCCTGACCCGTAATGGGAGAATGTGTCCCATCTGCTATCACAATAGACCGTCCAGGCTGAGTCGGGTCAAAAACACCAAACTGGCCTCTATCACCACAGATATGATGGGATGCTACGGAATCCATGATCCATTCTGATAAGTCTTCCTTGTAACAACTAGTAAAGGCATATGCTATACATGACGTAGATGCTGAGATGGCTACCTCTGAGGATCCTGAAGGAGAGATGGTAGATCCAGAATTAACATGCATAATCTCCCTTAGCCGTGCCACAAGCTCGTCAAATCTTTGGTCAGATACAAGTGATGGACTCCCATCATGCTTTGTCTGCTCTGCAACTCGAGTTGAAGTAGGATACCCATGCTTAGAATAGCAAGTTTCCTCAGAGTATCCTGGCTTGTGGCAGTAAGTGCATGGTTGACGGGGTCGACTACCCCCGCGTCTGCACCGGTTAGGGCCTCTATCACGATATGGAGTAGGGCTTCCTCTACCACGTGATACAACCATAGCTGAAGATGTCTGAGACTGTGAAGTACTACCAGAGGATATAGACAGTCTACTCAATCTATGATATGCCTTCTCCATCGAGGTATGGTAGCATCAGTAAGAATCTGGGCACGAGCTGCGTCGTACTCAGGTCAAGGGCTGCTAGAAAGACCCCAATCATCACAGAGTCTCTGTATGCCTTGAGCTGCTCTGGCATAGCAGTCAAGGGAATGTATCCATGTAGCTTCTCAAACATACCCCTCAAAGAAGTATAGAGGATATGAAGGGGGCGACCATTCTGCTTCGATGCGAAGATATCGTGCTGGAGCTGCAGTATCTTCGATTCATTCTTCGTCGGTGAGTATGTAGCGGCGAGAATATCCCACATAGCCTTTGCAGTTAGCTGACTCAAGATATCATTGGCTATCTCCGTGGACACAGTCCCGGATAGCTACATGCGTGCATATGCGTCATCTGCTTCCCATGAGGCATTTGTCCTGATCATGTCACGTGGCTCCTCTGTCATGAGGATATGCTTCTTGCCATTGCATGGCATTAAACTCATGAACTGCATGGCCCACAGTTCATAATTCGTTCCATCCATCTTCACAATTGGTGCCGAACCTTTGAAAACACCCAGGGATGGAATATCTGCTTTGTTGTCTGACATGATGACAACGATCTCTCAAGACTGGGGTTGCAAACTGGACAAATAATGTCTACACAGACATATAGGAAGATGGTTGTGGGTGTAGACTCAAACCATAACCACTTCCATTCTTTGAAGACTCTTTTGGGCCTGTGGAAGTTGTGAAATGAAAAAGTTGTATTCCTCTTAGCCCTAGAGCTCTCTTATATAGGAGAAAAGCTCTACGAGAAAATTACATAAGATAGACTGGAGAAGTAACAAATATAAATAAAGAACTAAAGATACAAGAATCTCAACACCCCCCTCAAGCTGGAGCATACATGTCCATCATGCTCATCTTGGAACAACAACGGTGAAAAGGACCCTCCTCAAGAGCTTTGGTAAACATGTATGCAATCTGATCTCCTGAAGCAACATGAGAAGTGGAAATCAGTCCTTTCTGGATCAAATCACGATTCACGAGTGTAGTGGCAATCGACTTCAATATGTTTTGTTCTCTCAAGAAAGGCTGGATTATTAACTATGAACAGTGCCGCCTGATTATCACATTTGAGGTGCATAGGAAGAGGCACCTCAATAGTTAGGTCAGTCAGAACAAACTTGACCCACATCATCTCAGTACTTCCTTGTGCCATAGCTCTATATTGGGATTCAACACTGGAGCAAGCAACAACCGTTTGTTTCTTGCTTTTTCATGAAACCAGTGAGCTACCAACAAAAACAATGAGGCTTGAGGTGGACTTCCTATCCTTGGGACACCCAACATAATCCACATCTGCACATCCAGAAATGGTAAGAGACGTATCTCTTCTGAAAAGTAGACCTGCACATGGAGAAGACTTCAAATATCTCAAAATCATACACATTGCATCCATGTAAACCTGTTTGGGCTGCTCCATAAACTGGCTGACTCTGCTCACAACAAATGATATATCAGGCATGGTAACAGTAACATATAACAATTTCCCTACCAGCTCTCTGTATATTCTTTTATCCACCTCTTCAGAGTTATCATCATAAAGCCTAGCATTATGGGTCCATTGGTATATTGGCATGTCTGCATCCTGTCATGCCTGCCTCAGATAGCAGATCAGTAACATACTTCCTTTACGTCATAACCATACCCTTCTGATTTCGTGCAAACTCTATTCCAATGAAGTAACGTAGTGTGGCAAGATCCTTGGTTACAAACTGTTGTCCATTGAAATCTTTTGCCTCCTGAATGCCATGTTCATTGCTGCCAGTAACAATGATATCATCAACATAAACTAGAATAACAATGGTACCTTTCTCAGTTCTCTTAATAAAAAGAGAATGATCTGCAGTAGATCTGACAAATCGCTTCTTTTCAATCAACTCTAAGAGCTTTTGAAACCAAGCCCTCATACTTTGCTTCAGATATCCTCTTGAAGTCGGCAGACCATACTAGACTCCCCCTCAGCAGCAAACCCCGGTGGTTGCTGCATGTAAACTTCCTCCTGCAGATTACCATACAAGAAGGCATTCTTCACATCTAATTGAAACAATAACCAATCACGTACCACAGCAACAACGAGAAGAATCCTCAGTGTAGAGTGACGTGCAACTGGAGAAAATGTGTCCTGGTAATCCACCCCATACGTTTGGGTGAACCCACGAGCAACTAATATTGCCTTATATCTATCCACAGTGCCATCAGCATGATGCTTTACAGTAAAAACTCACTTGTTGCCAACAATAGATGCACATGGTGGAGCTTGTACAACACTCCATGTGCCACGAGACTGTAATGCTGCCATTTCCTCCTCCATGGCGAGACGCCACTGGCTACTCTGCAAAGCGTCCTAATAGGTCCAGGGTATTTCCACAGCAGACAAGCCCATAACAAACCTCCGAAAATCCTTGGAAAGGCGTTCCAAGGAAACATGGAAAGCAAGGGGATGCATAGTACAAGCTATCTTCTGTTTTCGAAGAGCAATAGGTACATCCAGATCGTCAACTTGCCAAGTCCTCCTGTACCACAAATTATTAATGCAAATCACCAGTGCCATTAGAAGAACTCAAATGTTCAGAACATACCTTGGGCGTGCTGGAAGATGGAGGAGGCACATGAACATGGGGCCGCCGTTGGTAAACTTGCAGATAGAAAATAGGTGATGGTGGTGGCGATGGTGGAGGTGGTGACGAGGAGATAGTGGAGGAGGTGGCGGTGTAGGATACGGAGGTAGAGGCATATAAACCTCTTCTCCGTCCTCTGAAGGAATGACCTTATCACCTGTTGGAGAAAAATACATTATGGACTCAAAGGTGACATCAACACTGATATAGTACCTTCGTCGAATCGGGTCAAAGCAATGATATCCCTTTTGGGTCTTGGAATACCCAACGAACACACATTTGATAGCTCTGGGAGAGAGCTTGTCAAGACTAGGAGACATCTGATGAACAAAAGCAACCGAACCAAAAACACGAGGTGTAAGTGAAAAAATATCCGTCTTGAGAAACACAATCAAGAACGGGATCTTCTCCCCCAACACTGAAGAGGGCATACGATTTACCAGGTAGCAAGCGGTTAGAACCGCATCCCCCCAGTATGAATGGGGGGGCACGACTCTGAATCAAAAGAGTCCTGGTAACGTCCAAAAGATGGCGGTGTTTTCGTTCAACCACCCCATTCTGTTGAGAAGTATATGCACAGGATGTCTGATGAACAATACCATGAGATCTAAGGAATTAGAAAAGCTGAGTGCTACAAAACTCTAGTGCATTATCGGGACGTATAAACTTGAATTTTGCTGAAAAATGTTCAATATTTCATTAATGAAAGACTGAATAACATGACCATCATCGGACTTGTTCTTAAGCAGAGAAACCCAAGACAACCTTGAAAACTCATCAACTACAACAAGATAAAACCTATGTCCCTGATGATCTGGGACACGACTAGGACCCCAAATATTAAAATGAATTAACTCAAATAAACTATGACTACTCCGACCCTGACGACTCTGAAAGGTAGAGCGATGATGCTTCCCAAGCTGGTAGGCCTCGCACTGAAAGGTAGAGCGAGGAGAAATATGTTGAAGAACGTGACACAACTTTTGAAGAGGAAGATGACCAAATCGAAGATGCCACATATATGGAGAAACAGATCCAGTACGAAGAGAAGAGGCACCAACATAAGGACATTACACTAGTCTGTGGAGACCCACTTGCTTACGACCAGTTCCAATCGCCCTGCCTGTTAGTATATCCTGAAACACAAGAGTAGATAGATCAAATATGGCATGACCAAGGTTGTAAAAGTCGGTCGACTAGGCCGACTAGTCGGCCATTAATCGGTCAGCCCGACTAGTCGACCTAGTCGGCCAACTTATCGGCCGACTTTTACAGCAAGGTTTTATATTTTTTTAGTTTTTTGCTTTTTTTAAAAGCAAACTTATTCTAATATGCCTCATGTTATATTTAAAGTCAATTATTTCTTTTGTTTCATTATGAATGTATAGAAAATGTACAAATCTATGTTAATATATAAGCAAACTTATTCTAATATGCAGTAATGTTGTATTTAAAGTCAATTACTTCTTTTATTTCATTATGAAGTATAGAAAATGTACAAATCTATGTATACAAATGATTTATATATTTAGAATAATTTAAAAAATTCAAAATCGACTAATGGCCGACTAAATCCGATTAGTCGTCTGACTGTAGATTACTCCTTAGTCAGTGACCCCGCCGATTGGGTACCGACTACCACTTCCTGCAACCTTGGGCACGACAATGTAAATCCTTGGTGATTTGACTAATTAAAAGTAGATTCATAGAAAATTCAAGAGCATAAAAAACATTCTGAAGTCTCATTCCAGGGGTCAACTGCACCTCCCCCTGACCGGTGATGGGAGATTGTGTCCCATCTGCTATCACGACAGATCGTCCAGGCTGAGTCGGACGAAAAACACTAAACTGGCCTCTGTCACCACAGAGATGATAGGATGCTCTTGAATCCTTTATCCGTTCTGATAAGTCTGCCCTGTAACAAGTAGTAAAGGCATATGCTATACCTGATGTAGACGCTGATGCTGAGGCAACCACCTCGGAGGATCCTGAAGGAGAGCTGGTTGACCCAGTAGTAGGCATGATCTCCCTGAGTCGAGCTACAAGTTCATCAAATCTCTAATCAGAAACAGGTGAAGGACTCCCAACTTGTTGTGTCTGCTCTGCAACCCGAGCTGAAGCTAGAAACCTATGCTTAGAATAGCAGGTTTCCTCACAGTGGCCAGATCTGTGACAATTGGTGCAACGCTGACGGGGTCGACCACCCCCTCCTCTGCCACGACTAGAGCTCCCTCTATCGCGATATGGTCTAGGGCTTCCCCTACCATGAGATGCAGCCATAGCTGAAGATGTCTGGGACTGCAGGGTACCGCCTGAGGATATTGATAGCCTACTTAATCTATGATATGCCTCCTCCATTGGAGGTATGGTAGCATCAGTAAGGATCTGGGCTCGAGCAGCATCATACTCAAGATCAAGAGCTGCTAGAAAGACACTAGTCATCACAGAGTCTCTGTATGCCTTGAGTTGCTCTGATGTAGCAGTCAAGGGAATGTAACTATTTAACTTCTCATACATACCCCTCAAGGAAGTGTAGAGGGTATGAAGGGGGCAACCATTCTGCTTAGATGTGAAGATATTGTGTTGGAGCTGTAGTATCTTCGACTCATTCTTCGCCGGTGAGTTTGTAATGGCTAGAATGTCCCACATAGCCTTCGCAGTAGGCTGGCTCGTAATATCATTGGCTATCTTTGGTTACACAGTCCCAAATAGCCATACCCGTGCATAAGCATCATCTGCCTCCCATGAGGTATTTATCCCAGTCTTGTCACTTGGCTCCTCTGCTGTGAGGATGTGTTTCTTGCCATTGCATTGCATTAAACTTATGAACTGCATAGCCCACAGTTCATAGTTTGTCCCATCCATCTTGACTATGTGTGCTGGACCTTTGAATGCACCCATGGATGGAATATCACTTTTGTTGTCGGACATGATGACAACTTATTTTTAAGACTGGGTTATCGACAAGAACATGCGTTTACACTAACATACAAGAAGATTGTTGTGGGTGTAGAAACATACTACGTCCTCTTCCATTCCTCTGGAGACGCCTTAGGGTAACTAGGGTGTTTTAGATAATCGTGTCACACCCTAGAACCCCAAGAAGAGCTGCACGGTGCGGACGGGTCGGCTAGGAGGCCTGGTAGCGGTGCCGCACATCGTTGAAGGACGGCAGGACGACACGAGAAACATGCTAGGGCTGCAGGCTTGCTAGCGCGTGTGGAGAGGGAGGGATGCTAGGCGGCGCGGGAGGTGCTAGGCGCACTGGGCGGTGCGAGTGGAGCGGGAGGCGCCTTGGGTGGCGCGGGCCACATGGCTGGGCGGTGGTGCCGCACCCCGCAGTTGGGGGAGCACGACGCAGGGGTTGGCGACTGGGCTGTTACGCGGATGCGTGCTAGGGTTTTGGTGGAGGCGGGCTCTAGGGCACAGGCTCTGGTCTAGGACCGTTGCTTTGATACCATGTGGAAGTTGTGAAATGAAAAAGTTGTATTCCTCTAAACCCTAGAGCTCTCTTATATAGGAGAAAAGCTCTACGGGAAAATTACATAAAATAGATTGGAGAAATAACAAATATAAATAAAGAACCAGAGGTACAAGAATCTCAACAGGGTTGCTAGGGTGTCTTTAGAAAATCAGATCACACCCTAGAAGACCAAGGGGAAGCCCTAGAAGACACCTGCGGCTGTGAACGATAGAGAGAGGGGGCGCCTATGTTGCTGGAGCGTCACACGGAGATGCTTATCCGTGCTAGGGCGCAAGCGCGTAGACGTGCGAGCACGCAGGCGCGAATACGTAAGGAGGCGCACACGGAGCCCGGCATGCAGGCGCACACGGAAGTGCGTGCGCAGACACGCGCGAGGATGCACGAGAGAGGCGAGCGGTACATGAGGAATCTGCCTGCGATGGCGGCGCGTGACTTGGCTCGACGGCAACGCGTGAAGGTTTTGGTGGGGACGGATTCTAGGGCAAAGGCTCCATTCTAGGACCGTCGCTCTGATACCTTGTGAAAGGAAAAATGAAAATCATATTTCACGAAGCCTAGCACTCTTATATAGGAGAAATCTCTATAAGAAAATTACATAAGATAAACTGAAATATAAACAAATATAAATAAAGACCACGGGATATAAAAATTTCAACCGTTAGTACTTTTCGTAAATAGGTATGTTGGTTAATCTCCAATTAGGCATCAAGAAACTAAAAAATGTATGTTGGTTTGTGGTTTGTTGTGATTGCTTTCTCATGGATTTATTCTCATAGTAGCGTCTGTTGTAGGAAGTGATAATGAACCTCTACATGCTTAGTTCTTGCATCAAGAATGAGATTTCCTACAAGTCAATTGATTATGATAGTATTGTTCTATTGGACGATCAACACGATGACATGGATCTTTAATTTATTACTTGTCTTAGCTATGATTTTAGAAAACCCACCTCGAGGCCCTGAGGCATACACCCTAAGGTAGTTTTGAGGGAATTTCCTCGATGTTATAGCCTCGAACTACTTCAGTAATGCTTGCACCTCAATTGTCTGAGGCAGTGAGGCGAAGAGGTAGTACTAAGGCAATTCCTCGATTATCTATGGATTATGAATATTTTTTTAAAAGGAAAAATTATGCGCTTGTCTAATAAATTTTATTTAGGAAACTTAGTAAGAAACAAATTTCTTGGGAATTATTCGATGATTAAACAACTCTTTAGAATATTGACAACATATTATAATCTAGAGTAAATTACATAAAAGTCTCCGAACTTAACACAAAATTTCAATCTCATACCCAAACCTTAAAAAATAACAATGTGATACATTATCTTTTAGTTTGTAAGATTGTGGTCTTAAGTTTACAGAAATTGGTCGACGTCATTTTTCCAATTCCAAATATGAAAATATCCTTGCAGTTCAGGTTGAAACCAACCTTTTGGGTCACATATATCAATCTCCTCAGGCACGGGAAGTGATCATTGAAAGGTCGACAAGAAAAAAAAGGGACCTTGCATAGGAGCATGAACATCTTGGTGCCCTTGGGAAGGAACTCTTGCCTTCCACGTAAACCATGGCCACCTCACCCCTACCACTAAGACTAAATGGCCTCTCTCGCCTCCAGCCTCTCCAGTAAGATCTGTTATAACGATTGTTGCAACACACAGTATATCTACAGGATGGAATAGCCCCGTAAGAAAATCTACGAGGGGAACAACATTATCCGGTGCCATGAAGAGGGTCCAAATGCTACTATGAGGAGAAGAAGCTCCTCACTTGCTTCTCCCACTGGCCCTGTTTCTACCAAATTCACCGCATGGAGCACGGATGGGATCCTTAGGTGGTCAAGGAGGAGAGAGGGGAGGAAGAGGAGAACAAAGACATTAGGATATGGGAGGTGGCAATGCGGATGTAGAATCTAGAGAAGCTGCAGAGGAGGATCATGGAGGTGATATGGGAGATTATGATGGATTGGATGTGGTCGACTCTGAGAGGCGGTTGGTTGATACCATAGCTAATGTATTCCATCGCTCTAAGAATTCTTGGATTTCCACGGAGCATTATCAAAAGATTCTTTACCATGCTTTGCCCCCGATCAATGCCTCCTCCCCAAACACGTCTTTGTCGGACCACCTCCTCTCCTCGATATTAACGCCAACTCTGAGGGCCCCTTTCCCTCGATTGTTACTTCCTTTGATTACGAGGAAATGTAGTCTTGATAGTAAATGATGTGCATCCTCAGAAATGGAGGAAGGAATCAAGGTTGAAGAAGGGAGGATTAGTGACAGAGGAAAGAGATGTAAAGAAAGGAGTAAGGGTATAATTTGGGTTTTTTGTCCCCATATTTAAGTAGGGGTATTTTTGTCCTTAAAATTTGAAAGATGATCATGCCAACTAGACTCCATTAACTTAAAGACCACAATGTTAAGAACTAAAATTTAAGGCATTTCATTGTTACTTTTTAAAGTTTGGATATGAGATTGATATTGGGCGTATAGTTTGGAGATTTTTATGTACTTTACTTAATAATATATTGGATCATTCTTTTATTATCAGTTAGAATTTGAGTTTACCACGTCGTTAACTTTTTCACCTGCTATGTAAAAGATAATAGCACATGATTGATATTTTTTATTGTTTATGCACTGATATTTAAAGAACCATTTTTGCTAGTAATTTATGTAGCTATAAACTTCATGCAAAATCTACTTAGAATATCCTTAATCATTACTTGTTTACATAAAATATTTAATCTTCTAAGTTAACTATGAACTTTTCATTATACGTATAACATGAATCATTATTGTAGTATTGGGAATAGACGATTTATGGTTTTGATCCAATCCTCTCATGCTTTAAGAATAACCAGAGTAAAAAAAATAGACTTCCAACCTTTATGAATTCCAAAGCCATGGATTTTTTTCTATAATGAATAATTATATGTCATTATAAACATATAAAATTATGAATTTATTTTATCTTCATAACAATTGAGTTTTATGCCTTGCCTCACTTATAGGAAACAATGTCAATCCACCTCTTGTTTTCAAAAACCTTGGTCTTCACCGTGTATTTTATTGTGTTGTCATTAATGTTAATCTAGATACTAGGGTCGATTTTGCAACGTGATGGGGAAATTGATGGAGATGTTACTACTAGAATAAAGGGTTTATCAGTTGTGCATGTGTCATCCGTATCCGAATAACTCGAAACCGACCCTATTAAGATCCATATAATCTGATTAAACGATTGATTAATAATTAAATAGTCTAACTCGAATCAGAGACCGTAAATTAAAAATTGTTTTGGATAAATCAATTAAAAATCGATTGCATCGTGATGCATATCCGCGATGCAAAACCCGAACCAAAAAACAAATCGTGACCATCAAAAAATTCGTCTCGACAAAATAAGACCAAGGAAATCGACTGTTCGACGATCAGAGATCGTTTGATAATTTAAAATCACAAAATTTGACCAAAAATCAAGATCGTATTTCGTCAATTTCTATATCAATCTTGGATAAAAAAGGTATGAAATTTATATCGTTTGATTATCATGCATTGACGGTGGAAACGAGATATTGATCATCTAAATCGGAGATTCAAGGTGCAAATATGGATGACTTTGGTATGCCAAACAAGAGAGAGATAATACTAAAAAAGATATATTTTTTTTTAAAATTCAGCAGCAACAGACAATGGCCGCTTGGCTCCCTTTCTTTCTCAACTTGTCAACATCTCTAGAGCCCTCTTCCCTTATAAATATCAACCCACCCCTCCCCTCTTTGGTCTCACATAAATGCTCCGATTTCCACCGAAGGGATCCGATATCGGCTCCTTCTTGCTGTTGTGCAACCATTCCAACAAGAAACTGGAGCTGCTGCCTTCCACTGCAGCCATTTACTGCTGCTGCTTCCAGCAGCTGGGAGGGGCAAGCTGCTGCTCCACAAGCAGCTGAAGTTGCTGCTGCAAATAACAAGAGTTGCTGCTTCAAGCAACCACTTTGCAATTGTTGCTGCTGCTTTTTCCAGCCGATGCTGATGCCTTCTCCAGCAACTGCAAGCTGCTGTCCGTATTAGCTATAGCTGTTGCTTCATGCAGCTGTGGGTGCTGCATCTTGGAGCTGTTGCATGCTCAAATTTCAAGCCATTTGATCTCCAAAATTTAAGACCCATAAGAGTTGATGCTCCTTGCTCATGGAACCACTATTTGCATACTGGTTTTAACCTCCAAAATAAGGAGATTTCTTGGTACAATCTCCCTCTTGCTGCCTTTCATGTGGTCTAAGATCTAAATACAAAATCCCTTATTTAGCCACTGTTTTTATGTTAAAAATTGAAGGTTTTGGTGGTTAATTTCATGCAAATAAACCTAATTTCATATCACTATAGATTTCGGTTTTGCCTGCTTAAATGGTGAAGAATTGGATATGTTTTGCATGCATATAGATTTATATTTAGACCATTAATTAGCTACAATTGTTAGCATTTGAAAGATAAAATTTGGAGGATTTTGCATAAATTTGCTCTCTAAAAGTTACTACGATTATGAATTTATATCGCTCAAATTATAGCTCTAAATCTTGAATTTTAAAAGAGCAAATTTTGGAGTGGAATGCATGTAATTAACTTTAAAATTCAGACCATTGTTAAGCTATTATACTCCCTTAATTTCATAATAAATACGATGAAAATATGAGATTTTACACCTAATTTCATACCATTGTATGTTGCAGTTTTTGTGCTTAAAAAATGAGAAATTGGTGGTATTTAGCACACAATTAGATCTAATTTCAGACCATTATATGTTACAATCTTCTTTCTTAAAAGATAAGCAATTGGAGGTGTTATACAGGGAATTGGGTCTGATTTCAGATCACTACTTAACTATAGAATTCATGATTTAAAATTGAAAGATTGGGGGCAATTTGGTATGAAGTTCGACCTAACTTCATATCACTATAGTTACAGATTTCATGGTTTAAAAGAGGGAAAATTATGGATGTTTTGCATATAATTAATTATAATTTCAGATTAATAAATACCCATGGAATGTAAGTTTTAGAATTAAGAAATTTAGGTGTTACGAATGTATTTAAGCTAAAATTGAGACCTATGGGTAGACTCCGGATTTCATGATTGTTAGAATGAAAAATTAGGATGTTTGAATTAAAGTATGCCTAAGAGGATTTTATATGAGTTTGATTTGGCTACAAATTCGTTTTTGAAAAATGAAGAGTTGGGTCGTTTGGCATAGAATTGAACTTAATCCAGATCTAATGAGTAGTTCTAACTCTTATGTTTTAAAGATGAGAAGAATTGGAAAATCTTGTATCAATCTGAACTTAGATCCGGATCCAATGAACAACTTCTATTCTCATGACCTTCTTGAAGGGTTTTAAAATACCAATATTAGAATATTGATATTATTTTCTTATGAAGTCAATAAATTATTCCTAAGATCATTATGAATAGTAATCCTCAATCAATTGATCCTTGAATGTAATCTTCTTTTTATATATATCTTAAAGATAAGTTGTGACAAATACCTAGATATGTAAGTCTACTATAGAAGACATTGAGAAAGGATTGAGTAGACAAATACGTTAAATTAATGATGAATCAATAATATTAGTTAATAGTACCAGTCATGGTGACCCTTACACTTGATTGTGCGAGAGCACGATGACTCTTAACAGGGCGGAGATAAAAAGCCCAGTTCAGGCAGCGATCGTCTAGTGCGCAGGTCTAGGATCCCAGACCTTTTTACGATTTTTACGCAAGCTCGTAGTGTTTTTACGGGATCTAGATTTTTGACTAGTTCCGCTAACTCTGTTTCAGTAGGGTGCCTAGGCAGGAGGACCCTTGATTTTGGTTTTTAGCGCTTTTTTTTCCCGTACCGGTTGTGCCAGTTTTTAGAGTAACTTAGTCGGGAAAGTCTCTCCCACCCATCTCAGGGGCGTAATTTGGGAGTGTGCCTAGCCCTCTCCTGGACAACACTTCTACTGGGAGGGCGAGACGGAAGAGTCTCTTAGGAGGCTTCCTCACTGCTTGAATTTTTGTTACTGTTCGATCAATTGGTCCTGGCGAAGAAAAGATCGTTGTAAGGTGCAATTGAGATTGATTACAGTTGGGTTTGGTTATAGTTGAGCTTGGCTACACTTAAGTTTTGTTTCAGTTGAGTTACCAATGTTCTTGAGATTGTTTACGTTATTGTGAATGTCATTCGAAACACAAAAAAATTTCCTCAAATTTCAGTAGTATAACGCGATCAAGAGCGAATATAATGCTGCGAATATAGTGTAAACAAGTAACCTGGTTCCGCGGGCATTACAGATTGATATCAGAACAATGGTACCCCGCTACACACATTCGCAGTATAAAATTCTGATTGCATTAAGTTCTCGGATAGCGACAGTCCTTCGACTTGTCGCGAGTTCGAGGGAAATATGACATTCAAATTCAATAACCACATATGTCACCAGTTGCAATTAATTGTTAAATAGTATCCCAAGAAGAGAAAAGTACAATTAGAAATGTCAGCAAACATCAACTATTATGATTAATAATATTGGTTCTCGTACAAAACTATGACATCCAGTGCGGGTAAGGAGATGTCAGATCATTTAGAGCACATCCTGACTGCCCTCACCAACCTCCAGCAGCAGCAAACTACTATGTGAGGTCAGCAGGATCAGATATTTGCCCAACAGACGGAGATTGACGACATGCAGACTGATATCGTGATGAGATTCGAGGAGCTGTTTTATTTCACTTACCATTCATCTCAAGATGGAACACAACATGACCAACCCCAGTCTGTAGAGGTTCAACAACCTCAGTTTGATGGTCCTCATGAGGAGATGCCAGCACATGGAGCAGAGGATGGAGATCATGACAGGGAGCAGGACCCTGTACCTTTTGCCAATGAGTTAACACCCGACCACTCTGCCATTCACATGCATCAGCCGATAGTTACTTATCAGCGAGCCAATGTGCCCATGTTTGAGGGCATCGGGACATTAGATAAGGCCGAGCAGTGGATGAAGAGGGTGATGAAGGTACTTCAGATGATTCGCGCACCATGAGATGCATGGTTATCTTTTATAGAGTATTCATTGACATCGTTCGCCGAGAGATGGTGGGAGGCGACAGTTTCAGAGATGGGACATGAACCCACATAGGACGATTTCGAGACGAGATTCAGATCTCATTTCTTTTCTGGGAAGTGGATGGAGTCCCAACACTGACTATTCGCTGAGCTTTCGTAGTTTCTTATACAGTATACATGTTATAGCTTTTATATATGATAATGTAAATGTTTTTGTTCTATTTGTTATATTTTAGGATACGTCATACATGTACATAATTCAACTTTTTTCTCTTCTGTTACATGTAAATATATATGAAATTTAATGCAAATGTGAATTTGGTGACACTTATTGTTAGTTTTGTGGTTGTTTATATTATTGTGAATGTCATTGAAAACGTTAATTTTTCCCTAAATTTCAGTAATATAATAGGATAAATAGCTAATATAATGTTGTGAATGCTGTGAAACGGGTAACCCGAATCCGCGAGCGTCACAATGCCCTACGAGATATTGCAATTTCAGTTATGCCCCTTACTTTTTGGGAATATTAGTTGTGTCCCCGACTTTTTGCCGTTCTATCACTTGTTCCCCTCTGTTACTTTAACCGTCAATGAGTTGAACTTAAGCATACTTTAATCAAAACATGATATAGTTAAGAGCATATCCGAGAAAAAAACCCACCTCCCCCTTTCACTCTTCTCCTTCCTCCTCACCCTCCACCCTTCTTCCTTCGACCACCTTCTCATCCATCCCCTTCTCCGTTGTTCACCATCAACACTATAGCATGTCGATGATGAGGCTACGAATTCTCGATGACGAGCA
The DNA here is from genome assembly GCA_037367405.1 of Ottelia alismoides. NCBI lineage: Eukaryota > Viridiplantae > Streptophyta > Magnoliopsida > Alismatales > Hydrocharitaceae > Ottelia > Ottelia alismoides. Next base: position 358,286 of record JAZKJV010010969.1, on the reverse strand, counting down.
TCCTCCTTCATCCCTTTCCCCTTCGGGTTCTTGACAATTGCAATAGAGGGGAGGAGCTCAGAGCAGGAGGGAGGCGCAGCGCGGAAGGGGGGGGGGGCACGGGGGGAGGAGCTCTGGGTAGAGGAGGTGGTGCGAGGACTTGGGGAGCTGGGTGGGAGGGTGGTATGGGGCAGGGGGGGCAGGGGGAGGACTTCGAGGCGGATGAAGGCAGAGGGGGAGGCGCAAAGGCAGGGGATTTAGGAGTGGGAGGGAGGCAGGACGGAGGAGGCGGAGGGTGGTGGATGGGGAGAGAGGGGTAGAGGGGGAGGAACTAGGCGGAGGGAGAGAGCGAGTAGGGCAGAGGGATTGGGCAGAGAGGGATGAGCAGAGCAGAGGGAGTGGAGCTGGGTGAAGGGAGAGGAGCTAGGCAGATGGGGAGAAGCTGGGCAGAGGGAGAAAGTAGGGTGGTGGAGTTTGGCGGAGAGGGAGGAGTAGGGCGGAGGGGGTGGAACTGGGCAGAGGAGCTGGGTGGAGGGGGAGGAGCATGGCAGAGAGAGTCCCTAGGCTGAGGGGGAGGAGCTGAGAGGAGGGAGAGGAGCGGAGCTGGACGGAGGGAAGGAGCGAGGGCGGAGGGGGATGATGAAGATGATGCTTTTTCAGTCCTTTATTTTTAACTTATTTTCGGTTATATCCTTAAAGTTAACATCCATTTGCGTGGGGGATGTACGACAACTAACCTGATTGGCACAAGTGATAGAATGACAAGAAGTCGGGAGCACAATTGATATTCCCCAAAAGGGAGGAGCATAACTGACATTGGAATATCTCAGAGGGGTACAACTGATAAAAGCCCTAGAATAAATACAGGTTGGCTAAAGTGAAGAGAGACCTCTACTGTTCTTTGTGATAAGAAAATTCCTTTGAAAATCAAAGGAAAATTTTACAAAGCGGCCATGAGACCTACTTAAAGGAAGTAATTGAAGATTCAAGAATTTCACATCACCGAAATGCAGAAAAAATAGCAAACTGTTTGCTAGAAAATAAGGTATGTTTATCGTATAAACAGTAAATTTCAACACAACGATTTGTACCTTTCGAGATCATTAATTCTAAGGAATCTATTTCCATAATGATTTCTAATATCCATAATGAATACAAAGAATAGATAAGGGTGACCTCTTGAAGTCTGAGTTTTTATTAAAAGAAACCTCCCGAATCAAATCTGATCTGCAATGTCTCTCGTGTGCGCAAAGATGAATTGCGTTGCCTCCCACGAATTTATACATCATCTTCACGAGCAAAGCTTCAGAGATGAGGGGAGAATGGGCATAGAGACTCTTGTACTCTCTAAACTTATCTCTCAATGATCATGACAATGTGGAATTATAAGGAGGAACAATCATACTATAAAAGAGAGGCATTGCCTTCTCTTTATAATCATGCGAGACGTCTATAATGATTCTATTCCTCATAGTAGACGTCTTCCATGATCTCCCTTGGAGCATGAATCAAGGGTTACGATTTAATCCTTATTCAACAAGAAATAAGACTAGAATTATCTCCTTTTAATCATCAATTAATTTTAATTAGTAAATTGAACAACAAAGTTGAGAGCCTAATCCAATTAGGACTCTTATGGAGGGTGCCGCATGTCATCATGATACATGCCCCCCAGTTTCCAAATATAGATTGTAATTATTGCTTTATTTGTTATGATAATCCAATTATCACAGTTGGTGATTCTATGAGAGTAATTCTCATAGCTTATGAATCACATTCATAAATCCAAATAAAAATGTAAATACAATTTACATTAATTATTTTAACGTGAAGCATATTCACACATGTGCCTTGAAATAATTATGTAAATCACATTCTTATATATTTCAATTATTTGAATCATATTCATATAAACATTAATTATTATAAATCATCATTCACATTATATAATGAATTGTAGTAATATATACAATTTTGTGGTGGGTCCCAACTTGGGATGCCACCCTTCATTTTCTTAAAAAATTGATGAATTATATTTGTGAATCATGTTAAAAAATACCCTTATGAATAAAATTTAATAATAACAATTATTATTACAATATTGACATCAATGAGTATGAGTCCTAATAATTAGTACTCATGAGATACAAATGCAGATACTTGGAGCTAATGTCAGGGAGATCATATTGTCCTTGTATAGTGACTTGAAATCTGAATATTAATCTAATTTCAAGGTTTATACCATTTTAACTTGAAATTGATACACTCTTATCAATTGAGCTCGAGCGCAACACTTCATATTCTAAGTGAGCTCAACGAAACGCCAACCACTCTATGTGAGCTCGAGAGAGCATCGGTGAGCTCAACCCAACTATTTCAAATCATAGTCCAAATCATTTGGAGTTTAGAAATGAGCTTAAGGAGCTTGTATATTTCCATTTCCATGACCATTTTTGTTTTCAACATTTGGACATTGAAATTGAAATTAGAAATTGGATTCAAATGAATTATGATTTCATCCAATTAAATCTAAAATCGTCTAGCTAATTGGAACAACTAAAATCCATCCTATTTCATCACTCCCTCGGAATGGAAGTGTCGTGATAGATTATCTATTATGAATATAACCTTGAGTATTCCCAATACTTATTCATTCTTCACACTGGAAGACTGATAAATCCAAAGTTCAAACCCTTGCTTGACAGTCTTCGTCGGAATAGATCAATATATTTCTCGTTTGATATTTGGGCGAGAATATTAATCATATACTTTCCAAACATATATATTTATTAATATCTCGAATCCTTTTCTTATTTCATAAACAAGACGACTGTGTTAGGAATTCTTTATGACCTGAAATCATCTCATGAGTGAGCTTCGTCTCCCGATTCATTAAGTATGAACCTGTATGATTCCTTTAAGAGATCATGCATCTCTTATGTCTTCATATGCACTCCAATGTATCGGTATATGGACCTTTGTGAGATCACCAACCTATTGGTTTGTCAAATGTGTATACTCAACCATATAGATGCATATGTCTCAGGTCAAAGGATGTGCGCCCGATCTTGACAGTTACAATTCAGTTCTTAATTTATCTCTATCTCATCAAGTCAACTCTTTAACTTAGTTATTCCAACACTTCCGAATCTCTATTCCTATGCGGAGGATCTGCAACATGAATTCGGTTGGAAATTAGTCTTTAGAGAAAGATTGACATCTCTCTCTCTCTCTCAAACTAGAGATCTTTATTGAATACCTGCATCCTCCCAACTGCACGGTATTCAATATGGCCATGGTATATAATCCTAATTGTACAAAAGGACCTTCATAGTATAGTTCATTTACATTCGTTCATTCATTTCAGATGAACATGATAAAACAATATTTTTTTTGTATTAATGGGTCGCCAAGGGTTTACAAATCCAACAATCTCCCACTAGCCATGAGAGCCATTCATGTACAACTTTCACCCCCATATTTATTGTGCTAATTTTTGACAATTTGGTTATGTTGACATACTTGTATTCTTTTATTACTTTCCCTTATTTATGCTTCTCTTTGTCCACCATATGTAATTTACCCTATGATTTTTCTCCTATATAAGAGAGCTCTAGGGTCTCTATGAAGGCATCTTGTTCTATTTTCTCTACATGGTATACGAGCGACGGTCTTAAACTGGAGCCCCGACCTAATTCCCAAATCCCACCACTGCCATCCCTCTTTCGTCGATGCATCCCTCTCACGGCCTCTGACATTGCCGCTAGGGGCTGCAACCCTCCCCTCCCTTGATGCTGCCTTCTCACGCGACTTTCAGCGTCACCGTCAAGGCTCGCAACGACATCATTGCCTCTCGTACGGCATCCAGACATCAGCCAGCTTCTACACAGCGCCTCGCGAGTCGCGACATAGCTGTAGCTCTAAGCCACCGCTCGCAGCCATCCCGCGCCGTTTGGAACCCAAGGGCCTCCACTTGCTTCCATGCATCCCCATGGCCCTATGAAAGGCCATCCAGAGATCTGATCAGATCTGAAACGATCTGATTTTGATCGAAAAATGCGATTTCGGACCTATAAATAGTGTTTTCCGGCCCTAACGCGCACCAAGGACTGAAGAGGATGGTTGTATGAGTCTATACGTACAACCAATCCTGCATATGATCGTGTAGACTCGCTCAGATTGGTCTAGTCCCCAGTCGAGTTTCGTTTGTTGGTCAGTTTTTAATCATGTCAAAGAATAAGGGTGATATATTTTCTTCGTCCGGTGCCTTCAAGGGCCCAACTTCAATCGTAAAGATGGACGGGACCAACTACGAGTTGTTTTCCATGCAGTTTCTCATCTTCATGCAGTGCACTAACAAGGAGCACATCCTGACTGATGACACCAAGCCAAAGGATAAGAATGGGGCCAATGCTTCTTGAAAGCAAGATGATGCTGATAGACGGGTTTGGCTCTTTGGGACGCTCACCACAGAGATTGCCAATGACATCGTCAATCAACCCCCAACTAAGGCCATGTGGTACATCCTAGCTGCCACATATGTGCAAGCAAAGAATGAGAGCTAGATCCTCCAGCTTCAGTATAACATTTTTTCAACCAAGCTGAATGGTCAGCCTCTCCATGTCCATTTCTCACATTTTCAAGGCATGTTTGGGAGGCTCTACGGCTTCATGCCCATTACTGCCAACATTGAGCATCAACAATCTTACAGAAATGCCGCTATGACGAGAGTATTTCTGTCCTCTCTTGACTCTGAGTATGACGCTGTACGTACTCAGCTCCTTACATGAGAGACTATTCAACATATGAAGGAAGCCTACAAACGGCTAAGTAGGATCATCTTTTCATCTCCTATAGTGACTCAGACCCCCTCTGCGATGACAACTTCTCGTGGCAGAGGGAGTACCTCTTAGTTTTGTGGTCGTGTCCCATGAGGTCGAGAAGGAAGACGACAACGAGGTCCATGCATAAACAGTCATAGGATGGGTCATTTAAAGGACATATGCTATCAAAAACATGGTTACTCAGCATCTGCACATATGATTGAGGAGACCGGTACTACTTCTCCTACTCAGAGCCCGAGGCTCGATGAAATTATCTCTCGATTGAGGGAAATAATGACTACTCCGACTTCACCTCCTACATGATCATCATATATCGATGCTGTTGCAAGAGCCTCCTTTAGCTCCTCAGGTAAAGCCTATGCACTTACCATATGTAACAGCTCGGACTTGACTAACTGGATCATGGACTCTTGAGCGTCTCATCATATGTGCAAAGATCACTGTTTAGCTCCTGCAGATCTTTCCCTCTTGGAGATCTGTGGTGATTGTAAATGGGGTTCACTTACTCATTGTTGGCCAGGGGTAGATTATTGTAGCACCCTCAATGTGTTTGCAGAATATCATGCATGCACCTGCTTTTCAGATCAATCTTTTGTCTATCGATCGGATTACAAAAGGCTTAGATTGGCATGCCATATTTGACCGCTCATCTCTTGTTTTTCAATGCATACTCATCAGTCATCAGTAGGGTTATTTGATGTGTCATGAGCAGCGAGGACTTTAGAGACTGATCCAACCCCCTTGTGCTGGTGCTATGACGATTCCTACTTGATCAGTCTCTCCGTTCATGTGGCATCTTCGCTTTGGACACCTTCCTCTGCAGAAGCTATGTCATGTCCTCCCCCAGATCTCTCATCTTACCACCTTAGAGTGTGAGGTATGTCAGCTTGGGAAGCACCATCGTTCCTCCTTTCCGAGTCGCCGGAGTCACCACTGTAGTCAATCATTTGAATTATTTCATTTTGATATTTGGGATCCTAGTCATGCTCCTGATCATCAGGGATATTATAGAGATAATTATGTAGTCGGTGTACCATTTATGTTATTTTTATTTTCTTGGTTGCTTCTTATGTAATTTACCCATGGGTTTTCTCTATATAAGAGAGCCTAGGGTTCTATAGAATAATAGAATAACTCTTTCCACCAACATGGTATCAGAGCCAAAACCCTAAAACCCTAGACTCCTTCCCGCCACCCCCCTCTTCTCCCCTGCGCCGCCGCCAGCCGTAGCCCCTCCCTGCCCCCTCGCAGCCTCCTCCCGCTACCTCACCACCGTCCCACCCCCTCCCCGACGCCACCTCCAGCCGACACCTTCCACGCCGGCCTACCCCAGCCGCCGGCCTACCCCAGCTGGCCCCTGCTCTAGCTGGCCTCCGCCACCTCCGCCATCTAAATGGATTTGAGTGCGTAAAGTCTACATATGCACTCAAATCCTATGGAGTTTATGTATACACTCGTCTTTTGGTCTACAAATCCTAGTTCTTCATCCCCGACGATATGTCAGAAAACAAGGTCGATACGCCCTCCGTAGGCGCGTTCAAAGGTCATGCACCAATAGTCAAGAAGGATGGGACCAACTATAAGCTCTAGGCGATGCAGTTCATGAGCCTCATGAAGTCGAACGGTAAGAAGCACATTTTTACCGAGGAAGAGCCGACAGAGAAGACTGGGATTTATGCCTCCTGGGAGGCTGATGATTCGTATGCCGAAGTCTGGCTTTCAGACACGTTGTTGATGGAGATTGCCAATGATGTTCTCCATCAGCCCACCGCTAAGGCGATGTGGACATACTGGCGGCAAAATATTCGCAGGTAGGAAATGAAACCAAGATGTTACAGCTCCAGCACAACATATTTACAATGAAGCAGAATGAGCGGCCACTTCACTCCTTGTATACATCCCTACGGGGGATGTTTGAGAAACTCTAAGGTACTATCCCTCTCACGACCACCCCCGAACAACAGGAGACATTTAGGAATGCTACCATGGTGAGGGTCCTGCTTGCGGCCCTTGATCCTGAATATGATGCTGCTCAATCACAGATACTTGCCGATGCTACCATTCCTCCTATGGAGGAAGTCTACCAGAGGCTTAGCCGCATCTCCGTCTCATCTAGTGCTCTTACTCCACAACTATCAGCGATGGCTGCTTCCAGAGGGAGAGATGGTTCGTCTTCATTCCGTGGTCGTGGACCTCGTGGTCGAGGCAGTCGTTTTCTCCAGCCATGTACCTTTTTACATCGCACATGCCATGCTGAGGGTACATGCTATGCTAAGCATGGGTTTCCAGCCTCAGCGCGAGTAGTCGAGCATGCTGCATCTCCGTCGGCATCTACTTCAGATTAGAGGTTCGAGGAGCTAGTTGCGAGATTGCGAGATATTATGCCTCCTGTATCTACAGATTTTGCAGGAGGTCCTTCGGATATTGCTGCTTCAGCGTCTGCCAGTACTTCTGCCTCTGCTAGCACCTCAGGTAGTGCTTGTGCTTTTCCATCATGTCATAGTTCAGATGTCTTAGATTGGATAATGGACTCTGGTGCAACACATCATCTTTGCCGCGACAGAAATAAACTCACGTTATATAGGGAGATTCCATCAGGAAGGTCCGTGGTAATAGCTGATGGGACTCATTCACCTATTATTGGATAGGGGGAGATTACTTTGTCGCCTTCCATGCATCTACAGAATGTTTTACATGCCCCTGATTTTTCGATGAACTTACTTTCTATTAGTCAGATTACAAAGGATTTGCAATGTCGTGCTATATTTGACCCATCTTTTCTTGTATTTTAGGACATCCTAACGGGCAAGGTGATTGGCTGTGGTTCTAAGCAAGATGGTCTTTATCGTCTGGTCCAGAATTCCTATGCTGACGTCTCCTCTCATTCAGCCATATTAGTCTCTCCGTATACATGACATCTCGTTTTGGTCACCTCCTGCTTCAGAAGGTGCATCATCTCTTGCCTCAGATTTCTCCGAGTTCTTCCTTCCGGTGTGAAGCCTGTCAGTTGGGAAAGCACTATCGAGCTAGCTTCCCTAGTCGTCAGTGTCGGAGTAGTAGCTTCCCATTTGAATTACTTCATATCGATATTTGGAGTCCGAGTCGGGTTCCTGATCACCAGGGACACATGTTTTATCTTGTAGTCATTGATGATTTCTCTCGTTTGTCGTGGGTATTTCTATTAAAGAACAAATCTGAAGTAGGGGATGTTATTAGAAATCTTATAATTGATGTGCAAATTATTTTTTCCTCTCATGTGAAATATGTTCGTACGGATAATGCTTTGGAATTTTGCACTCGTTCTCTCTCACATTTCTTTTCGTCAAGAGGTATTATTCATCAAACCACATATGCTTACCCATCTCAACAAAATGGAGTCGCAGAGAGAAAACATCGTCATCTTCTTGATTTACTCGAACCCTGCTTATCTAGAGTTGTGCGCCTATTTCTTTTTGGGGAGATGCAATCCTTACATCATGTTACCTTGTGAATCGTATGCCGTTCTTGGTACTTGGTGAGAAAATTCCTCTTTCTGTTGTTTTTCTTGATAAGGAATTATTCTCACTTACCCCTCATGTTTTTGGTGTTGTTGCTTTTGTTCACCAGTTGTCTCCTGGACTTGACAAGCTCTCGCCTAGGGCTGTCAGGTGTGTCTTTGCGGATTACTCTCGGACCCAGAAGGGATACCGTTGTTATGATCCTGTAAACAGGAAATACTTTGTCAGTGTTGATGTTACATTTTTTGAGTCTGTTACGTACTTCTCTCCTGCAGGTGACAGGTTGGCCTCATCCACATCTAATGACGAGGTTTATGTTCCTCCTCCTACTCTGAGTCCACCAACGTACGTCCCCGTCCCCGTTGTCACGCCAACATCATCTCCACGACCACTACCAACTCCGCCACCACCACCAAAACCACCTGTCTCGCCATTACCTAAATATTATACACGTCGGTCAGGTCCTGCTCATGCTGTACGTCAATCATCCAACACACCTCAGGTATGTTCAAATGTTATTACTAATGATGGGTCGGATAGTGTGCATGTGCATGGTTCATCATTGCAGGAGGAATGTGAACCGACGAGTACAATGGCTGATGATCTGGATGTCCCTATTGCTATACGGAAGCAGAAATGTACTTGTGCATCATATCCCCTTGCTTCCCAGCTTTCCTTTCATCGTCTCACAGTGGACTTTCAGAGGTTTGCTACGGCTTTGTCTTCCGTGGAGATACCACGGAATTATCAGGATGCCTTGATAATTGACTGCCGGCATTCTGCTATGGAGGAGGAAATGGTTGCCCTACAGTCACGGGGTACATGGAGCTTGGTTCCTGCTCCCTCAGGAGAATCTGTCGTTAGCTGCAAATGGGTATTCACAATTAAGTACCACGCAGATGGTAGTCTTGACTGTTACAAGGCAAGGCTAGTGGCGCGAGGCGTCACTCAGACATATGGCATGGATTATATGGATACATTCTCTCCAGTTGCTCGTCATTCCACTCTTCGTATTTTTCTGTCTATTGCTGTGGTACGTGACTGGCCCTTGTTTCAACTTGATGTTAAGAATGCATTCTTGTATGGCGATCTGCATGAAGAAGTCTACATGCAGCAACCCCCGGGGTTCGTTGTTGAGGGGGAGAATCATATGGTGTATAGACTTCATAAGGCAATATATGGCCTTAAACAAAGCCCAAGGGCGTGGTTTCAGAAGCTTTCTCATCTAATTGAAGAACAAGGATTCAAGAGATCAAAATGCGGATCACTCGTTGTTCATCCAGAAGACTCCTAGAGGTACGGTTGTCATCATGGTGTATGTTTATGATATTTTGGTTACAGGAGATGGTGCTCAGGGGATAAATATGACAGAAGTATTTTTAGGCCGTTAGTTTGTTACGAAGGATCTTGGTACTCTATGATACTTTCTGGGGTTGGAGTTTGCCAGGAATGCACAGGGCCTTGTGATGACCCAAAGGAAAATGCTACAGATTTGCTTGTTGAAACGAGCATTGTTGGGTGTAGACCCTTAAGTACTCCTATGGATCCAAGCATGAAATTATATGATAATGATATCGAGGAAGTTGACGGGAGGAGGTATAGAGAAATGGTGGGTTAGCTTCTTTACATTACTATAACTCGATCTGATATTGCCTTTGCAGTCAGTCGAGTGAGCCAATTCATAGAACAACCGAGACATGTACATATGGATGCTATATATGTGATACTAAGGTATCTAAAGTTGTCTCCAGGCACAGGATTGCTGTTTAGAAAGGAAACAAATTTATCTATTTCAGTATGTACGGATGCAGATTATGCAGTATGCTATAAGGATCAGAAGTCTACTTTGGGCATTACAGTTTTTGTGGGCAGCTCTCTGGTTTCTTAGAAAAGCAAGAAACAAACTGTTGTGGCTTAGATCTAGTGCTGAATCTGAATGTAGGGTCATGGCACAAGTAAGTATGGAGATGATGTGTGTTCGAGCTGTACTAGAAGACTTGCATATAGATGTACCTCTACCCATGCAGTTACAATATTATAATCAAGCCGCATTGTTCATTGCCAATAATCTCGCATTTCATGAAAGAACAAAACATATTGAGGTAGACTGCCACTACACTAGAGATATGATCCATAAGGGCCTGATTTCTACTTCACATGTCAGTTCAGGGAGCAGTCTGCCGACATCTTCACCAAGCCATTGCTTAGAGGACCATTCCAGAAGTGTTCTTCCAAGCTGAGCATGGTTGATATCTATGCTCCATCTTGAGGGAGAGTGTAGAGATAATTATGTAGTCGGTGTTTCGTTTATGATATTTTTATTTTCTTGATTGCTTCTTATGTAATTTACCTATGTATTTTCTCTATATAAGAGAGCCTAGGGTTCTATGGAATATTAGAATAACTCTTTCCACCAACATACATCATTTCTATCTTGTCGATGTAGATGATTTTATATTATCTTGAGTTTTCTTGTTAAAGAATAAGTTTAAAGCTGATCATGTCATTAAATTATTTCTTATTGAAACAAAGAATATTTTTCCGCTGATGTGAAGTTTATTCGTTCTGTCAATGCCTTGGAGTTCTCCACTTTACAGCTGTTTGATTTCCTTAGGACTCTTGGTATTGTTCATCAGACTTCATGTGCATATACATCGTAGCAGAACGGTGATGTTTAACGCAAACACCATCATCTTCTAGATGTCACGAGAACTCTTTCGATTCAGAGTCAGCTCCTCATTCATTCTGGGGTTATGCGATTCTCATTGCTTTCTACTTAGTGAACCACATGCCTTCCACAGTTCTTGGATAGAAGTTCCATTCTCGATTATGTTTCCTGAGAAGGACCTATTCTCTCTTACTCCAAGGTCTTTGGGTTTGTGGCCTATGTCCACAATTTTACTCCTGGTCGTGACAAGCTCTCGCCAAGAGATGTCAAATGTGTGTTTGTTGGCTACTCTCGTACCCAAAAAGGGTATATATATTGTGATCTTGTCCTGAGAAAACATTGTGTGAGTGCTGATGTCACATTTTTTGAGTATGTTATGTATTTTTCTCCTACAGGTTGCGGGTTGTCTAACTCTGGCGAATATGTTTTTATTCTACCACCTCCTTTGCTGCCACCACCACCTCCTCAGGATGAGCCACAGTCACCTCATTCACCACCACCACCTCCACCTCCTCCACCATCATCTACCTTGGCACAGTTTCTACCACGTTTTTACATTCACATGTCCTCTACTATTTCCTTTGCTCATGCGGCTTCCTTGTCATCCAACACGCCTCAGGTATGTACTGAGCACATTATTTCTACTAATGACCCTGGTGACATGATTGTTCCACATGACACTATAAATGAGGAGCATATATAGAGTAGAGAGGCTAATGATCTTGATGTGCCTATTGGTTTGCGGAAAGCGTTGCACTTGTGCTGCTTACCCTCTAGCTGCGCATGTTTCCTTGGATCATCTTTCAGAGGATTATAGGAGGTTTGTAGTGGGTCTATCCGCAGTTACTATTCCACGGACATACCGGTTGACAGTACAGGACAGTAGACGATGACTTGCCATGGAAGAGGAAATGGTAGCATTACAGTCTCGTAGTACATGGAGCATTATTTCTGCTCCCCTAGGTGCTTCTGTGGTGGGGTGCAAATGGATCTTTACAGTAGAGCAACAGACATATGATAGTATGGATCGCTACAAGCAAGGCTTGTTGCGCGTGGGTTCACCCATACATATGGGGTGGACTACCAGAATACCTTCTCACCAGTGGCTAAACATTCTCCTATGCGGATTCTTCTCTCTGTTGTTGTGACTCGGGATTGGCCGCTTTTTCCAGCTTGAAGTGAAAAATGATTTCTATATGGGGATCAACAAGAGGAGGTATACATGCATCAACTAACTGGTTTCGCTGTTGAGGGGGAGACTCAGTAGGTGTGCAGGCTCTAGAAGACGATGCATGGCCTTAAGCGTAGCCTGAGAGCTTCGTTTCAGAAGCTTTTAGAGTTGATAGAGCAACATGGGTTCGTGAGATCTATTGCCGATCATTCTCTATTCATTCAGAGGACACAGAGAGGTACTGTTTCCACTCTGGTTTATGTTGATTATATAATTATCATATGAAATGATGAGTAGGGTATACAGACTACTAAGAAGTTCTTAGGTCAGCAGTTTGTGACCAAGGACCTTACTAGTCTACGATACTTCCTTGGATTAGAGTTCTCCAGGAACCAATGTGGTCTTGTGTTGACCCAGAGGAAGTTTGTGAATGATCTTCTAATGGAGACTTGTATGGCAGACTGCAGGCCAACCACTACCCCTATAGATGCAAGCATGAAACTATATGATGATGATACCGAGGAGGTAGACAAGAGGAGATAGAGGGAGCTTGTTGGGAAGCTCTTTTATGATACTATAACCAGGTCAGGCGTATCCTTTGTTGTGAGCAAAGTAAGTCAATTCATGGAGTAGCCCAGGCAAGCACATTTGGATACGGTCCATATGTTTTTGAGGTATCTAAAGACCTCATCAGGTATTGGCCTTCTATTTAGCAGATGCACTTCTTTGGCAGTGACAACATGCACCAATGTAGATTATGCAGGATGCCCCAATGACAGGAATTCGACATCTGCCTTTGCAGTTTTTGTTGGGGGTTCCCTATTGTCATGGAAAAGCAAGAAGCAGACATTGTTACCAGTTTTTGTGCAGAGTCCGAGTACAGAGCTATGGCTCTGGGGAGCACAGAGATGATGCGGGTTAGGCCAATTTTGACTGACCTTGCCATTGAGGTACCTTTCCCATGCAGCTTCAATGTGACAATCATGCTGCACTATTTATTGCTAACAATCCTGCATTCTACGAAGGAACCAAACATATTGAGGTAGATTGCTGTGAAGACCCCAAAACCCGAGCAGGGACTTAACTACAAAATTCAGATGGATCTGGACTTAATTGCAAATCTACTTTTATTTCAGTATCCAAAAAAATTATTCGAGTAGTCTATCGCGTAATGCTCGTTGAGATCTTTCCAACAAGTCTAAGAATGTGAAAATCCGAGTTCGGGAGCCTGAGTTACGGCTATTTTAGCGAGGAGGGGTCGGGGTCTTATTTGGATCCGAGTTAACTCGATAAAATCCACCCCACCTCTTCCAAAAAACACCCAAACCATTGTCCCTTCCATCTCCAGCCCCTTTCTCCTCCCTCTCCTTCGCCAGAGCTTTGCCAGAGATCGTCGGAACGTCCTGGATCGACGACCCAAGACCGTCTACGTGTAGAGGAGAGCGAGGTCACCCTCACGGAAGCTTTCAGCGTCAATAGCGACGTTCTTCGTGGGAGGAGATTATGAGGTGACATGAAAAAGTTGAGGTACGATGCTCCCTCCCTCTTGCTGCGGATTCCACGGCCATTCGTCCATATACTCCTTTCACCTTGTTAAAGCTATGGTGTTATATATTGCATACTTTCGCCTTGCTCGTTCGCCCAATTTAAAGGAAAGTTATCAATGTTTGTCTGCCATTTTTTTGGATGATTTGCATGATCCTCTCTTAGGATCCTAGATTGGGTTGAATTAGCATGAATCCTTGTACCTCATAGGCTGTTGGCTTGGGGGTTTAGAAGTTGTCTTTTTTTTCTTGGTTTTGGCTGATGTCCATGGTGCAGTTTATAGTCCTGCGATGATAAGGATATATTTCTAGGGATGTGCAGGGTCTCTTTATAACTTGTTAGAAGCGTTTAGGTGAACACCCATGCGCTTTTGGAGTACTGAAGTTGTAGCGGTGAATGAAGGTGAGGTTTATGTATTGCTCCGTAGACTGGTGAATCTCGATACTGTGCGATGCTCTCCTTTTTGTAGTTGTATTGTTGAACATATGTATTAAAGGATGGGTATTAGATGGGGAGCTGAAATTGGAATGAAGATACTATAAAATATTGAGTTCATGGTAGAAATTAACAAATGAGATTGCCATATATTTCGTTGGAAATTTCTATTGCACACACTGGGCCACTAAACAGACCACCGTCGGTTGACAGTGCAGAGGCTTGCGGCTTGGATGGTCCATCTGGAATCAATTCAAGTTCCAGGATTGATACTGTATACATGAAATTGAGTATTTCTCCAAGCCATATGTTTATGAATACGAGTGGTACTACTGAACACGAGAGATATGTTGAATACATGCAAATCAAAAATAAAATAAAATAATATAAAACAGAATCGTGGGAGTTTCCTGACTGTGGACACTTGGGATTGGTCTGGTTGGATAAAAAAGGGGCAAGTTGTGAGCTAGAACAACCATCTATGATACCTTAAACTCTATTCATGAAACCCTTCTCAAATTATATCTTGTTTAGTCACAGAAACTGTGATGCTAGATTTCCATCAATTAAACCCCACGTTCCCTGAGATCTAATGCTTGTTAACCTAGATTACTAATTTACTATTAATAATAACGCATGAATGGTATTGGATACGCATTGATGCAGGTTGTTCAACTTTATTTTATTCATATTTGTTAACTCTCTATGTTTCTCATAACCCTCGCAAATACCATTATTGGTCGTGTTGTGCTGTCCTCGATGTATTATCCCATACGTTACATGTAGATAATGCTAAGTCATTCATCTGGTCATTCCCAACTTATATTATATAGTTAATATGTTCACTAAAAACATTATTTATCTCGCTGAATGCTCTTTCTTTCATTGTTAATGGCCATTATGCTTGTTATATATTCCATCAAGATTTATATATCATTTCAGAGAACCCATTCTTTTGTTTGGGAGCTACCCCACTATAAATCTGTAGTAAAATATGAGAATACAAGTTGACCTTGTTTGAATATTACAACATTCTTCAGTTATCTCTCTGAAGTTGGTTAGCAATAATAGTAATGCATGTGAGTTGAGAATGGTGGAAATGGGTTCATTATGAGTCGAATTAAGTTAATCTAGATGCGATGGGCTCGGTGAGTTGAAAACACCTTAAGCATCAAATCGAATAATAGTGGGGGATATCCAGATCTGTATATTACATCTCTGTGCTGGCAGATGCCTTTTTCACTGGGTTCTTGTCCATGCTGCTGTGAATTGACCTTAAGTGGCATGTGGGTAGTGGAGTAGTTGTCGCCAAGGGAGGGGTATGCACCCTTGTGGCCCCGGGTAGAATCTTAGATGACTGCGATCCAAACTACTATTATAACTGTGATGGTTGGGGGACATGTTGATTGGCACACCGATGTGCTAATCTGACGATGTTGACCTCGACACTTGCGTGTTTTAGCCCGGTGCTCGAGCACGGGACAAGTAGTCATGATTGATTGGCTAGTGTTTCGCTTGTCACTTAGAGTTAATACTCGTGTACGGGCCGGTGTAGGCCACATTGGTCGGTATTCCAAGTGGGAGCGCTAAGAGGGGAGTTTCGGGAAATGTGGTTAATGAAGTTGGGAATGAGAGATATTTCTCTTGGGTATAAAGAGGATTGGGTTATCGCGATTATTCGTGGGTTGGAATCTAAATTGTGAATTTGAAGTATCATTGTGAAATGGGTTAAGTGAACGTGTTCAGAACTTAGTTAGGATGCATTGTTCCCCATCGCATGCCTACGGAGACACCCCAACCCTACGGAGGCACCCCAACCCTAAGGCATATTCTTTGCCTTAGAGTCAAAGTGTGAGGTCTCATCAAGACCAAGACTACAGACTATCTACGAAGTTTAGTTACTCATATCCATATCCAGATCAAATAATTATAATAGTAATGTAATTCTTTGTGAGATCAGTTACCCAGTTGTTCTTTTGCACACATTTGAATTATATATCGCTTGTTGTTGTATAGTTGTTTTCATCGTATTGGCAACTTTGCTCATAACGTATCTACGTGTGGATCCACAATTTTACAGCTGTGACTAGTTGGAGGCACCGTCTTTTATGCAGCTTCACCCTCTTCGTGGTACAATGGTTGGTAGTTCTTTTACTGTTTCTTATGCTTAATTTTTTTGAGAGACATGGCATGTAATGTATAATTGTGGACATCTATATTTATGCTTACATGTATATTTTTGTGGACATGGAAATTGACAATGGAATGAAATGGAATTGGTATATGGAATGATTGAATGGAAATACAGGTTTTTATGAACAGGTTGAATGCAAATCAAAGAAAAAACTTTTAAATTCCAATGCATGTTTCTATTTTCTCCTGCTTTTGCAATGTCAAATATTCGAATGTGGAATGCATGCGTATGGATTTGTTTGCCGAGTACCTGGATGCTAGAGGGGGACGGGCGTCACAGTTTGGTATCAGAGCCGTGGTACTTCATTACTCACGCATATCATTCCTCATTGGCAATTGAATACTGGATAGTGTGAAGTCTTCTGACCCAACACGAGTCCACAAGAGAATAGCATGATTACATCCATGTCCACATGCTTATCATAATGTCTCTCTTAAGAAAAGCAAGTACTAATGCCTTAGTTCTTTATGCAGAACTATGCCGCCTCGCGTAGAGCAGAATGTGACGCAATAGTTGGCTCTCCTTGTACAAGCTGTATTGGGGATCCAGCAGCGCCAAGAGGCGATGGAGCAGCGACTCCAGTCGCATGATGACCCCTCCTACCATCCCTCTCATGGCGGGGAGAGTGTCAACTTGTCATCTTGCTTGGAACTCGAGCTGCTAGAGGATGCAGATACTTTGCAAAAGCATCATAGCACTTACACCACATAGTAGCGGGCGTCGGTACCATAGTTCTTTGGTACCACCACCCCTAACGACGCCGAGCTATGGATGTCACAGATTGCCAAAGTTCTTGAAATGATACGTGCACCCGAGGACACATGGGTGTCATGTGCAGAATACTCCCCGGTTGGCTATGCAAAGTGGAGGTGGAATGCCACCAAGGAACACTTGATGGGACCTATCACATGGGAGACCTTCTTTGATGACAACCGTGCAGAGTTGTACACAGACCATTGGGTGAAAGATCTGAGGAGGGAGTTTGCTGAGTTGAGACAGGGGTTGCTGACAGCCCAAGAGTACCTGATTCGTTACACAGAGCTCTCTCGCCATTCCTCTGCTACGATGGCCGACCTCTAAGAGAACTTACAGAAGCTCATCCGTGGAATGCGCGAGGAGGTATAGGAGCGACTGTCTACCTTAGAACTCACCTCCATCAAGGAGGCCACAACGAAGGCGACAAAGTGGAAGGCGACACAGCGCCTCTTACAGAGGAGTCAATCACGGTTGCCTCCACCTTAGCCTAGTAGGGTTGTGCGGCGAGACTTCTCTCAGTTCTGTAGAGACCGTTGCCACCACCCGACAGCGACAACAACACCTGCCAGCTGGTTCACACCTACCTTGGGATAGGCCTTGGCAGGACGCAGTTCAGTTTCTTCTCGTCCTCCTACGCAGACACTGAGTCGTAGGCTTGGGGCTGGCAGTTTGGCTTCTAGAGGGAGTTTGTCATAGACAGATAGCCACACTTGTTACATTTGCAGACAGTCGGGCCACTTCAAGGCCCAATGCCTTTTGCATGCCAGCATCTCAGGTACGCAATAACATTAGAGTGGAAGACCTGCGGGGTCTTCCGACCAGCTTCAGAGATCAGGATCCCTCTAAGGAGGCAGTGACTTTCAGTGAGCCCCACAACAGACAGTCAGTATTGCGGGTTCTAGTGCATCGCCACGAGACCAGCTGAATGCAATGATACAAGAGCAGGCTCACGCTTCTGGATCGGTCGTTAGAGGTATGATTTCAGCTCATGAGACATCTTTACAGTCACTGTTTGATTCAGGGGCTATACATTCCTTTCTTGTACATCATATGATGTCCACATTGGGCAAGTTGGTGATGGAGGTTGCTTCTCGTACTACATCAAGGGCCTAGGGGGCCAATTGTTCATCATCCGCCAGGCAGCAGAGGTTGTGGCTATGCACATAGGTGGGTCGCGGGCATGAGATGCATGCGTTCTTGTTGTTGATACAGTTAGAGCATTTCGACATCATTCTGGGCATGGACTGGTTAGAGAGGCACAATACGTGCCTCGACTGTTTTGGGAAGACGGTGGTCTTCCACTTACGTGGAGTGCTGCCATTTCAGTTCGATAGACGTACATCTGATGGCGGGATTGAGTGCCTCTCCACCTTGAGGGTACACCAGTTTCTTACCCAGGGTTGTGTAGGCTACCTTACCTACGTGGTACACTTAGCGGCACATGAACAGGTGATAGAGGATGTCGGAGTTGTGCGTGAGTTCCTTGATGTATTTCCAGACGAACTTTCTAGATTACCGTCAGTACGAGAGATAGAGTTTAAAATTACGCTATTACCAGATACACAACCGATCTCTTTCCTTCCATACAGGTTGGTACCAACTGAGTTCAAGGAGCTCAAGGTACACTTGCATGAGCTGTTGGTGAAGGGATTCGTTTGCCCCAGTACATCACCATCCGGAGCGTCAGCCCTCTTTGTGAAGAAGAATGGTTCCCTAAGGCTATGCATAGACTAGATGTAGTTGAACAAGAGAAAGATCAATAACCGTTACCCACTTCCCAGGATAGATGATCTATTTGACCAGTTGCAGGGACTAACAATGTTCTTGTTGACGCATTTTGAGTTATTATGTATCATCGTTATTTTATTTTCTTGTTAGTCTCTTTATGTAATTTACCCATAGGCTACTCTCCTATATAAGAGAGCCTTGGGCTATGGAATAGATATCTCATTCACGTTTCCCAACATGGTATCAGAGCGACGGTCCTAGACCGGAGTTCCTGAAACCCTAACCCTAACCCTACCCGCCGGCCCTCTCTCTCTCTCTCTCTCTCTCTCTCTCTCTCTCTCTCTTCTCTCCGCAGATCGACGCCGCCGCCCCCTTCAAGCGCCTCTCCAGGCGCAGGCGCGCATCTGCGCACGTCTCCAGCGCACTCAGGCGCATCTGCGGCAGGATCTCCACCGTGGGGCACACATCCAGGCGCCTTGGTGCGCATTAGCGCGCATCCAGTGCACAGGCGCACATCCAGGCGCGTGTTGGCGCACATCCAGTGCATTGGCGCACATAGGCGCACATCCGGGGTGATACCAGGCGCACATCCAGGCGCGCATTGGCGCACTCCAGCAGGTGCATAACCTCCTGCATTGGCGCACTGTCACGCACACAGTTGCGTGCGTCTGTGCGCGTGAAAACCTCCAGTTGAAGCACTCCAGTGCGCGCGTGTTTCTAACACGTGCGTGCGTGCCCTAAGTCTCAAAAAAAACCTAGGGCACAGCCCCAGATCTACATGGGGTTAGTTGTTTGAGGTCTACACAAGCAACTAATCCCGTCTATGTCAGTGTAGACAAAGATTATCTTCTCTCGGTCACTCCAGTCTTCCGTCTCCAGTATGTCAGAAAGCAAGGCAGATATCCCATCTATGGGCGCATTTCGTGGTCCAGCGCCAATTGTCAAGATGGATGGTACGAACTATGAACTGTGGGCAATGCAGTTCATGAGTATGATGAAGTCTACGGGTAAGAAGCATATTCTTACCGAACCCGAGCCTGCAGAGAAGACTGGAGTTCATGCCTCATGGGAGGCTGATGATGCTTATGCCAAGGTGTGGCTATCTGGCACATTGGCTATTGAAATCGCCAACGACATTTTACATCAACCTACAGCCAAAGACATGTGGGATATCCTGGCAGCAACGTATTCACAAGCGAAGAACGAGACGAAGATTCTGCAACTGCAACATGATATCTTCACGGTAAAGCAGAATGGTCGTCCACTACATTCTCTTTATACATCATTGAGAGGGATGTTCGAGAAGCTCTATAGCTTCATGCCTCTTACTGCCACACCAGAACAACAGAAGACGTACAGAAATGTGACGATGGTGGGTGTGTTTCTTGCTGCACTCGACCCAGAGTATGAGGCAGCACGCTCACAGATTCTGGCGGACTCGACTATTCCTCCCATGGAGGAAGCTTTTCACAGACTGAGCAGGATCACAGTACCTTCAGCAGCAGCGAATCAGAATCCCTCAGCTATGGCGGCCAACAGAGGCCGCGGATTTCATCATCAGGGCCGTGGACGTACTCCTCGTGGGAGAGGTGGCCGCACTAGGCCAACATGCTCATATTGTCACCGTGTCGGACATACTGAAGATACATGCTACTCGAAGCATGGGTTTCCTGCATCCGCACGAGCCGCTGAACAGATAGAGCCCCCGTCTGCTGCTTCACTGGATCAGCGATTTGATGACCTGGTTGCCCGCCTCAGGGGCATTATCCCACCATCTGGTCCAGCACCGACTACAGAGAGTCATACTGATGCTGCTGCTTCTGCTTCAGCCTCTGCTTCCACTAGTACTTCAGGTAGTCCACTTGCACTTCACAGTAGTAGATCTGATACACTGCCATGGATCATGGACTCCGGCGCTACACATCATCTATGTGGCGACCAGAGCCTACTTACAGGATACACACAGATTCCTCCAGGACGGACAGTAGTTATTGCCAATGGCACGCATTCTCCTATCACTGGTCAGGGGGAGATTAGATTGACGTCGTCTATGCAGCTCAAGAATGTTTTACATGCACCGCATTTTTCCATGAATCTGTTGTCAATTAGTCAGATTACGAAGGATCTTCATTGTCGAGCTATTTTTGATTCATCTTCATTGATTTTTCAGGACATCCGTACGCGCAACGTGATTGGTCATGGCTATGAGCATGGAGGCCTTTATCGTCTGAACCAGACCCCGTTTGCCGGAATCACTGCTTCTCCCGCAGACCAAGTTTCTCCTTTCCTGTGGCATCTGCGCTTTGGTCATCTACCGCTTCAGAAGTTGCGTCTAGTCTTACCTTATAGTCTTTCTCACACACCTATCCAGTGTGAGGCGTGTCAGTTGGGAAAACATCACAGGTCATCTTTTCCCAGTAGTCAAGGTCGGAGTAGTAACTCCAAGTTTGAGTTGTTTCATGTCGACGTCTGGGGTCCAAGTCGTGTTCCCGATCATCAGGGGCACAGGTTTTATATTGTATTTGTGGATGACTTCTCTAGAGCATCATGGGTATTTCTAATGAAAAATAAATCTGAAGCTGGAAATATTATTATTCACTTTCTAAATGAAATTCAGAATGTTTTTTCCACAACTGTCAAAATTCTGAGAAGTGACAATGCATTAGAGTTGTGTACCAACAGTCTAGCCAACTACTACTCTAAAGGAATTGTTCACCAAACATCCTGCGCTCATACGTCTCAACAAAATGGGGTTGCAGAAAGAAAACACCGTCACCTACTTGATGTCACAAGGTCACTTCTCATTCAGAGTCATGTTCCGTATTCCTACTGGGGTGATGCAGTCCTTACTGCATGTTATCTTATAAATCGTATGCCCTCGTCTGTCTTGAATGAACAGATTCCTTTCTCACTCGTTTATCCTGACAAGGATCTGTTCACTCTTACCCCTCGTGTGTTTGGGTCTGTCGCATTTGTCCATCAGTTGTCGCCTGGTTCTGACAAGCTCTGTCCTAGGGCTGTCAAGTGCGTCTTTGTGGGGTACTCCAGAACTCAAAAGGGGTACAAGTGTTTTGACCCTGTGCGTCGGCGGTATATGATCAGTGCAGATGTTACATTTTTTGAATCCGTTATGTATTTTTCAGAATCCGGGAACATGCAGTCACCACCTATATCTCCTGAGACCGTATTCATGGCACCACCAACAACATCACCGTCACCACCATCTCTACCATCTGCACCACCACCACCACCACCGCCACCACCACCACCACCGAAACCAACAGTATCCCCGCTACCATTCCACTACACCCGCAGGCCGCCTCAAGCTCATGGTCCTGACCAGTCAACTAGCTCGCCTATGGTATGTGATGAGAATGTTAATGTTGATGAATCTAACGACATTTCTGAGCAGGATGCATTACAGGAGCATGGTGATACCACAGAGGATCTGGATGTTCCAATCGCTCTACGCAAGCCGAAGAGAAGCTGTGCCAAATATCCAATATCAGCAGCTATATCCTTTGAGAGGCTATCTGGACACTTCAGGACGTTTGCATTGTCACTTTCAGCTACAGCCATTCCACGGAACCACCATGAGGCTTTGCAGGATTCTAGATGGCGGCTAGCGATGGAGGAAGAGATGGCGGCTCTAAAGTCTCGAGGTACATGGAGCTTGGTTACTATACCTCCAGATGTCAGCCCAGTCAATTGCAGATGGGTGTTTACAGTGAAACATAATGCAGATGGCACTATTGACAGGTACAAGGCACGCTTAGTTGCAAGGGGATTCACACAGACATATGGGGTAGATTACCTTGACACGTTCTCCCCTGTAGCTCGTCATTCCACTCTGCGGATACTCTTGTCAGTTGCAGTTACTAGAGACTGGTCGCTCTATCAACTGGATGTGAAGAATGCTTTTCTGTATGGTGATCTGCAGGAGGAAGTTTATATGCAACAGCCACCAGGTTTTGCTGTTGAGGGGGAGTGTTCCAAGGTTTGCAGGCTACATAAGGCCATCTACGGCCTTAAGCAGAGCCCCAGAGCATGGTTCCAGAAGCTGTCAGACCTCTTTGAGAAACAAGGATATAAACGCTCCAATGCTGATCATTCCTTGTTTGTACAGAAGACGGCAAGAGGTATTGTTGTAATCATGGTTTATGTTGACGATATCTTGATTACAGGTGATGATGACCAGGGCATTAAGCAGGCAAAGGAAAGGCTGGGGACCGAGTTTGTCACCAAGGACCTGGGAGTCCTTAGATATTTTCTGGGGCTGGAATTCGCCAGAAATCCGTATGGATTGGTCATGTCACAGAGGAAGTATGTCACAGATCTACTGAGTGAGACAGGTATGTTAGGGTGTCGACCTGCTACGACACCAATGGACCCCAGCATGAAGCTGTTTGATGATGACACAGAGGAGGTTGACAGGAGAAGATACAGAGAACTGGTAGGAAAATTGTTATATGTCACGATCACTAGGCCAGATATATTATTTGCAGTGAGCCGTGTGAGCCAGTTCATGGAGCAGCCACGTCAGGTGCATATGGATGCAATACACATGATACTTAGATATCTCAAATCTTCTCCAGGTAAAGGTCTGCTATTCAAGAAAGCAAAGGAAATTTCTGTCTCAGCATGCGCAGATGCAGACTATGCAGGGTGTCCTAAGGATAGGAAGTCTACCTCAGGGTATGCCGTCTATGTTGGAGATGCACTAGTCTCATGGAGGAGCAAGAAACAAACTGTGGTAGCTAGATCCAGTGCTGAATCTGAATATCGAGCTATGGCCCAGGCCACTACAGAGATGATGTGGGTGAAAGCGGTGCTGACAGATTTATGCTTAGATGTACCACTTCCTATGAACTTGGAGTGTGATAATCAGGCTGCGTTGTTCATTGCAAACAATCCTGCATTCCATGAACGGACCAAGCACATTGAGGTGGATTGTCATTTCATACGTGATATGATTCAGAAAGGATTCATTGCCACATCTCATGTTACTTCAGAGAACCAGACTGCAGATATATTCACCAAGGCATTGTTACGAGGTCCATTCCAGAAGTGTGCTTCCAAGCTGAGCATGATTGACATCTATGCTCCATCTTGAGGGGGAGTGTTGACGCATTTTGAGTTATTATGTATCATCGTTATTTTATTTTCTTGTTAGTCTCTTTATGTAATTTACCCATAGGCTACTCTCCTATATAAGAGAGCCTTGGGCTATGGAATAGATATCTCATTCACGTTTCCCAACAGTTCTCTAAGATTGACCTACGATTAGGATACTATCAGTTGAGGATCAAAGATGTCAATATAATGTAGTCAGCATTCCGCACTAGATATGGACACTATGAGTTTTTGGTGATGCCGTTTGGACTCACAAATGCACCTGCCGCATTCATGGATTTGATGAACTAGGTCCATCCATATTTGGACAAATTCGTGATCGTGTTCATTGACGATGTTCTAGTCAACTCTCATGACGAATACGAGCATGAGTCTCATCTTCGTACCATGCTAGAGACGCTTCGAGAGCACCCGTTGTATGCTAAATACAACAAGTGTCAGTTTTGGCTTTCTGAGGTGGCTTTTCTTGGCCACGTGATTTCAGGGTCGGGGGTGTAAGTTGACCCCGCCAAGATCGAGGCAGTGGTGTCTTGGGAACGGACCAAGACGGTTACAGAGATTCACAGCTTCCTTGGCCTCGCCGGATACTACAAGAGGTTTGTCAAAGGATTCTCTCAGTTGACTCTACCCCTCACCCGGTTGACGCAGAAGGATGTCCCATTTGTCTAGAGCGGCAAATGCGAGTTGAGCTTCCGAATGCTTAAGGATCGATTGACTTCTGTACCCATCCTCACCCTTCCTACTGGTACCTTGGACTTTACCGTGTACACATATGCTTCCAAAGAGGGCTTGGTTGCAGTGTTGATGCAGCGTGGACAGGTTGTGGCGTATACGTCACGACAGCTGAAGAACCATGAACGCAACTACCCAACTCATGACTTGGAGTTGGCGGCCGTTGTCTTTGCATTAAAAATATGGTGTCACTGTTTGTATAGGGTGACATTTGAGATTTTCACAGACCACAAGAGCCTCAAATACATTTTTGATAAGGAGCTAAATATGAGGCAAAGGCGGTGGATGAAACTATTAAAAGATTATGATTGTTCCATCTCCTACCATCTTGGTAAGGAGAATGTGGTAGCAGGCGCCTTGAGTAGACGACCATACTGTCACAATCCCGATTCGGGCCATCAGATCCTCCCATATCCAGATCTGGTTATTCAGTAATAATTTATTTATCAGTCACAACTAACATTCAGAAATAGACTATAATTAAAAATACTCAGAAGGAAGTATTTCAACACTTTTCCATTCACAAAATAAAGTTCACATGATACATTGTCCCACTATAACCTTCTACATGTACATCAACTGGAAAGGAAAATACACGAAAAGATTACTAACTACCTTACAGAGTGGCTAGCTTTTTGACTATGTTAGCTGGCTGGATTATTAAAGTCCTTGCGATGACTCATCGACTCCTGTTGGGTTTTTCAAACTACCTCAAGGGTATTTTAAAATTAACGAGTGCTAAGTAACGAAGAAGTGAAAAAACAAACAAATGTGTAGTTTTTCAAAACTCGTTATCACGAAAAGTTTCATTCCTTCTCATTAGTTTAAAACCTATTCCTTTCTATTCCAGATCAAGGATAAGTACATGGAATTATCTCACTACTATATGGACTCCGAAGTTGTGGATACTTCAGGATTGGAGATTGCGTTGATGTGGTAAGCTTATGCCACCGCATGTCGCCTCAACAAATCTTTCAATACTATCATGATAATTTACTTTTCTTTTATTAATTAGGGTCTCAAACCCTCAGTCTGACAAACAAAGCAGCGCCTCTCCTTCATCCTCCATCTCCAGCCTGTCAAACTCGATGCACATCCTCCCAGAGATCTCATCAAGGGGGCGGCGACGTAAGAAGAAAAAAAGGGGGAGGGCTTCGTGC
Organism: Ottelia alismoides; assembly: GCA_037367405.1. NCBI lineage: Eukaryota > Viridiplantae > Streptophyta > Magnoliopsida > Alismatales > Hydrocharitaceae > Ottelia > Ottelia alismoides. Next base: position 332,444 of record JAZKJV010010969.1, on the reverse strand, counting down.
GTGGTATAGGGTTGCCACGATGGGAACCCTAAGAGGGGGCCCGACGGCTTTTAAAAAAATGAAGCTTTGTATGTTCGACTTTGGTTGAGAGTTATTTTAAAAAAAAGAGAGGAGAGATACGTGCAAGGTTTTGGGCCTAAGTTGGCCTGCGTGGGTTTCTTTAAAAAAATTGGCAGCTGTTATATGGACCCAAAATGGGGCCGAGAGATTTTTGTTGAAAAAAAAAGAAAAGAGGTACGCACAAAGAAAAGCCATACGCAAAATATTTACAAAAAAAAATAAACAATGAAAAGCCATAAAAAAATGTGAACAACTTATATTAAAAAATGACGGCTAAAAAAATTAAATAGCTTAGAAGAAAAGCCGAAAATGTGACGACTTATTTGGTTTTGTTTACCCCCATTTTATTTTCATCTCCCAACTTGGTCAACGATTACCATTCTGACTAGTATGAGAGAAAGGGGGAGTATTGTGTAGAGTCATAGGTCGGATTCAGATTCCTCAGATTCCAGGTCATATTCAGACATTTCAAGACCAGTCAGATTTCCAAAGTCCAGACTCTACAGTTGATCAGACTCGACGATTGATTCCGAGTCTTTAGTTTTAGACACACACTTGTATGCAGTCTCTTTCAGATGTGCATATGTTTGCCACCTTTTTTGTGGTCTCCATCTTTTAAGTTTCGGTCAGGGTTTCCATGTGAGCCATAGGGACTCCATAGTAGAGGACCATTCCCTATGTCATGTGGGCAAGGATTTTCATGTGGTATCATAGGGACTCTAGAGTAGAAACCATTCTCTGTGCCAGATGAGAGAGACCAAGTTTTCCGACGAGGAAACTTCTTCAGACTCCGTTCTCAAGTGATCGTGAACTCTAATGCGAGATCCTTCCGAGGTTCCTATGAGAGAGAACCCACTTCGAGATCCCTATGAGAGAGATCCATCTTCAGAGATCTACGTATGGATAATTAGTGATGCTCTTTTCGACCCTTTCAGAGATGGAGCAGTTGTCCACATATTGTGGCGGGCCAGAGTTCTCCATTTAGAGACTCATTTCAGTTGCAGTGACTCAGACAAGCGTAGTACAGAGCACATTGTAACATCCAAAATCCGCCCAAACCCGAACTCGTCCGAATTTGGGTCCAATGAACCCAATAACGTTGTCGGTCAATACTAAACAACCTAAAACGACCAATTGATCATGAATCAAAAGTCGTTCGGGCGAAATCGATCAAAAATCGGTCATTTCGTATTACGCGCCGCGAAAAAGCCGCGACGCAAATTCGGAAACCGCAAAACGAACCGAGACCATCATTGGATCCGATTCGACGACACGAGACCAACGGAATCGACCGTTCGTCAATCGGAGGTCATATGATATTTTTAAATCACAAAATTTAGTCTTAGACAAAAGTCGCATCCGAAAATTTCGGGTATTCGAAACTCGACCGAAAGTATATCAATATTGTACTCAAATTGATCGTCATTCCGAGACGATCAAATCGAGATATTTCGCGTCAAAAACGGAAGTTCGAGGTACGCGTACGGTAGACTTTAAGTATACCAAATAAAGAACTTAAAAAAATATTTTAATTTAAAATTCTGTAACAGTACAGACTACTGTACGGTTTAAAAAAAAACACTATTAAAATTTAAAGTGGAAAGTCCAGCCGTGTGTTTTTCTCCTTCTCTTTTCCAGCCACTTGGCTTTTCCCTTATTCCCACTTAGCAGTCCACTCTCCACCAAATGACAAGCAAACTAAGTCCCCCATCTCCCTATTTAACCCTTCCAACAAGAGCCAAAGGCTCGTCTTTCCTCTCCGAAATCCCCCTTTCTTTTCTATTGACCCAATTTTCTCAAATATCTCTCCAATCTCCTGCCAATTAGAGCTGCTACAGCAGCTGCCAGGACTGTTTGAGCAACCAATTCTGCTCATGAAAGAGCAGCAGGAGCAGCTGTCTTCAAGAAATCAACCAACTGCTCCTTGCCAAGAAACTGAAGGTCTTTTTGTTGCTCATATCTACTGCTGAAAGCCCCTTGAAGAAGCTCTCATGCATGCAATAAAATCCTCAAGAACAAGAGATCCAAATAGGTACATTTCCTACCCCTTTTCTCTTGCTGCCATACATGTGTATCATCCATACTCTTTCTTCTACTGCCATGCATGCACAAATTCAGCCACATATTGCTGCTTCATGGAATTTCTGTACTTTGATTTCTATGGGTTGAGTTATGGCCTTGTTGTCCAATGTTTAGATCCTGCATGTGATGTTGATTTTCTTACCTGATTTGGGATTTACGTAAATCTAAATAATTGCATATCACTGTGCCAAGTATATATATTTTTGATAGACACAATTATCCCCACATCTTCATTGTAACTGAGCATCTTCGGACTTTAATCTTTACCATTTAAGGGCATTTTCTCTTAGAAATTTAGGTATAAGCAAATATGGTGTATGTGGTTAACATACTGTTCTTTTATTTAGATTTCAAAACAGATTTATTTATCACATATCAGATCTCTATGGCAATCTGCACGAATTCTCCTTGGGGGAAACATTAGACAAAAATATTTATATAATTTATGCTTAAGGTTATGATTCTTGGTAATGACCAATTAAAACTTGGATAAATCCTTGCTACTTTTAAGTAATTTCATGGACCCTGTCGTTGAAAACAATGTGAAAATGTTCCACGAAATTAAGGATATGGGTTGTATTCTTCAAAATTACATATAAAGTTTGCACTCTGTATATATGGTTCTTATAGATTTGGAGTCTAAAGTTTGGCTGGAAAGATACAACAAAGTATAAAAAAAAATTGCACCTTATCTATCTTAAACTTAATAATGCCACATCGTTTAGATACCAAGACAGAATTTAGACTTTTATATACAATCTCAGAAGAACACCTATACCATTGCTTGGAATTAACCATCAGTTTGGATGGAAGGTTTGGGTACTTGCATGTAATTGACTTGTAAAATTATATCAACAAATTAAGCCATTTTTAGGAGTTAGATCACATTTTAAATGTAAGTATATGTGCTAATACCTTCTCTTAGAAGTCAACAACTAGTTGACAAATACGAAGACACTATCCAAGATCAATATTTATAAAAGTGTAGATATCAATATCTAGGAAGCTACAAATTTCCTAAAAAAAAAACCTTAGGCCTCTTTAGATAGAAAAAGGGTAGGGTTACCTTAAAACTTAAGCCTAAGTAAAGTTGAAAGCTTGAATGAGGTCCTAACCCATCTATAACTATAGCTTGCACTCCAATTTTATAACACTATCCCTACAAGGAAGAAATAATAATTGGTGAATGCTAATGAGGGAGTCAAATGACTATTAATCAATGAGGTTATGACAATGTGCAATGCAAAGATCACTGTCAATCTGTAAGGCGAACAACATCTGATATTATGAATATGATACTTAATCAAGAGTACCAATATGGTTATGAATCAGAAACACAAAAAAAAATTTGTGCCGGTCATGGTAACTTTTGCACCTGACTGTGCGAGGGCGCGGTGACCCTCACCTGGGCGGAGGAAAGGAAGCCCAGTTAGGGCAGCGGCCGCTTAATGCGCGGGTCTTGGGTTCCAGTCTTCTTCACGGTTTTTACGCGAGCTCGCAGTGTTTTTACGCCTCGTTGGGATCCTGACTTTAGACCAGCTCCGCTGACCCTGTCTTTTAGGATGCCCAGGCGGGGGATCCTGGTTTTTCAGTTTTTCGTACGAGCTCGTTCGCCCGTACTAGTCGGGCAGGTTTTTAGAGCGACTTTTCTAGAGAGTCTCTCTCACCCGTCTCAGTGGCGTAGTTGGGGAGTAGATCTATCCCTCTATTGGACCGCGCTTCCAATTAGAGGGCGAGACGGAAGAGCCATTTGCAGGCTTCTTCACCGCTTGAGTTACTTCGCCAAACAGACTTGGCGATTCTATATCTAGATCATCCATATCTACATCTACAACATCTGGAGCTATATCTGAAACATTGAAGTTAAGAATTGGAGAAATTATGATCAAAAGACCATTCTCTCTACCCAAAAAATTAAATAAATAGATCTCTACAATCTCAACTTTTCCATTTTTCACTTACCAACATGATCTCTGAAGAAAATGATATATGCATTTACGCTCATACACTCATGATTACGCAACTGCTATATTAATATGTTACAAATGGGAAATGCCGGGTTCTGGGGGAAATCATTAGAAACGCATTACAAACAAACCCCTTTTTACTTACGCAAGTAGATGTAAATTTTACTGGTACCACCTTTCTACTTGCCTGCTTTTGTACATATTAAATGTCAAGTTATTTTTATAAATTTTAGGGAGGTACCAGCAATGGCTGACGCCTCTTCTTTCCTATTTTGTGTGTGGCAGGCAAACAGCCTGCAGCTCAGTAGATATACATGCTTCCAGGAGATAGAGTTTATACCCGACGGTATGAATTACTTTACCTCAGTTTTTGTTCAGATAATGATGTAAATGTTATCTCTTTTGTATCACACTTTGGGATATATGTTGTAAATGGAAGATCATTGTAAATGTTGAAAACTGATATGAATATTAATGAAAAGAATTTTGGTGCCATATTGTCTCTTGTACTTGTGGTCATGTGTGATGGAAATGAATGTCAAATTTGCGCGAAAAATTTTCCATGCTTTTCTACAACTCTGCGATCAATGTGAATGAAATATTGCGAATTTTGTCGTAAACGGGTACCCTGATCCTGAGGGGTTCACAGTTTGGTATCAGAGCAGTGGTACCCCGATATGCATATTCGCAGTATTTCAATTCCGATGGCATTAAGTTCTCGAATAGCGACAGTCTTCCGACTTGTCGTGAGTCCGAAAAGGGAAATATGACATTCATATTCAATAACCACAGATGTCACCAAGTTCATTAATTTTCATATTATATCCCAAAAAGAGAAAAGCATTTACGATAAGTATCTGTCTATGGCATTTTATGACTAATTATGGATCTCATGCAGAGCCATGGCATCTCGACCAGGTCAGGATACTTCTGATCAGCTGGCACGCATACTGAGCGCACTTACTGATCTACAGCAGCAACAGGCTGCTATGAGAGGCCAGCAAGAGCAGATATTGGCCCAGCAGACCGAGATTGCTGACAGGCAGACGGATATTGAGATGCGGTTTGAGGATCTATCAGATTTCACGTACCATCCATCCCAGGATGGGACACGGCAGGACCAACACCAGTCCGTTGAGGTGGAGCAGCCTCACCCTGATGATGCACTAGAGGACATACCAGAGCATGGAGCTCAGGAGGATGCAGACTTGGACAGGGAGCAGGACCCGTTTGACTTTGCTGGCGAGGATGCACACGAGTATTCAGCCATTCACAGGCACCAGTCGGTCTTCACTTCTTATCAGCGGGCCAACATACCCCTGTTCGAGGGCACAGGTTCACCAGATGATGCTGAGCAGTGGCTGAAGAGAGTAATGAAGGTGCTCAGGGCAATTCATGCGCCACGAGACACGTGGCTATCTTTCATAGAGTATTCACTGACAGACTTCGCCGAGCGATGGTGGGAGGCCGTAGCGTCCGAGTTAGGCCGAGAGCCTACTTGGAACGATTTCGAGACGAGGTTCAGAGCCCACTTCTTTTCTGCGAAGTGGAAGGAGTCCCAGCGCCGACTGTTTGCAGAGCTTCGTCAGGGACAGATGACAGCCAGGGATTACTTTATCAGATACACAGAGCTGTCACGACATACACGAGCAACTGGCGCATTTCCAGAGGAGAATCTGGAGAAGTTCATTGGCGGCATGCGAGAGGAGGTGCATGAGAAGTTGGCTGGACTACATATCACATCCATCTCCGAAGCTACCGATGCTGCGGAGAAATTCGAGAACATTAGAGGGAGACGTTTCGGGAGTGCGTCTGGAGCAGCGCCTAGGCCGCGACGATCTTTTGGACCGATACGTCGACCGTTTCAGCAGCAGAGGTCAGACAGACGATTCCGACCCACAGGTTCGTCCTTCACAGGCAGTGTTCGCTCTTCTCCATCGACTACTCTAGGAGGAGCACTCGCCGGACGTGGCACAAAGTCCGCTCGACCATCTGGGTCGCAACGAGCAGATAGACCACCTGCAGGACCAGCTCGGAGCACAGGCACAGCTACTCCACCTACCAGGCCAGTCCGGTGTTACCGATGTCACGAGTGGGGACATTACCGAGCACAGTGCCCACAGGCTTCTGGCGAGCCTCAGCCACAACCTTCACAGTCACAACCTCAGACACAACGTTCAGGGAGTTTCCGTGGCAGGAACTCCAACTTCAGGCGACAGCAGCAGAGAGAGACGCAGAGTGTGGCAGGCTCTAGTGCTGCCAAGGATGCAAAAAACGGTCTAAGCGGCCTTTTAAACGACCTTTTAAACGTATGCGGTGCCTGACCGCATCGTTTAACCAAAAGCGGCCCATAAACGGTCAGGCCGCATAAACGGCCTTAAACGGTCGTTTAAACGGCCTTAAGCGGTCTTATGCGGCCTTTTAAGCGGTCTGAAACAACCCTTTAAGAACATGGATCTATTTTTTTCAAAGGATCACCATTATCCATGACTTTTTGGATTCATGCTATGAATTGTAATTGTTTATCTTGTCTATTTTGACATTTAGATGAAACATTTCCTTGAATTTGACAATATTTGATATATATTGCGAATATGTGATTATATTTTTCTTATTTATTTATACTTTTTTTTATTAATTATATGTATTTAATAATTTTATTTAATTAAAAATGCAAAACCGCATAACCCGTTTAATTTCCGTTTAAACTCCCGCATACCGTTTAATCAGTAATCAGTGGCCCTACCGACTGAATACCGCATACCGCTTTTTGCAACCTTGAGTGCTGCATCAGCCAGGCAGGGACAGTTACATGCCGTTACTGAGGAGCAGGCACGTTCAGCGGCTACTGTGGTGAAAGGTATGGTCTCAGTCTTGGGCCGACCTTTCCATGTTTTATTCGATTCCGGCGCGACACACTCTTTCCTTGCTTCGAGGTTGCTTGTTTCTTTAGATAGAGTTGCAGAGACGCTATCGTCTCCATATCACATCCGAGGGCCAGGTGGCCAGTTATTTGTCATATCTCTGATAGTCAGGCACTTGCCCATACTGATTGGCGGTCATGAGATGATCGCAGACTGTCTACTCCTACAGCTTGATGAGTTCGACTTGATTTTAGGCATGGATTGGCTATCCAGTCATCATGTACTTGTTGATTGCTTTAGGAAGACGGTTGTCTTCAAGATTCCAGATCTACCCGAGTTCACTTTTGAGGGTACTACACATGACTCCACTATGGAGTACATTTCAATATTACGAGCCCAGCGACTTGTCGATCAGGGTTGTGATTCATACCTTGCATTTGTGCGGGAGGTATCTGATCTGGAGCCGATGACACAGGACATCCGAGTAGTCTCAGAATACCCTGACGTGTTTCCTGATGAGCTACCCGGATTACCTCCTGAGAGAGAGAGATCGAGTTCGAGATCACATTGCTGCCAGATACACAACCGATCTCTATGGCACCATATCGCATGGCACCAGCCGAGTTGAGGGAGCTGAAGGTGCAGTTACAGGAATTACTTGATTTGGGATTCGTGAGGCCGAGCACTTCACCTTGGGGTGCTCCGGTTCTATTTGTCAAGAAGAAGGATGGATCCATGAGACTATGCATCGATTACCGGCAGCTGAACAAGAGAACGGTGAAGAACCGTTATCCTTTGCCACGCATCGATGATTTGTTTGACCAGCTCCAGGGATCTTCGGTTTTCTCGAAGATCGATCTTCGCTCAGGCTACCATCAGCTGAGGATTCGCGAGTCGGATATTCCGAAGACAGCCTTCAGGACTCGCTATGGACACTACGAGTTTGTGGTGATGCCGCTTGGGCTAACCAATGCACCTGCGGCTTTCATGGATATGATGAACCGTATCTTTCGTCCATACTTGGACAAGTTTGTAGTGGTGTTCATCGATGATGTGCTCATCTACTCACGGAATGAATGGGATCATGCAAATGATCTACAGATTGTCTTAGATACATTGCGGAAGCACAAGCTATATGCCAAGTTGAGCAAGTGCGAGTTCTGGTTATCCCATGTCTCATTTCTCGGGCATATCATTTCTGGAGCAGGCATTGCAGTTGATCCTGCGAAGATAGATGCAGTTATGTCTTGGGAGCAACCCAAGACTGTCACGCAGATTCGGAGCTTCCTTGGGCTAGCAGGTTATTACAGACGCTTTGTCAGCGGATTTTCACGCATTGTCCGTCCATTGACACGATTGACGCAGAAGGGAGTTCCATTCATTTGGAACGATTCATGTGAGCAAGCCTTCCAGACACTGAAGGAGAGGTTGACTACAGCGCCTATTCTTGCTCTTCCTTCAGGCACTCAGGACTATGCAGTATACACAGATGCATCTGGAGAAGGTCTAGGAGCAGTGTTGATGCAGAGAGGACAGGTGATTGCTTACGCATCACGACAGTTGTGGCCGCATGAGCAGAACTATCCCACACATGACTTGGAGTTGGCGGCAGTTGTCTTCGCCTTGAAGATCTGGCGTCACTACCTATATGGGGTGAATTTCGAGATTTTCACAGATCACAAGAGTCTGAAGTACATCTTTGATCAAAAGGAGCTGAACATGAGACAACGCAGATGGCTCGAGCTGCTGAAGGATTATGATTGCACGATCTCTTACCATCCTGGTAAGGGAAACGTGGTGGCTGATGCACTCAGCAGGAGAGCGCATGCTGATGGTACGACGAACTGGCTATACACGTGGGATACGCTTGCAGCTTTGAGCGATTGGCATCCTCAGGAGAGCGCATCCATTTCTACCGCCGTGCCTCCACGATACAACAGCCTTTGGGATCGTATTGTAGAGGGTCAGAAGACAGATCCTTGGATCCGAGATAGATACATGCATGCCGTCAAGGACGAATTTGACGACTTTGTTGTGATGGAGTCTATTTTATGGAAGGCAGGACGGGTCGTTGTACCCAATGACGAGCAGCTTCGCAGAGACATTCTCGATGAGGCACGCAGTTCACGGTTATCTATCCATCCAGGCAGTACGAAGATGTACCGTGACTTGCGTCGACATTTCTGGTGGGATGGAATGAAGCGCGATGTGGCACTACATGTTAGCAGATGCATGACCTACCAGATGGTCAAGGCTGAGCACAGGAGACCACCATGATTACTGCAGTCTCTCCCCATTCCCGAGTGGAAGTGGGAAAGCATTTCTATGGATTTTTTCACAGGTCTGCTGAAGACACCAGGTGGCCATGATTCTATTTGGGTCGTTGTTGATAGGTTGACCAAGTCAGCCCATTTCATACCTGTCAACACGACCTACACTCCATCCAGATTGGCCAAACTATATGTGCAGAATATTATCAGACTGCATGGTATACCACGAGAGGTGGTGTCTGACAAGGATTCGAGATTTACATCTCATTATTGGCATCAGTTCATGTCAGCACTACAGACAGAGCTGAAGATGAGTTCTGCATATCATCCACAGACTGACGGTCAGAGTGAGCGCACCATTCAGACACTAGAGGATTTGCTTCGCGCTTGCACTTTGGAGTGGAAAGGGTCCTGGAAGGACCATTTGCCTTTGGTGGAATTCACGTACAACAACAGCTATCACTCCAACATTGGCATGGCACCATTCGAAGCCCTATACGGGCGGAGATGCCTTACACCACTCAGTTGGCGTGAGGTAGGTGATCATGCTTTATATTCCGTGGATCTCTTGGAGGAGACTGCGAAAGCTATTGATCTTGTGAGACGGAGGCTTCTGACGGCACAAAGCCGCCAGAAGAGTTATGCAGACTGTCGGAGGAGAGACTTAGAGTTTCAGGTAATCTAATTATTTTCTCCTCATCCACTCAATTATGATATATATATGTTCAACTTAATCTCATACTAACTATATTCCTATAAACTATAGGTTGGAGATTGGGTATTTCTCCGTGTATCTCCCATGAAGGGAGTGCAGAGATTTGGTGTTCGTGGCAAGTTGGCGCCGCGATATGTTGGACCGTTCGAGATTCTGGCTAGAGTGGGGAAGGTTGCTTACCGAGTAGCTCTTCCTCCACATCTTTCTATTATTCACGATGTCTTCCATATATCCAACTTGAGGAAGTATGTCCACGACCCTCGACACATTATAAGTTACGAGAATCTCGATGTAGAGTCGGACCTGATTTATGAGAAGAAGTCAGTCCAGATACTTGACCGCGCTGAGAAGAAGCTTCACAACAAGGAGATTTCATTGGTCAAGGTTTTATAGCACCGACACGGCATCAAAGAGGCAACATGGGAGACCGAAGCCGACATGCGGGCACGATACCCGCAGCTTTTCTGATGTAAGAATCAAAACAAGCTTTTGAAATTAGATACATGATAAATATATGGCTTGTTTTCTCTTTGAGGTTTTTATGGGTTTAAAACCCTTTGAGGTTTTTATAACCATACGAGATTCAACCAAGGTACCTATTGACATTGACTCGAGTCTCGAGGACGAGACTCCCTTTGAGGTTTTTATAATTGTAACATCCGAAATCCGCCCAAACCCGAACTCGTCCGAATTTGGGTCCAATGAACCCAATAACGTTGTCGGTCAATACTAAACAACCTAAAACGACCAATTGATCATGAATCAAAAGTCGTTCGGGAGAAATCGACCAAAAATCGGTCATTTCGTATTACGCGCCGCGAAAAAGCCGCGACGCAAATTCGGAAACCGCAAAACGAACCGAGACCATCATTGGATCCGATTCGACGACACGAGACCAACGAAATCGACCGTTCGTCAATCGGAGGTCATATGATATTTTTAAATCACAAAATTTAGTCTTAGACAAAAGCCGCATCCGAAAATTTCGGGTATTCAAAACTCGACCGAAAGTATATCAATATTGTACTCAAATTGATCGTCATTCCGAGACGATCAAATCGAGATATTTCGCGTCAAAAACGGAAGTTCGAGGTGCGCGTACGGTAGACTTTAAGTATACCAAATAAAGAACTTAAAAAAATATTTTAATTTAAAATTCTGTAACAGTACAGACTACTGTACGGTTTAAAAAAACACTATTAAAATTTAAAGTGGAAAGTCCACTCGTGTGTTTTTCTCCTTCTCTTTTCCAGCCACTTGGCTTTTCCCTCATTCCCACTTAGCAGTCCACTCTCCACCAAATGACAAGCAAACTAAGTCCCCCATCTCCCTATTTAAACCTTCCAACAAGGGCCAAAGGCTCGTCTTTCCTCTCCGAAATCCACCTCTCTTTTCTATTGACCCAATTTTCTCAAATATCTCTCCAATCTCCTGCCAATTAGAGCTGCTACAGCAGCTGCCAGGACTGTTTGAGCAACCAATTCTGCTCATGAAAGAGCAGCAGGAGCAGCTGTCTTCAAGAAATCAACCAACTGCTCCTTGCCAAGAAACTGAAGGTCTTTTTGTTGCTCATATCTACTGCTGAAAGCCCCTTGAAGAAGCTCTCATGCATGCAATAAAATCCTCAAGAACAAGAGATCCAAATAGGTACATTTCCTACCCCTTTTCTCTTGCTGCCATACATGTGTATCATCCCTACTCTTTCTTCTACTGCCATGCATGCACAAATTCAGCCACATATTGCTGCTTCATGGAATTTCTGTACTTTGATTTCTATGGGTTGAGTTATGGCCTTGTTGTCCAATGTTTAGATCCTGCATGTGATGTTGATTTTCTTACCTGATTTGGGATTTACGTAAATCTAAATAATTGCATATCACTGTGCCAAGTATATATATTTTTGATAGACACAATTATCCCCACATCTTCATTGTAACTGAGCATCTTCGGACTTTAATCTTTACCATTTAAGGGCATTTTCTCTTAGAAATTTAGGTATAAGCAAATATGGTGTATGTGGTTAACATACTGTTCTTTTATTTAGATTTCAAAACAGATTTATTTATCACATATCAGATCTCTATGGCAATCTGCACGAATTCTCCTTGGGGGAAACATTAGACAAAAATATTTATATAATTTATGCTTAAGGTTATGATTCTTGGTAATGACCAATTAAAACTTGGATAAATCCTTGCTACTTTTAAGTAATTTCATGGACCCTGTCGTTGAAAACAATGTGAAAATGTTCCACGAAATTAAGGATATGGGTTGTATTCTTCAAAATTACATATAAAGTTTGCACTCTGTATATATGGTTCTTATAGATTTGGAGTCTAAAGTTTGGCTGGAAAGATACAACAAAGTATAAAAAAAAATTGCACCTTATCTATCTTAAACTTAATAATGCCACATCGTTTAGATACCAAGACAGAATTTAGACTTTTATATACAATCTCAGAAGAACACCTATACCATTGCTTGGAATTAACCATCAGTTTGGATGGAAGGTTTGGGTACTTGCATGTAATTGACTTGTAAAATTATATCAACAAATTAAGCCATTTTTAGGAGTTAGATCACATTTTAAATGTAAGTATATGTGCTAATACCTTCTCTTAGAAGTCAACAACTAGTTGACAAATACGAAGACACTATCCAAGATCAATATTTATAAAAGTGTAAATATCAATATCTAGGAAGCTACAAATTTCCTAAAAAAAAACCTTAGGCCTCTTTAGATAGAAAAAGGGTAGGGTTACCTTAAAACTTAAGCCTAAGTAAAGTTGAAAGCTTGAATGAGGTCCTAACCCATCTATAACTATAGTTTGCACTCCAATTTTATAACACTATCCCTACAAGGAAGAAATAATAATTGGTGAATGCTAATGAGGGAGTCAAATGACTATTAATCAATGAGGTTATGACAATGTGCAATGCAAAGATCACTGTCAATCTGTAAGGCGAACAACATCTGATATTATGAATAGGATACTTAATCAAGAGTACCAATATGGTTATGAATCAGAAACACAAAAAAAATTTTGTGCCGGTCATGGTAACTTTTGCACCTGACTGTGCGAGGGCGCGGTGACCCTCACCTGGGCGGAGGAAAGGAAGCCCAGTTAGGGCAGCGACCGCTTAATGCGCGGGTCTAGGGTCCCAGTCTTCTTCACGGTTTTTACGCGAGCTCGCAGTGTTTTTACGCCTCGTTGGGATCCTGACTTCAGACCAGCTCCGCTGACCCTGTCTTTTAGGATGCCCAGGCGGGGGATCCTGGTTTTTCAGTTTTTCGTACGAGCTCGTTCGCCCGTAGTAGTCGGGCAGGTTTTTAGAGCGACTTTTCTAGAGAGTCTCTCTCACCCGTCTCAGTGGCGTAGTTGGGGAGTAGATCTATCCCTCTATTGGACCGCGCTTCCAATTAGAGGGCGAGACGGAAGAGCCATTTGCAGGCTTCTTCACCGCTTGAGTTACTTCGCCAAACAGACTTGGCGATTCTATATCTAGATCATCCATATCTACATCTACAACATCTGGAGCTATATCTGAAACATTGAAGTTAAGAATTGGAGAAATTATGATCAAAAGACCATTCTCTCTACCCAAGAAATTAAATAAATAGATCTCTACAATCTCAACTTTTCCATTTTCCACTTACCAACATGATCTCTGAAGAAAATGATATATGCATTTACGCTCATACACTCATGATTACGCAACTGCTATATAAATATGTTACATATGGGAAATGCCGGGTTCTGGGGGAAATCATTAGAAACGCATTACAAACAAACCCCTTTTTACTTACGCAAGTAGATGTAAATTTTACTGGTACCACCTTTCTACTTGCCTGCTTTTGTACATATTAAATGTCAAGTTATTTTTATAAATTTTAGGGAGGTACCAGCAATGGCTGACGCCTCTTCTTTCCTATTTTGTGTGTGGCAGGCAAACAGCCTGCAGCTCAGTAGATATACATGCTTCCAGGAGATAGAGTTTATACCCGACGGTATGAATTACTTTGCCTCAGTTTTTGTTCAGATAATGATGTAAATGTTATCTCTTTTGTATCACACTTTGGGATATATGTTGTAAATGGAAGATCATTGTACATGTTGAAAACTGATATGAATATTAATGAAAAGAATTTTGGTGCCATATTGTCTCTTGTACTTGTGGTCATGTGTGATGGAAATGAATGTCAAATTTGCGCGAAAAATTTTCCCTGCTTTTCTACAACTCTGCGATCAATGTGAATGAAATATTGCGAATTTTGTCGTAAACAGGTACCCTGATCCTGAGGGGTTCACACACATGCTCTCTGACGAGGAGATTCAGTTGACTCACTCTCCATCCCGTTTGTACTCCTCACCTGCACGTCATGAGAAGCAACGTTCTCGATAGCAGCCGGCAATTGTGCGCGTTAAGTTTATATTGTCTGTAGTGTCTTGTATTATGAGTTGAGATTTCTTTCTGTTTGTTTAAGCTGAGCATTGCATTCTCCAGCTTGAGGGGGTGTTGGAGTATTTGTTTATATGTGTCACTTATGAGGGAGATGGGTAAATAGATCCCTCAAGGATCCATTTACCCAATCCGGTTGTTTAGTCCCACATCTACCGTCTATGGGATGTGGAGACTCAGTGGGGGCTATATATAGACCCTCACACCATTGTATCCATTGAGAAAAGCAATGCAACATATGTCCCTTTGATGCCTTCTCTCGTGGTTTCATCCTACTCCGCATTCCTATTTTCTAACACTTTAATATCTTGATTAAATAGATTAAACAATTAAATATTTTAAATCAAGTGTTTTTGTATTATTTGTACTTTGAAATGCTTTCCCTTATAAGCTTTCATAGCATGAGGGAAGTTAACCAAAGGCCTCACTACAAAATCCGAGTCTCCTTTCCATTTTCATTGCATCCCAATAATATGAGAAAATACAACTACGATGAGAGAAGTTGGAACTCTTTCCACCTTACAAATCTAAATTGCATCCTCAGTTCAATCTTCAACACCCCCACCCCCACATTTATGGAGTTAGCACGTTGTCGATTAGACCAACCGTCAATAAACGAAATATAATTTACGCTATATGCGATCTAATGTCACCTCAGTAATATGGGGAACAATTGGGGTTACTACGCATACGACCCATATCTTGAGAAAGGAAGAATCCGATTCATGTGAATTTGTATTCGAGATTCATGACTACGCATGGACGTCTCCAAAAATACAACCCATAGCGACGAAGTTCTCCGCAATAACGGAAGACCATAGATGTCATCATATGACTTAGTCCATATCACGTTTTAATTAATTATTAGTCATTTCAAATCATATTTTGATGGTTAGTCTAAAGGATAAAGCTAGGAGACATACTTATTGACTTAATTTTAATCCAATTAAAACAATGACACTTAAGCGGTCCTAGTTAGGCTTTGATCATTTTATGCACTTGATGTCACCATATACTTTTATACCCTCATTTAATACAATTTAATGTTTTAATTTTAGTTGTTAAAGTACGCTATGACTGTTCATGCTACCTTTCCTTGAAACAGATCCAGCTCGGTCGGACAGATAATGCCAAGAGGGAGTGCTTCCACTGCAAGTGCAATGCGAGGTGTCAATTAAGTAAGACATTAGCATATCCACGAACTAGCCACCATCACTTATTCAATTCGAGACAACACAATCGATGCATATTGTAGTAAGGAGATTGTAAAGATAGTTATTATTATTATTATGTTATGTACCTCTTCGTTATTTCTTTGTCGTTTATGGACTACTTGTACTTTACCCTTAAGGTCTCTCCTTATATAAGAGAGCCTAGGGTTTCTTTGAATGAATAATCTAAGTTTTTCTCCCAAAATGGTATCAGAGCCGCCCTAGGGCTCTCTCCCTCTCCCCACCCGCCGCCCTCTCCTCTCCCGCCGCCGTACCCGCGCCGTCGGCTCGATCCCCGACCTTCCCATCCTTTAGGCGGGCCCCTCCCTCTCCAGCGGTCCCCTCCCTGTCGCCAACTACCCACCAGCGGAACCCCCCCCACTGCCACCAGTCCCCGTCACCGATCCTCAGGCGGCTCCCCTGCCGCGCTGTCACCACTTGGGCGGCACTCCACTCCAGCCGCCAAGCCTATAGGCGGCTCCCAGTCCCGCCGCTAGCCTTCTAGGCGGCCTCATCTCCGGCGTGCCCTAGCCACCCTCGTTTCTTCCACCGGATAGATGGATTTGAGTGCGTAACGTCTACATATGCACTCGAATCCAATGCAGTTTGTGTAGACATTCATTACCTTGTCTACAAACCCTAGTTCTTCTCCAGCGGTAGTATGTCAGAATCGAAGGTCGATATGCCCTCCACCGGCGCATTCAAAGGTCCTGCGCCAATAGTGAAGATGAACGGGTCGAATTATGAGCTCTGGGCAATGCAGTTCATGAACCTTATGAAGTCGAATGGTAAGAAGCACATTCTTATTGAGGATGAGCCCGCAGAGAAGACATGGATATATGCCTCATGGGAGGCTGATGACTCCTACGCAAAGGTCTGGTTGTCTGGTACATTGACGATGGAGATTGCTAATGATGTCCTCCATCAGCCCACTGCCAAGGCGATGTGGGATATTCTCGCCGCTACATATTCGCAGGTGCGAAATGAGACCAAGATGTTACAGCTTCAGCATGACATTTTCACAATGAAGCAGAGCGACAGACCTCTTCACTCCTTATACACATCCCTGAGAGGGATGTTTGAGAAGTTATACAATACTATCCCACTCACAGCTACTCTTGAACAGCATAAGACATTTCGGAACGCCACCATGGTGGGTGTTCTACTTGCGGCCCTTGATCCTGAATTTGACGCCGCCCGATCTCAGATCTTAGCCGATGCAGTTATTCCTCCAGTAGAGGATGTTTACATGAGACTCAGTCGCATTACAGTTTCTTCCAGCTCTTCTACTCCACCCCCATCAGCGATGGCAGTCTCGCGTGGGAGAGGTGGCCCGTCTTCTGGTTGTGGACGTGGACGTGGATGTGGACCCCAGGGAAGGGGTGGTCGCTTTAGTCAGACATGTTGCTATTGTCAGCGCACAGGATACTCGGAGGAGACATGCTATTCTAAGCATGGGTTCCCAGCATCGGCACGTGTTGCAGAGCATTCTCAGTCCCCATTGCCATCTACTGCAGATAATCGTTTTGAGGAACTTGTGGCACGTCTCCGAGATATTATGCCACATTCATCTGGTGATTCGTCTGGTGGACCTTCAGATGTTGCTGCTACAGCCTCCGCCAGTTCATCTGCTGCTGCTAGTACCTCAGGTAGATCTACTGCATTTACACCGTCTCATGATATCTCTGATTGGGTTATAGATTCTGGAGCCACACTTCATTTCTGCCGAGATAGAGACAGAATACTGTCCTACAGGGACATTCCTCACGGCCGCTTAGTGCAGATCGCAGATGGTACTCATTCCCCTCTTGTTGGAGACGGGGAGGTCTTCCTATCCTCCACTATGCATCTACAGAATGTCCTACATGCTCCTGAGTTCTCGATGAATCTGTTATCTATTAGTCAGATTACGAAGGATTTGCATTGTCGTGCTATATTTGACCCGTCTTCTCTTATTTTTCAGGACATACTAACGGGCAGGGTGATTGGCTGTGGCTCTGAGCAGAATGGTCTATATCGGCTGGTTTGGGATTCCTATGCTGGCGTCTCCTCTCATTCTGCCGGACCAGTTTCTCCGTACATCTGGCATCTCCGTTTTGGTCACCTTCTGCTCCAGAAAATGCGCCATCTTCTGCCCCAGATCTCTCCTAGTTCGTCCTTTCGCTGTGAAGCATGTCATTTGGGAAAGCATCATCGGTCGAGCTTTCCTAGTCGTCAGAGTCGGAGAAGTAGCTCCCCATTCGAGTTGTTACATATAGATATATGGGGTCCGAGTCGTGTACCCGATCATCAGGGGCACAGATTTTATCTTGTGGTAGTGGATGATTTCTCTCATGTATTATGGGTCTTTCTTTTGAAGAATAAATCTGAAGCAGGAGACGTGATCAAGAATTTAATTAATGAAGTGCACAATGTTTTCTCTTCTTCAGTCAAATATGTTCGTACGGATAATGCCCTAGAATTTTGCACACGGTCACTTTCTCAATTTCTTTCATCAAAGGGCATTATTCACCAAACCACTTGTGCATATACATCTCAACAGAATGGTGTGGCGGAAAGAAAGCATCGCCATCTCCTGGATATTACTCAAACCTTGTTGATTCAGAGTTGTGCTCCTATTTCTTTCTGGGGGGATGCTGTTCTTACTGCATGTTATCTGGTCAATCGAATGCCATCCTCTGTTCTTGGTGAGAAGATACCTATTTCTCTCATTTTTCCTGACAAGGAATTATTCTCACTGACTCCACATGTCTTTGGTACTGTGGCATTTGTTCATCTTCTGTCTCCCGGACTTGACAAACTCTCTCCTAGAGCAGTCAAGTGTGCCTTTGTTGGTTATTCCAGGACTCAGAAGGGCTACCGTTGTTATGATCCTATAAATAAGAAGTACTTCGTGAGTGCTGATGTCACTTTCTTTGAGTCTGTCATGTATTTTTCTCCTGCAGGTGACAGACTGGTACCATCCACTACCAATGATGATGTCTATGTTCCTCCACCACCTACTTGGAGTTCACCTGAGTCTCCTCCTGTTCCTGCCTCCACGTCAAATCCACCACCACCTCCTCCTCCACCTCTTCCACGACCTCCCATTTCACCTCTACCAAAATTCTATACGCGTCGGTCATGTCCTGCTCAGGCTACACGTCAGCCACCCATCACGCCTCAGGTATGTTCAGATGGCATTACTACTGACGGGCCAGATTTGGTACATGTGGAGGATTCTTCAGTACAGGAAGACACTAGACCATCCAGTGCAGCATATGATGATCTTGATATTCCGATTGCTATTCGAAAGCAGAAGCGGATGTGTGCCTCTTATCCATTTGCGTCACAGGTTTCGTTTCACCGTCTCACTGGTGACTTTCAGAGATTTGCTTCAGCCTTGTCTTCCGTGGATATACCACGGACCTACCAGGAAGCTTTGAAGAGTGATTGCTGGAGATTAGCTATGGAAGAAGAGATGCGTGCATTGCAGTCCCGTGGCACATCGTCTTTGGTTCCTGCTCCTCCTGATGCATCTATTGTGAGCTGTAAGTGGGTCTTCACAGTTAAATATTGTTGGAGCATTCGTAGTATGCACATATTTTGTTGTAGCAGGGTAAATGGATCTTGGAGGAGATCCATTTACCCCACCCAGTTGTTTAGTCCCACATCGTCCAGTGGTGGGACTTGGAGGCTCTAAAGAGGCTATATAAGGAGCCCCAGACCTCTTGTATCCATTGAGAAAAAGGAATGAAATATCCGCCCCTTTGAGGGCTTCTCCCGTGGTTTCATCCCGCTCCTCACGGAGTAGGGTTCCACGTAAAATCCCGTTGTTCTTTTCTTTTATTATCTTTATTCCATGTTTCTCTTCCGCTTCCAATTTTCTAACATGGTATCAGAGCGGGTCGATTCTCGTGGATTTTATTCTGTTTTATATTTGAGATTCGATTATTTTTCATGTTCTTGAAGATCCTTGTGAGGAGTAATGATATTCATTAGAAGATCTGTTCAGAAGCTGTTGGGTTTCATGAAACCCTAATCTGTTTGAGCCCTAGCCGCATCTCGTGGCAGCGGCAAAACTTTCAAGGCACAGGCCCCAGCAGCATCGACCTTCAAGCCTCCAGGTCCAGAGGCGCAGCCCCGTGTCGCGCAACCTCCTGGCTGAGGAGCCCATGTCAAACACAGGCGGCGCACTCCTTCTGCGCTTCAAGGAGGTGCGAGATCTGCAAAGGCGCGAGATCATCTCCATGCCGCAGGCATCATCTATGCGAAAAGAGTGCTTCCGCATCATCCAACAGAGAAACCCTCGCCACGAATCGACGCATTCACCCAGATCCAGTACCCTCCTCGACGGTGGCGCACCCCACGCGCGCCCTCCTCCAGCCTCGCGACTCCAACAACTGTGCATCGCTCCTCCGATCTCCGCTTCCCGGCGACTCCAACACGCAATTCCTTCTTCGGGCGAAACCTCCAGGGTGCAACGCAGTACCACAGTCCCTTTTTTGAAGACCTCCGGCGCAACCCCCTCGATCAACAACAGGTTGCGCCACATACGAAGCCAAATCTCCCAGCGCGTACCTCCCTTGCTGGCGATGCCATCACGCATCCAGGCGACGCGCATCCAGGCGCGCCTCCTCCCTTCAAGCGCGCATCCAGGCGCGCGGCGCAATCTGCACCAGATCTCCAAGCGACGCGCGCAACCAAGCGGAGCCGCTCCTCTCTCAAGTCCTCGGCGGCGGGCATCCAGGACCCGCATACCTCCAATGATCTCTCCTCGCCTGCTCGCGCGCAGGCGTGCATCTCAGTTGTCGGCGCCGCCCTGTAGACGATCCCTCTAGCAGCACCTAAGAGGCACGCCTCCAATTGGCGGTGGCACTTCATCTCTCCCATTGCGATGGGTTCCCGTCAGGGGAACCCTAAAAAAAAGGGGTCTCGCATATTCTAGGCCCAGTTGGGGCCGCCTCTTAAAAAAAGGTGGTATTTACGCTCAAGTGGGCCATGGTCTTAAAAAACGTGAAAAGAGGGAGGAGGCAAATGAGCCCAACCATGCCCAATTAAAAAAAATAGGGATGTGAGTTTTTTTTTTTAAAAAAGGGGGGTCAAAGAGAAAGGCCATCCGAAAAAAAAGAAGAGAGAGTTTTTTGTTGCAAAAAGAAGAAGAAGAAAAAGAGGTGCGTGCAATAAAAAAAAAGCCGCACGCATTTTCAAAAGAAAAAAATTGATTGAAAGCCGAAAAGAAAAATGAAACGGCTTTAAAAAAAAAGTTTCAAAAAAAAAATGATGACGGCTTAAAAAAAAAGAAAAGCCGCAACTATGTTTTGTTTTCCCCTTCTATCTGGTCTTCTCCCAACTTTGTCGATGTTCATTTTCCATCAAGTATGGCAGAAAGGGGGAGTATGTGTAGGGTCACAGGTCATCTCAGATAACTTCTCCAGATTGCAGATTCCTCAGATCCAGATACAGATGTCCAGGCCATTCAGATTCCAGACTCTACGGTTCAGATCCTGTTTCAGACTCGACATCAGACATCTCCGAGTCTCCAGTTTCAGACACGCATATGATTGCAGTCATTTTCAGATGAGCATATGTTGCCATCATTTGTCGTGGTCCCCATCATTCTTGTTGTTGTTCGGCCAGAGTTTTCATGTGGTATCATAGGTACACCAGAGCAGTGCACCATTCTCTGAGCCAGATGGGAGAGACCCAGTTCTCCGACGAGGAGACTTCAAGCACAGTTTCAGACTCGACGGTCAGATTCCGAGTCTTCAGTAGACTCACACTCCAGCCCGTTCGTCCTCCTCACCTGCACGGCATGAGAAGCAGCGTCCTCGACTGCAGCAATGTGCGCGTTGGGTTGATATTTTCCGTAGTGTCCTGTAGCGTTGAGTTGAGTTTATTTCTGTTTGTCCAAGTTGAGCATTGCATGCTCCAGCTTGAGGGGGAGTGTTGGAGCATTCGTAGTATGCGCCTATTGTGTTGTAGCATGGTAAATGGATCCTGGAGGAGATCCATTTACCACACCCAGTTGTTTAGTCCCACATCTTCCAGTGGTGGGACTTGGAGGCTCTGGAGAGACTATATAAGGAGCCCCAGACCTCCTGTATCCATTGAGAAAAATGAATGAAATATCCATCCCTTTGAGGGCTTCTCCCGTGGTTTCATCCCGCTCCTCACGGAGTAGGGTTCCGCGTAAAATCTCGTTGTTCTTTTCTTTTATTATCTTTATTCCATGTTTCGCTTCCGCTTCCGATTTTCTAACAAATATTATGCAGATGGCACTTTGGATCGGTACAATGCACGTTTGGTCGCGCGTGGTTTTACACAGACCTATGGCGTAGACTACATGGATACTTCCTCTCCAGTGGCTAGACATTCTACCCTTCGCATTCTCTTATCTGTGGCCGTGGTTCGTGAATGGAATATATCTCAACTGGATGTCAAGAATGCATTCCTGTATGAGGATCTACAGGAGGAAGTCTACATGCAGCAGCCACCTGGGTTTACTGCTGAGGGGGAGAAGCATATGGTCTGTAGACTTCACAAGACAATATATGGCCTCAAACAGAGTCCAAGAGCATGGTTCCAGAAGCTTTCCAACCTTATTGAGCAACAGGGATTCAAGAGGTCAAATGCAGACCACTCGTTGTTTGTTTAGAAGTCATCGGCAGGTACGGTTGTTATCATGGTCTATGTTGATGATATTCTTGTTACAGGAGATGATGTTCAGGGCATAGAAAGAGCGAAGGCATTCCTAGGCCGTCAATTTGTTACAAAGGATCTTGGAACCCTAAGATATTTTCTAGGGTTGGAATTTGCAAGGAATGCACAGGGCTTGGTGATGACCCAACGGAAGTACATTACAGACTTCCTGATTGAGACAGGCATGGATGGATGCAAACCATCAAGTATTCCCATGGACTTTAGCATGAAGTTGTATGATGGTGATACTGATGAAGCGGATAAGAGGAGATATAGAGAAATGGTGGGAAAACTCCTTTATATTACCATAACTCGTCCGGATATTGCATTTGCAGTAAGCAGGATGAGTCAATTTATGGAGCAGCCAAGACAAGTTCACATGGATGCTATATACATGATACTGAGGTATCTGAAGTCTTCTCCAGGTTCAGGGTTGCTGTTCAGAAAGGGCACAGATTTATCTATCTCAGCGTGTGCAGACGCCGATTATGCAGGATGCCTAAGGATCGAAAATCAACCTCAGGATTCGCGGTTTTTGTTGGAGGTTCTCTGGTTTCTTGGAAAAGCAAGAAACAAACTGTTGTGGCAAGGTCCAGTACCGAATCTAAATATAGGGCCATGGCTCAAGCCATCACGGAAATGATGTGGGTTCGATCCGTACTAGACGATCTACATGTAGCTGTGCCTCTACCCATGAAGCTTCAGTGTGACAATCAGGCAGCCTTGTTCATTGCCAACAATCCAGCTTTTCATGAAAGAACCAAGCATATTGAAGTTGACTGCCATTACACTAGAGACTTGATACAGAGAGGATTGGTATCTACTACGCATGTGAGCTCAGGAGATCAGACTGTAGATGTATTCACCAAGCCATTGCTCAGAGGACCTTTTCAGAGATGTTCATCCAAGCTGAGCATGATAGACATCTATGCTCCACCTTGAGGGGGAGTGTAGAGATAGTTATTATTATTATTATGTTATGTACCTCTTCGTTATTTCTTTGTTGTTTATGGACTACTGTGTACTTTACCCTTAAGGTCTCTCCCTATATAAGAGAGCCTAGGGTTTCTCTGAATGAATAATCTAAGTTTTTCTCCCAACAGAGATTTTATCGATCTTTCAACCGTGTATGATGCTATATATTAACTCTCAAAAAATTTAGGAATTTAAAACTCTTTTAGTTTCCCAAAATTTTTAGTGCAACAATCCATACACTTCTTGAATTTAAAAACTCCTTTCCAATTTCAAATGGTATAGTGCAATACTCAAGACAATTCTTTGTATCAGAACAATTTTAATTTCGAAAGATGTCTAGTGCAACAATGTCGACAATTCATGAAATCAATCAAATCAGTTTCACAATTTCTTATTGCTTTGTAAACATACAAGTGTATAATTAATCAGAACAAATATGAAAACATATTTTAATTTATTGTATATTTTCAAAATAAGTAGACAATGATTTCGAATTTTAATTTGCAAGGTACGACCATCTTACTTCAAAATTTGAATATGTTATACAACATGGACTTAAAATTCATTACAACCCCTGATATTTCTAAAATATTAGGTTTAACTCATGATGTAAATATATCAAATATATTTCCATCAATTTTGAGTCCTAAAATATGAGAAACAAGTCAATAAGACAATCGAATCCTCTTTCAACTCCGTATATGGAGAATTTCAATTTCTCGAGGTCGCACGCTCAGAATCACACGAAACTTTGTCACATTGATTGAGTACTTGATTTATGATTTATTAATAAATATTTTATCATGTTATGTAACTTAAAAAACAATAGCTAAATATTCATAATTTTAGTGCTAAGATCTTTGAATGAAATTGAAGTCTACGATAGCTTTTATCATCTGAATCATCTCCCGAATGTCTTCAACTTTTGGTACGTTCTTTTAGGTATGAATCCAGACCTTCTAGACCTCATTTATATCTCAAAATAATGTTCAAAATAGAGGAGAACTGCCCAGTCATTCGAATCATTAAAACTATCACAAGACTTTGTATCCGATAATTAGGATTCTCTAGCCAATCGTTCATCGGACTTGGATGCAATCCAAAACCTCTAAACCATGTCTCTGATACCAATTGAAGGATGTGATTGAATATTCAAGAACTTCACATCACGGAAACACGGAAAAAATAGCAAACTATTTGCTACAAAACATTATATTCTCATCGTATGAACAAGAAATTTCCGCATCATGATTTGTGCCTTTCGAAATAATAATTCTATGGAAATAATTTCCATAATGATTTCTATTATCCATAATCAATACAAAGAATTGATCAAGGTTACCTCTTGAAGCGTGAGTTTCTAGTAAAAGAAACCTCTTAAACCAAGTCCGATCTGCGTTGTCTTTTTCGTCGGTGTTGAGATATTTGCATTTCATTATCTTTATTTTGCAATTTCTTATTTCTTCTGATTACATTATGTAATTTTCCCTTTAAGCTTTTCTCCTATATTAGATGAGTGGTGCGAGCGATACGGATTAGGAAAATCAATAATCAAAGGTCGTTGCGACCCGGATCACAAGGCACAATCAACAAGAAAAAGAGAGAGAACCACACAATCAAAGGATAAGTTACATAAAACAATGTAAGCGGTCTCCGCTTTTTATTTTAACCTGGTATAGCAAGCACAGTCGAACACAAGGAGCACGGAAATGTACAAAGTATTCAGAAAATATTTTTGGTGGTTTTAATTTTTGCAAATTTTTATGATTTTTAATTAAGGAATAAAAACAAGCAAATAAGACAATAAAGCAAACAACAAACTTTTTTACTTTTTTATTTAAGGCTAAAAATGCTCAAAAATTAAGAATGAAAATATTTTTCGGCTTTTCAATTATTAAAGTATTTTTGGTAATTTTCTGGGGTTTTTTGATTTTTTGTGATTTTATAAAAATCAAAGGGCTAAAAATAAAAACAGTGCACCGCCAGGACAATAATGCAAGTTAAAAATAGCTAAAATACCCTAAAGTCCTGGTTATGAATTTTACGAGAAAATATATAAAAAAGTGTTACACACAGGAACTAGATTTTTTTGATTTTTTAGAATTTTATATGATTATGATAAGCTTTTAAAGCTTTTGTGATTTTTAGGGTTTTTATAAGGGTTTCTAAAACAAAACTGGTACTGAAGGTAAATCACACAAAAATACATAATCATACATTTTTATAAAATTTTTTAAGGGATTTTTCAAATTTTTATGTATTTTTTGAAGTAGACAGAACACATTTTTAGGGTTTTTGATTTTTTGAAATCAAACGACAATAACATGATCCATAAAAATTACAATAAATACTATGTATTAGCAAGAGCTAACAGTAACTTTTATAAAATTTTTGGAGTCAATTTGGTATTTATTTAACTAACTAAGAGACATACAGTTTGCATGGACCTACTTGTAAGTATAATAAAGTCCAAGGGCCAAATAATAACACAGATGACAAGCCTAGGGCCAAAGATGCAAAATGTCCAGTGAATTGAAACGACTCATAGGGGTATAACTGCAAATATCATAATGTTTTCACTCAAAACATAACATATACAAAGTCCAGGGCAGATCATGCATATATACCAGAAAAGCACGTGATCATGCACGTGAGTTCACACAGGCTGGATTAAAATGCAAATACTGAAAACAATAAGGGTCTAACTACAAAATGTCCAAACTAAAATAACTGCAACAAATATTTACAGGTCTTGGAAATAAAAACAAAACGGGAAAGGGCCTATGTGCAAATTACCCTTTATTAAGGAGTGATCCAACGACTAAAAGCGGTCTACTTATGGATGAACAGTCGAGATGCGCTGGTACCCCTTCGGCGATGAATGACGGATGATGGGTCCTCAGATGGATCTGATGATCGAGGGCCTCCAGATGGTGGACGGCTAGGATTAGACTTGGAAGAGCCGTCGATCCGACGGCTTGGACGCTATCTGGACGAACTGGGAATGAACTCGCCTTCGGTGAGTTTCAATCGACGATGGAGTGGTGGTCCGGCGTCGCCCGAAGCTGCTGAGATGAGGGAATCATCGGCAAAGGTATTCCACAGCTATGGGTGAGCTCAGAAGGCGCCATGACCAAGAAGGTCCTGGCGAAGCATGATGGTCCTGGAGCTTCTCGGGTGTGTCCGAGGCCTCTAGATAGGGCCTGTTGGTACGCAAACCCTGCAGGAGAAGATGTATGCTCATAGAGGATGCTCCGACCAGGGTTAGAGCAGCGAAGGTATCAAAAACCATGAGGGAGAGCGGACGGGACAAGTCTTGCGTGGAATGGGAGAATTGACCTGCTAGGAGACTCCAATTCGGCGACTGGAGTCGATGGAAGGATTGCGGAGCACGCGTAGAAGCGGAGTGAAGTCGGAGCGAGGTGTATGAAGGTCGGAATGCAGCGGAGATGTGGAATCTACACGTGGTCGGAGATAGCTCTGTTCGACAGTCGAAAGATCGATTCAAATGGAAAATGAAGGGGAAATGGAGTACCTAAGGGTGGTCGGAGTGCTCCTGGGGATGCGGACGGCGGTCCACAGAGGTTATGGCGTCGATGGCCGGCGCTAGTGCCAGAGGCTATGCTCCTCATGGCGGAGCTGAGGAAACCTCGCCGGACCTGGGGGCTCTTCACGCTCCAAAAGGTGTCCTCGCCCTCGCCCTCTCGTGTTGTAACTCTGGAAAAGGAAGGACAGATACACAGGAGGTGGTAGCGTAGCCAAAGGTAGAGAAAAAGGGAGGGGAAGGCGCAGGCTATCTAGACATGCATGTCCGAGAAGATGGGGGCACGACCCCCGAACTGAGGCACGGTGATGATCCTCAAAATCGGCCCTTTAAGAGTGCTGAATTAGCACTTTAGAATTGTCGTAGCAGTCGGGCCAATTCGGGTCATCAAAAGACCATCTCATTTAAATATATGTCAATCAAAATGCGATGGTCGTAATTATTTTTTACTTGGTAAGATACCAAGGTCGAACTCAGGGACACGAGCCTCTCTCGTATTAATCGGATTTTTAGTCTATCTAATTAAGCGTTGAGTTGAAGCACATATAGGTCAAAGCATGCAAGGACACAACAATATAATGCATTAAAGAAATAAACGTGCATTTTTTTTATTTTATTATGCAAGTAAATGCCATGAAATGCATCACAAATATGCCCTAGGTTAAAAAGATGAGCCAACTAAACCACAAGTTAATTTCATATTTAAATGAAGCAATAATTCATTTGACGTATATTGCAAGGTTAGTCAAAAAGGCATAAAAGACACTCGAGTTGTTTAAAGAAATACATTGAGATCACAGTGTCAAAACAAGAGTACACATATGCCATTAAAAAGTACGTCAAACAAGCGTTAAAATGAAACTGAAATCATCTCAATCGGAGTTACGAGGCTCTAGATATGCATGAAAGAAACCAGGGGCATAAGTGCAATAAAACATGAAAACATAAGTACAAAAAGGTCCCTGGAAAGGACTTAAATGTAAATATGCAAAAGAACGTGACCTTCCCTATAAATTACCCACACGCGCAGGGGCCTTTCTGCAAATATTAAAACCCGCGAGGGCTTCAATGTAAATGACCCACTGCGCACGAGGATTGCACGTGATGAGGACTGTTTGCTATTTGAAGAAATAGGCGGAGCTTCTGCGTAAATTACCCAGATGGCACGTGCTGTGCACGCGCCATCTAGGTTCGGACGAAGGGTCGGGCACGGCAGAGGCTCGGAGTTGCTTCGGCTTGCTCAGCTGAGGCTCGGAACTGGTCGAAGCTGCAGACGGCTCGGCATAGGCTCGGAGGAGGCACGGGGCATCCAAGCCTGGAGGCTCGGACGCTGAGGCTCGGTGCTGCTCTGGATCCAATACGTGGCTCCTGGACGTCCGTCAGATCTACATCATCCGATGGTGTACGGTGACTCCGCTGATAGGGTACGTGGCAGAACGGGACCCGTCGGATCTTGAGGATCCAACGGTGCCTGGAAGAGGTGCTTGGTTGACGACGTGGACGTTCTCGGACCGTTGGGTGATCCCCTGGAGAGGGACATCCAACGGTGACTGCTTCTTCTCCACCATCCGTGGCTGGCGGCGAGGTTGGAGCTCCGGCGAAGGAGCTCCTCCTCCACCGCTCCATCCTGAGCCCGGTGAAGCTCGCCCGACGCTCCTGAAAGAAGGTCGATGAAGCTGGGAGCTCGGGCGAGGTGTTGGACTCTCTAGAGAGGGCCACCAGATCGTTGATGTCAAGAGCGGCTGTGACGAAGTGGTCTCCGACGAAACTCCGATCGTTGAGAGCTTCGAGGACCTGCAATGTTAGGAGTATAGCTGAAGCCAAGGGGGACATGTGCGTGAGTGAACTGGAAGCTCTTGCGGGCGAGAGAGATGGGAGCTCAGAGCTCGATCTCCGGCGGTCGGAGATGAGGTGGGTCAAAGTTGGTCAGAGGCGAAGAAGTAGGGAGAAGGCGAGCGGAGGGTATCCCGTGAAAGGGGGGATGGTGGTTGAGCTCAACGGAGGTTCCGTGAAGGTCGATTGTGGCCGAGGAGGCCTAATTAAATAAGAAAAATAAGAAGAAAATGCAGAATGAATTCGAGGTGCTTACCTGAGGTATGGCTGGGCGATGGCTTGTGCTCGAGGTCATCGGAGGACCTCAGGGTCTTCGCTGGACATCGTCAGCCGGTCGATGCAGCTCGAGCGGTCGCGAGGCGCCGCAGCTCCGCCGTGTGTGGCGGATGGTCTCACCGGGGAGGCGAGGTCGTCATCGCTCTATCCTGACGCCTCCGCCTGTCACAGGGAGGCGGAGGAGGGCTGGGCCTCCTCCCACGTAAAGGTGGACCGGGCGATTCGAAGGAGGAGGCGCCGTGTTTGAAGGTTTGAGGTGGTGGTTACTGAGGTGGGTGGCGTGTCTTGCGAGGGCGATATGGAGTGAGTGGAGAGGTTTCGTGGGGTGTTGGAGAGTTCGCGAGGTAGAGGGAAGAGTGGGGAACGTAGTGGGCCGGTGGGCGAGAGGAGAGGTGGTCGGAGGAGATGGAGAAAATGGGAAGGGCGAATGGTCTCCGCGAAGTGGAGAACGTGGGCACGAGAGCGGACTGGAGGTTGACGATGACATTCAGCCGTTGGATCTGGAGATCCAACGGCTGACGATTGGGCGCGGAGGGACGGTCTCGATTAGAGCTGGAGACGATGCGATCAGAGGCAGATGAATGCGCCACGTATCATGCGCAAGGGTCGGCGGAAGCGAGCGACCGAGATTGTTTCTTGAGGTTGATCGAAAGGCTGGAAAATGGCCATGAGGACAACGACGGAGATGGAAAGGCCGGGATGTGATCGAAGGGCGCAACAGCATGACACGTGGCGTGAGGAGGTTAAGGCGCGAATGTGCGGTGCAGATGAGATCCTGATGATTATCTGATGGCTGGGAACATGGGCGTGCGTGGAGAAGGCCTGGCCGTTGGATTATGAAGACGATCCGACGGCTGGAGGTGAAGGCGGAAGAAGACGAGGGAAGCGGGCCACGTGGCGCCCCCAGAATGGGCCACGTGGCCCAATCAGATTATTCGAAGAGAAAAAATGATTTTGGAGGGTTATTTTGGCCGAATTTGAGAAAACTCAAAACATGAAAGTTGTAGATCTCGATGAGATCTACAAGTTTCATGTTGACCAAACCTGAAATGAGGTCAAACAAAGACTCGAAAGATTTTTAAGGGTATTTTTAAGGTTAAAAATACCACGAATTTTAATTTTGTCATTTTTTTGTGGTTTTTAATTTATTAAGGACTCTGATAATTACAGGACATTAACTGGGTTTTATTGACAAAACTTTTAAGCAAGGGGTTAATAATAGAACATTAAGATGATGAAATTGAGTTTCATCACCCCCCTATACTTAAACTATGCTCGTCCTCGAGCATCAAAAAGAATGACTAAGTTGGATTAACCCCCTTATGCATGTGAATACAGGATCCAATCCGATCAAGTTGAATCGACTTTAGAGATCCAAAATTCTAGAGTTCAACCCAGCCTTAATCAAGAGGCATCCAATTCCTCTACTTCTCCAGACTCTCTCTGATGTACATATAATCTAAAGGATATGACACTTTAGTGTTGACTGTGATTCTGAGAGTAGAGTCAAATCGTCACCCAAAGTCTTGGTCCGAGAAAATCTCCTAAGGACCCAATCCTCAACACTAGGGAATAAATCAATTCTTGCATTCAGTCCACCGTCTCTTTAGTTGTCAGACTTAGAAAATATAGATGGCAGGCCAGTAATGGAGGGCATGGGATTGTGTCATTTCTTCTCTCCCTCTCATTGGAACAAGGATTCTCTCTAGTACCATTTACGCAACACATTTTTTGGTGTTGATCAGTACGTCCGTCAAGAGAAGTTGGAGCCGTCTGCACTTGTTTTCTTGGGAGTACACCGGGGTGTGTCTCTTTTGAGTACCTATCGTACCTTCTACACCCAGACTTGTAGCATTTACGATGCAGAGCCCTTTTTTGGTGCAAGCCCGACTCCTGGTCCTAATAGCGGTGGTCCAAGTGGACACTTTGAAAAGTTTGGGAGCGCTCGCCTTTGGTGGAAGCTCTTTGATATTTGAATTGGTGGAATGAGAGCTTTTCTTTGAATTTCATTGACTTGTATAATTGTTGGCTAGCTCCACTACTTTAACCAAGGTTTGGCGCACACTGATCAATATTTTTTATTTATTTCATACCCTGGCACTTAGGTCAATATCAAAAGATTAATATAAGAACCAAGTTCTCATATTGGCTAATATTGCTGACACTCAGGTTTCATGAAGCCTCCAAAGATTTTATCCCATCCTCGAGCATCATTAGATCAAATCCAAACTCGACTTCCTCATCCCAAACCCTTAGGTGAAAAATCAACTCATCTCATCAAAAACCGCAGTCGTGCATGTGATGTGCTGATCATATTCTTTTGTCTGAGACTAGGCATGGAATATAGCATGCAAATCTAGAAACCTAGGGGAATGTGGATGATTAAGTCTAAGACTTTGATGGCTAAGGCTGGTTAACCTAAAATCTCAAAGATCTCAAAAAGCTAAGTCTCCTTGATCATTTCAGATCCTGGGTGAAAGTGTAAGTGTAGAGGATTAATCCAACCTCTTCATTCAAAAACAAGACACATTTTTTTTCATCAATAGAACTTCAAGAGATATTAGAACTGCCTAAACTCAATTAAGCATCTACGTTCAGCCAGTATGGATGTAAGTACAGGCCGAAGCCCGTTGCTTGAGGACAGGGCCTTACGCGATGTCCTCTAAACTATCCAATCTGCTAAGGGCGAACCCTCACTGAACGCGGCTTACTTAATTTGGCTTAGTAGTCACTAACGGCTCCTAAAGGATTTTCGGATTTTTCTCATTTTTATGGATTTTAATAAAGGTTAAAACATAAGTTAAACTCAACTTTTCTTGAAAAGAGATGGAGATTTTTCAAAACCATGTCACACAAATAAAAAGTTTTTCAAAACATTTTCAAAAGATTTTTTCAAAACAAGGAAAAATCATTTTCGAAAATATTTTTATAAGAATAGCGTAACATAATATCGAAAAGCCGCGAAATCATTTGAGTTCTCTTAGTCCAAAGAATTTTACCTTAGCCAAAAAGTTTTAAATTTTTCAAATTTTTCAGATTATAGCTAAAGTAAGTATACGGTATATACGGTATGCCCCCCTATACTTAAACTTTGCTATGTCCTCATAGCACTAGATGATACAAGTACATAGGTCCATTTAAATATAAAGGAATACACGGGAGCTAAGAGGGGCTCCCCCTATACTTAGGTTAGAGATAACCTAAATATAAAGGCAAGGATAGATGAGTAGAGAAAAATCATGGGGACTCGGGTCCCCCCTATACTTAGGTTGAGATTAGCCTAAGTACAAAGATAGAAATTGATGTTGGGAGGGACCCAAGGGGAACGAAGAAGATGGATGGATGTACAAGTGAGCGGTTGAATCTGCGGAGATGAATGGAGTGACTAAGGTTCTAAGGAGTGTATCAAATCAAACAAGGCTCAATTCAAGCAAGCAAGACCCTAAATTCACCAACTCACACATGAAATCAACCGAGGTTGGTTTATTATCTTGTCGGTTTTATTGGTGATAAAACATTTGATATTTTACGCGGAGAAAATTGTTAAGTGAAAACAATACGTAAACGAGGGTGTTGCTCTCCCAAAACCAAAGGTTTACTCCATTTTTGGTTGACTTGCAATTAACAGTCCCAGTTATTACTTAATGTTATCACTGAAATAAGGTTAGCTCATAAATCAAGACAACATCGTCTACCGTTCATTCCCATTTTTTCATTAACCTAGATGATCAAGTTAGGAAAGAGAAATAGAGAAAAAACCGCGTATTCAATAAAACCATGATCTAAGCTAAGCGAAAAATCATGCAGTGACTTAGCGAAAAAATCCGTGAAAAACTTGGGCCGTGTTGAAAACCAAAGCTCAGGTATGCAAGTCGATTAGAAAACCGCACCTAACATGCTTCTATTAGCGGGGAAAATTTTCATTTTAATTTGTCTAAGTGAGGCGATGTTACGTGCGTCTTTGTTTAAAGTGTGTCCTACCTACGAGCAAGCACGTAAAAGATAAAAAATGGAATATGCTCGAAGAGCTGCGTGCCTAATCCTAGGTCGCCACTCAGGTGAGGACGATCCCCACACAAACACATATAATCGTTCGATTACAATCGTGAGCCTTCGATCGAAGACCGCTATAAAAGACGAATTATTACATGACATGCAAAAATAAAATGCGAGACACATTTTTTTCTTTTCTTCCCTATTTGCTCAGCGTATGTTTTGCGGCTCCTCGCAGCGGGTAGCATCCTGCTTCTCGCCTCCTTGAACCATCAAGGGCCCTGCCACAAAAACAATAGTTAGAGATCGATAGAAAAGAAAATTTTTATAATGCAAAATGAATTGACAAATTGACCTATAAAATGAACACTAAATTAAATAAACAAAAATCCAAAAATATAAGAAATGAGCCGTGTCCCCGGCAACGGCGCCATTTTATGATCCTCAAAATCGGCCCTTTAAGAGTGCTGAATTAGCACTTTAGAATTGTGGTAGCAGTCGGACCAATTCGAGTCATCAAAAGACCATCTCATTTAAATATATGTCAATTAAAATGCGATGGTCGTAATTATTTTTTACTTGGTAAGATACCAAGGTCGAACTCAGGGACACGAGCCTCTCTCGTATTAATCGGATTTTTAGTCTATCTAATTAAGCGTTGAGTTGAAGCACATATAGGTCAAAGCATGCAAGGACACAACAATATAATGCATTAAAGAAATAAACGTGCATTTTTTTTATTTTATTATGCAAGTATATGCCATGAAATGCATCACAAATATGCCCTAGGTTAAAAGGGTGAGCCAACTAAACCACAAGTTAATTTCATATTTAAATGGAGCAATAATTCATTTGACGTATATTGCAAGGTTAGTCAAAAAGGCATAAAAGACACTCGAGTTGTTTAAAGAAATACATTGAGATCACAGTGTCAAAACAAGAGTACAAATATGCCATTAAAAAGTACGTCAAACAAGCGTTAAAATGAAACTGAAATTATCTCAATCGGAGTTACGAGGCTCTAGATATGCATGAAAGAAACCAGTGGCATAAGTGCAATAAAACATGAAAAGATAAGTACAAAAAGGTCCCTGGAAAGGACTTAAATGTAAATATGCAAAAGAACGTGACCTTCCCTATAAATTACCCACACGCGCAGGGAACTTTCTGCAAATATTAAAACCCGCGAGGGCTTCAATGTATTCTGGGTCTATTGGGCAACGTGGGGCGGTTTCAGACCCTATCCTAAAATCTGGTAACCCGGATCTTGAGTCCGACTCGGGGGCCCACCTTCTGCCTCCGCGTAAGCTGCCCATGGTCCCATCTTCTCACTCGGGCGATAGACCCAAACAACCTCAATGCTCGTAGTCGGAGCGGCTTGGGGATGAAGCGACTTCTGTAGGCTTGCACCTTGTCGAATGAGGCAAAACAATCAACCGTAGGACTTTGGGAGGAAGCGACGAGCCTCGTCCAGAAGCAATACATAATGGCATGGTAGCAGAGACCACCATATCGAGGCCCTTGGAGCAACACGAAGGGGAAGAGGAGGACAAAATGCCGAGAAGAGTGGAGGGGTCCCTGGGTGAGTCTTCGATTGTTGCGGTGGCAGGATGTGGACTGGATAAAAACCTCGCAACAGAGGGTCCCCGATTTGGGTCCTTCTACGCCACAAGGGTTATTCCAAAAGCAGAGAGAAAAAAGATAGAGTGGAAGCGGACGAAGAAGGAGATCCTATGGAAGATAGATTTTGCAAAGGCTTATGATTGCGTGGATTGGAATTTCCTATGGGCGTCATTGAGAAGGAGAGGCTTCCCGGAACAGTGGATTGGATGGATGAGGAGATGTGTTACGACCTACTTCTACTCAGTCCTGGTGAATGGCAAACCGGAGGGGGGTTTCTTCCATCCCCAGCTTGGTGTTCGCTAGTGTTGTCCTGTGGCCCCTATGCTCTTGGTCATGGTAGCTGATGCTCTGGTGATACTATTCAAGTAGGCAGTGGAATCTGGTTGGTGTGAGGGCTTTGGTTTGGAGGATATCTCTATACCCTTATTACAGTATGCAGATGATACATTGTTGTTGCTCAGCGGTTCAGAGGACTAATCTGGTAACGCGGTGTAGTTGGTTGAGATTTTTAGCTGTCTGTCGGGGCTTGAGATCACAAGCGCACGTCAGTGGCTGTCACTTTTGGGATGGATGACAATGAGCGGGCTAGTATCGCGTAGTCACGGAAGGGCCTCTGGGCGACCTACCCATTTCTTATCTGGGTTTGCCATTGGTGGACGGGAAGCTAAAGAAATCTGACTGCGACAGTGTTCTTCTGAGGATGAAGCAAAGGTTGGTGGGCTGGAAAGCGATTACATTGTCTAAAGGAGGAAAATTGATTCTGTTAAAGCATGTGCTTTCGGCCATTCCGTTTTTTTTCTAATCCACGTGCCTCATGCTTGTTGGGGTCGGAAAGTAGGTTGAGTCATTGATGAGTAGGTTTTTTTGGTCGGACGGAAAGCAACAGAGGTCTGGTGTGCACTTGGTGAACTGGAAAGAGGTGACGAAGGGAGGGTGGCTTAGGCGTCTGGACATAAAATGCATGAACAAGGCTCTCTTGGCTAAATGGGCGGGGGTCCTTCTTCTTCACTTGTGGTCAGGCTAATGTGGAAAATATATGGTGTTAGGGGCAAGCTAGTGGCAAGAAGAGCACAACTAGAATCGACGTTGTGGGTCGGTGTATGGGAGATTTTACTATCTCTCGCCCTCAAGTTGCGGCAGATAGTATGGGACATTCAGATGTTCAGATTCTGGGGTGATGATTGGATAGTTGAGGGGGTGCTCGGTGATAAGTTCCCCAGACTGTTTGCTCTAGCAACTTTTAAGGAATGTTTGTTGTGCCAGGTGGCGAGCTCCAACACATGGACTCTGGAGTTCGTGACTGAGCTCTCAGAATAGTTGTTGGACGATTTTTTCAGGATGCAGGCTGAGCTCCTGGCACCAGGTGTTTTTGCTCAGTATGCTGATCACTTTGAGTGGGAAGGGGGAAAATTCTCAACCAAGAAGGCGTATGATGAGTTGAGGAGACCGGTAGCAGAACATGACCTAGAGCTCACCCAGAACTTGAACATGGTATGGGCGGCTAAGATCCCGTGTAGAGTCAAGATTTTTCTGTAGTGCTTGAGAAGAGACCGCTTGTGTAACAAAGCAAGGAGGGAGCGGCTATTCGGTTTGCAGGACACGACCTGTGATAGGTGCGGGAGTCAGGTAGACGATGCTGATCATATTTTTTCAAGTGTGCAGTGTCGGCACAAGTGTGGAGTGAGATCGGTATTAAGTGGCTCAAACAGGAGGATCGGCCGACTTTTGGCGATCGTTCGTGCAGTGGGTTGAAGAGCCGCGTACTACCCTTGTTAATTCAGTGAAATTAATGATTAGAATTAATGTCGTGTTGTTCGTTGTAGTCAGGTAAATACGGACTAATTAAAAACCACTTTTAATTAATGTCGAGTTAATTACGAGCGGCAAATTTATTTTACTTAGGCAAGCCCAAGATCAAACTCAGGGAGGCAGCTGTCTCCTTAGGTAATTTTAAGCAAATTTCAGAGGTCGAATTTCAGAAGATATTTTTGGTATTTTTTTAAACAATTTTTATGCAATTTAAAAGAAAGATAATGCAATATCAGGCCAGTTTACAAGTTAAATCAGAAATGTAGTCAAATTAAGTCCAAAAATTACAAAACTTGGCCAGAATGTGAAATGCAATGAAATTAAGCTAACACTATTTTTTTATTTTTCTGACACTTTATGAATTTACTGCGAATAAAATATGAATGCAAGGTGATTTTCGCAATTTTAATTTTAATAAATACCAAACATCGATATTTTTCAGAAACTAAATTATCCTTGGTAGGTCTATGTGAGAGGTACCCAGAACAACTCTCAATTCCTAAAAATATTACGTGGGAAATTAATTAAAAATGGATTACACAAATCACCAATTAATTTATTGTGACCTAGATATTGTGCGAATGATACGATTTTTGGGCACTATGTAGAAATACTCAGACTCTACCTGCTGTGATTTTTTTGCAGTTTTTAGAGCAACGATTAATATAATAATCCATTAATGAAAGACAGTGGGCAAAATATGCTATTTTCTCCAAAAATGAATTATATTAAATAAAGCATTGCTCATAAAAATGTAATCAACATTCACAATGATAAAGCCTAAGATAAACTACAATATGCAAATTTTTGGAATTAAAAATGAGGCTAAATAGATGCTTAAAATGATATGCAAACTCAGGGATGTATATGCAGATTACAAAAATAAAATTGATAAAAGAAAATATGCTGACAAAGACTCGAATGCAATTATCAAAACTTACAGGGGTATGTATGCAATTTTTACTATATCACGTGCCACACATGTGATCTCATGCTTGTGGGGGCACTGCTGTGATTAGGAAGCTACGGAGGGGTCTCCATGTAATTTTCCAAAAAATAAATGACCCCTCACATATCCTTCTACTCCGTGATGGTTGGCGGGACCGTCTATGGAGCATGGCTGGCGCACGTCTGTTGCAACACGGTGGAAGGTCGGCGGCGGCTCGAGTGATGGCGAGGTTGGAGGCGTATGTCGCGGGCTGGAGCTGGGATGTGCTAGGCGGCCGAGGGGCTGGTGGCAAGGGCGTGCGGCTGGAGTGCAAGACTGACTGGAGGGGCCGGCATCTTGGAGCTCGACCGCAGATGGCTGCGGCTCCAGAGGGTGGATGGCTGCAGAGAGCGCGGCTGTACTGTGCAACGCTGGGTGTGCCTCTGCGCGGTGGTGCATGGGAACCTGAAGGCGCTGGGCACGCCTTTGCTCGACGGCACGTAGGAATGGCCGAGGGGCGGAGGGCGACCGGTCGTTATGTTGACGTGGATGCGGCCTGGAGCTGCGCGAGGGGAAGACACACCAAGAGGGACGCACGTAGGCGCTAGGAAGTCGTGCGTGCTGGCGTAGTTGGTGGCCCGCGGCCGGAGGGCGCGGCGCGACGGGTGCGGGGCTGGAGCAGCGTACGACGGCGGAGGAGAGTACCTGCAATGAAGTGAAGAGCTCGAGCGTGGCTCAGCCGTGGTGGAGGGAAGAAGAAGATGGAGAGAGAGAAGGAGAGAGAGAATGGGGGGAAGGCAAATACATGGGATTTTACAATATCCCCTGTTTTGCCATGCATTTGTTTACCATGCTCAAATGTGTCATTAATCGATTCATGAAAACACGTCCAAAAAATTAATAAAAATCATGGTTGCGATTGCAACGTGTGATTTATCCGTTGAAGTGCGAAAATTTTGGTGAATTGATGAATAAAAGATGGTGAAATCAAAGAGAGAGAGGGAGAGTGGGTGTAGAAGAGGAAGAAGAAGAGAGGAAGAAAAGATGAAGAAGAAGAAGAAGAGAAGAGGGGAGAAGAGATGTATACCTGGATGAGTTGGGTGAATGAGAGCCTGTGGAGGAGCTGGAGATGATGCTCCGTTTGGGGTCTTCGCTCGATGAAGTCGGCAAACCTTCAGAGCTCGAGCAACTGCAAGGAGATGCAGCTGCTACAGCGACAATTTCTCACTGGATCACACCAGAGATGGGAGAGGGTCTTTGCTCGACTGGGATATCTCAGCTGTCACCTAAGATCCTCGGGGCTTGATCTCTCACTCTATGAAGTGGCGGATGGAGAAAATTGGTGGAGGTGTTGGTGAACAAAAAGAGGAGGGAGTTGGAAAAGAGATAGAGAAAGTGGAGAAAATGGTGGAGGAAGTGGAGAAAATGTGGCTTGGAGTAGAAGACAAGTAGAGGAGAAGAGGTAAAAGGGGAATAAAATAAAAAAATAATAAAGTAATATAATAGGCTACTAAAAATAATTAAAATAGTAATAATAAAATAATAATAATAATAATAAATCCAAAAATAATAAAATAAATCCGAAAAGAATGAAAAATGGGGTGACATGTGGCGACTCCAGGAGCTGCCACATGTCGCTCCGAGAAAATTCAAAAAATTAAATGTAAAGAAAAATAAAAAAGAAATAACAAAAGGAATTAAATCAAAAGTGGTCAACACAAAATTCCTCGTCTCGTCGAGATCTACAACTTTCGTGAAGGGCCGAAAATCAAAAGTAATCATATGTACAAAGTGTATTTTTGGGTGGTACCTTATAGATATAAAATACCGCATTTTATCTTTTGTATTTTTTTTATCATTTTAAAATAAGAGAATATGAAAGGAATATTTACAATTTAATCGAATAATTAAGAAAATAAAAGGATAAAATAAATGGCAAAAAGTTCAATATGTACAATATACAAAAGGGGGCAAAAAACCAAGTTTTGCATACGAGCTTTGATTTTAATGAAATTGGTCTTGTTTTGAAGGTCTTTGAATGTATATTACTTTAAAAGTGAGTAGACTTAATTCGAAGGTTCTATGAGAGAGATATGTGCATTCTAAGGTCTTAGGTCTCCAACTGGGTTTGGGGTTTTATTGGGTAATTTTACAGGTTAGTATTTTTTTATTTTTAAATTAGTGTTTGTAATATACACACTATGGAGTTGATTTTATTGGATTTGAAGTTAGTATAAAATAGGTAAAATATGGTGAATATTTACAAGTGAATTGGGCTTCTTATTTAATGCAAATATGAATGCTAAAATGCAGATATTATCAATGTATGCATGAATGCTAATTATGCAATATAAGTAGAAATATGCATCTAATTACTCGGGAACAGAGCTCTATTTTCATCTTTTAGAGTAATGAATCACAGTTTCATCAACCCCCTATACTTAAACCTTGCTCGTCCCCGAGCAACTAAAATGCAATGCAAAAGTGAAATGAGATTGGGTTCCATACCAAGATCATGAACAAAAGTTGAAAATGGAGCTTGACCCGACCTTTGGATTAATTGTGTGGCGGAACCTTATTGGGATCTGAACTTAAGACCTAACAGACCTCAAGTTCCACAAGTCTTCTATTCAAGATGCCTCAACAGTCAGGTCAGAACAAATCCTCAAACGCAAATTTATGATGACTATGATTCTTACTTGTACTGTGTAAGTGTAAAATAGCTCTCCACATCAGAAATAGCTCAGAACCAGCCTCCTCTAACAAGGTAACTCTAATTCCCCGGTCTAATAATTCTTTCCTCGAGGAGCGATGTATTCCCTTCTAAGTTCAAGTACGACCAGCTCAAGAAGGGGTAGAGAGAAAAGAATGGACGGTAGCCAGTGTAGCTACCTATCCCGGGATGCCTGACCAGTGTAGCCAAGTCATCCAGCTGCAGACTTGTTGCTAATATACATACTCCGACAGGTATTTTATTTTCAATCTGGCCTGTCTATATTTTTTTGGAGTTCTTGCATTTTTTTCTCTTTTTTTTTGAACTATATACAAGGTGCAACATTTACATCAGGAGTTTTTCCTCTTGAGCCAGTAGACTATCCATCTTTTGAAGCATTATTGCAACCCACAGCGTCCCGTCTTTAGACATCAACACTACCAGACTAGGTTGAGATGCACTACCCTCCCTAGAGGAGGATGGATGTTTCCACCCGTGTGCTACTCCAAGCTA
Source organism: Ottelia alismoides (assembly GCA_037367405.1). Taxonomy (NCBI): domain Eukaryota; kingdom Viridiplantae; phylum Streptophyta; class Magnoliopsida; order Alismatales; family Hydrocharitaceae; genus Ottelia; species Ottelia alismoides. The sequence continues at coordinate 291,926 of JAZKJV010010969.1, read as the reverse complement.
AAGGATTCTACCTCCTCACCACCTCATCAATGAAGAGCTACGTGCATTGCGCTTGTCCAAGTTAGGCCACTGTTTATAAGAATCATGCGTATGCACGAGATATTCTATTTAGACTGATCAAGATGACATGTGGGCATAGACTTGCGGACTCAAAGAATTAAGTCACTTGACCTAAGAAATCTTAATTCTAGTTCCTATAAGGTTCCTCTGAAATTAGGTGGATTAAGGTCAAATCAAGTCCATTCTCAATATCTACTCGTAACTTGGTTCAGAACCCATTAGCTTTTCACTTTGCATATGCAAGATATGCAAACGAGATGCAGATGACATGCTATGTAGATGAATGAAATGCAAGACTCTTTTTCTTTTTTCTTTTTTCTTTCTTTTTCCTTTTTTTTAAATGCAGAGATGATGTGCAAGAGCAAATAAGAAGCCTTTGATTTTGATTTTTTTTTTTCATTTTTTTTCAAAAATTTGGTATACCTCCTATGGTACAAGTGTTTTATGAGTATTATACAAATTATACAAGTGTATTTTATAATTTTTTTTTCCATTTTTACTCAGCCCGCATTTATTGCATAATATATACAAAAATACGTGAAAATATACGAAAGTACGAGCTATGGGTAAAGTATATATGTAATATATACACACCCCCTATAGTTAGCGTGTGCTATGTCCTCAGAGCATGAAAAGCGAGTAAAAAGACATAGCTCGTGCTAAGCGTAGGAGAGCCAAAGGAGAAAAAAATGTATAGAAGTCGTCCTGTCCCCCTATACATAGGCTCTGACAGCCTAAGTGTAGCAGAAGATCAAAAATGGGGCGGACGAGGTCAAGAGGGGAAGTGAGTCCCCCTATACTTAGGCTCAGGTCAGCCTAAGTACATGACTGGAGTGGGTTTGAGAACCGATGAGATGTGGGGGATGTACAGTGAATGGACTCAGGTGACTCTCCCCCCTATACTTAGGATCTGATCATCCTAAGTATAGTCGTAGATGAAGTTGGGGTGAGTGATCAGAGTCACGGGAGGGAGGGGAAGAATGTAAAGTAGTGATAGGTATATACAAGGATAGTGGTCTGAATCTTTCCGGATGCTGCTGATGGCGAGAGTTTACTGCTGCAAGGTCTCATGCGCGACTCTGTGTGTATCTGCTGAATCTATCTCACGCATGAATACAATCTCCTCAACATGGACTAACTGTTTATTGGGTTCGACGAAGTGCTTCAACAGTTGTCCATTTACTAGGAATGTCGGTGCGTCATCTGTGAGATCTGAGATCTCAACACATCCACTATCATGCACCGCACAGACAATGAATGGGCCCGTCCACTTGGATTTCAACTTGCCTTGGAAGACCTTCAGCCTTGCATTGAACAACCATACCTTCTGTCCAGGAACAATAAATCTTTCGTCTGATATATCTATCATGCCAACGCTTTACTTTGTCCTTGTACATCAAACTATTGTCGTATGCTCAACTGACTTCCACAAGCTCATTCAAATCCATTTCTTTCTGCTTCTGCCCTAGGTGTGTGTTCCAATTGACCTTCTTGATTGCCCATTCTGATCTGTGCACTGATTCTGCGGGCAAATGGCACGGCTTTTCGAATACCATTCGGAATGGGGAGGTTCCCAACGTTGTCTTGTAAGCTGTCATATAAGCCCATAGGACTTGATCCAAGACCTGAGACCGGTCCTTCCTGTCTGGGCGGACAAGCTTCTGCAATATGGTTTTCACCTCCCTATTCGACACCTCAGCCATACCATTAGTCTGTGGGTGGTAAGGACTAGCGAAACGGTGTTCGATGTTGTAATCCTTCAAGAGCTTCTTCACATCTCTTTTTACAAAGTGGCTACCCCCATCTAATATCAACATTTTGGGGATCCCGAACCTATAGATGATATGTTCTCTAATGAATTTACAGACAGTCCTGCTGTCTGCGGCTCGGGTTGGGATAGCCTCCACCCACCTGGACAAGTAATCTACCGCAAGAAGGATGTATTCAAATTCGTGGCTAATAAGGAATGGGCCCATGAAATCGATACGCCAGGCGTCAAAGGCATCACAAATGATGACAGGCTGCATCGCCATCTCATCCTTGGAACCAACGGTTCCTCCCATTCGCTGGCATACTAGGCATGACTTCGCAAAGGTGATCGCATCGCGAAACATAGTCGGCGAGTAGAAGCCACACTGAAGTACCTTCCATGTGGTCCTCTTCCCGGAGTGGTGTCCTCCTGCCTCCAGACTGTGACATAAAGAAAGGACACTCTGGTATTCCTACTGAAGAATACACCGTCTCCAGACACAATCCGGTCCTTCAAAGAAAAGGATCGGATCCTCCCAATGGTAATGTTTAGAATCCGACTTCAGTCGGTCAATGTGCCTCTTGGGCCAATCTTTGGGAACCTTCATGGAGACAAGATAGTTCACGATATTGGCATACCATGGGAGTGAGTCGACAACAAAAATCGACTCGTCGGGGAAGGAGTCTCGAATCGGTGAATCCTCGGAAGCATTAAGATCCTCGAGACGGGAGAGGTGATCAGCTACTACGTTCTTTTCTCCAGGTTTATCACGAATGTCCAAATCAAACTCCTTAATAAGTAAAATCCACCTAAGAAGACGTGCCTTCGCATCCTTCTTTTCCATTAAATAACGTAGTGCTGTGTGGTCGGTGAACACAATTATCTTGGATCCGAATAAATGAGATCTGAATTTGTCCAAGGCAAACACTACCGCAAGCATCTCCTTTCCGTAACTGTGTAGTTACGTTGAGCAGTAACAAGCACTTTGCATGCGTAGTGTATTGCAAACGGGATGCCATCCCTCCTCTGTCCTAACACAACCCCAACAACAAAGTCTAATGCGTCCGTCATAATCTCAAAAGGCAGAGACCTGTCTGGGGCTTGTAGGATCGGGGCGTCCATGATCATTCCTTGTAATAGCTTAAAGGCCTCAAGACATTTGTGATCAACATAAACTCCATGTCCTTGCCTAAAAGCTCAGTTAGAGGTCGTGCTATCTTAGAAAAATCCTTGATAAATCTCCGATAAAATCCAACATGCCTGAGGAACGACCGCAACTGTTTCACGTTGGTTGGTAGCTGGAGTCGTCTTATCACATCCACCTTGGCAGAGTCAACCTCCATTCCTCTATTGGAGATGACATGCCCCAATACAATGCCCTCCGTTACCATGAAGTGACTTTTCTCCCAGGAGAGCACCAGATTAACCTCACAACAATGTTTGAGGACTCGGTCCAGATTCCTAAGACAGGAATCAAAGGAATCGCCATGTACCAAGAAGTCATCCATGAAGACTTCCAGGAAAACAGATCCGTCCCCGCACCGCGCTTTGTTCAGTCCCGGTCCGGACAAGGGTACCAGCCTCAGTAGCAGCAGCGCACGTTCCACTCGGGCCAGCAGGGCCTGCCACCTTCCCATCAGCAACAGCAGTACCGGCATGGCCAGCAGGGCCAGTATAGGACCTCATCCTCAAGTCAGCATAACCCGCCCAACCCACCGAATTAGAGTCCCTCACCTTGGCGATCCAGTCCCTCACCTTTGCGCCATTTTGAAGAGCCGCGTACTACCCTTGTTAATTCAGTCAAATTAACGATTAGAATTAATGTCGTGTCGTTCGTTGTAGTCAGGTAAATACGAACTAATCAAAAACCACTTTTAATTAATGTCGAGTTAATTACGAGCGGTAAATTTATTTTACTTGGGCAAGCCCAAGGTCAAACTCAGGGAGTCAGCTGTCTCTTTAGGTAATTTTAAGCAAATTTCAGAGGTCGGATTTTCAGAAGATATTTTTGGTATTTTTAAACAACTTTTATGCAATTTTAAAAGAAAGATAATGCAATATCAGGCCAGTTTACAAGTTAAATAAGAAATGTAGCCAAATAAGTCCAAAAATTACAAAACTTGGCCAGAATGTGAAATGCAATGAAATTAAGCTACACTATTTTTTTTGGATTTTTCTGACACTTTATGAATTTACTGCGAATAAAATATGAATGTAAGGTGATTTTCGCAATTTTAATTTTAGTTAATACCAAACATCGATATTTTTCAGAAACTAAATTATCCTTGGTAGGTCTATGTGAGAGGTATCCAGAACAACTCTTAATTCCTCAAAATATTATCTGAGGAATTAATTAAAAATCAATTACACAAATCACCAATTAATTTATTGTGACCTAGATATGTGTGCGAATGATATGATTTTTGGGCACTATGTAGAAATACTCAGACTCTACCTAATGTGATTTTTTTGCGGTTTTTAGAGCATCGATTAATATAATAATCCATTAATGAAAGACAGTGGGCAAAATATGCTATTTTCTCCAAAAATGAATTATATTAAATAAAGCATTGCTCATAAAAATGTAATCAACATTCACAATGATAAAACCTAAGATAAACTATAATATGCAATTTTTTGGAATTAAAAATGAGGCTAAATAGATGCTTAAAATGATATGCAAACTCATGGATGTATATGCAGATTACAAAAATAAAATTGATAAAAGAAAATGCTGACAAAGACTTGAATGCAATTATCAAAACTTACAGGGGTATGTATGCAATTTTTACTCTGTCACATGCCACAAATGTGATCTCATGCATGTTGGGGCACCGCTGTGATTAGGGAGCTACGGAGGGGTCTCCATGTAATTTTCCAAAAAATAAATAACCCCTCACATATCCTTCTTCTCCGTGATGGTTGGCAGGGACCGTCTATGGAGCATGGCTGGCGCTCGTCTGTTGCAGCACGGTGGAAGGTCGGCAGCGGCTCGAGTGATGGCGAGGTTGGAGGCGTATGGCGCGGGCTGGAGCTGGGACGTGCGAGGCGGCCGAGGGGCTGGTGGCAAGGGCGTGCGACTGGAGTGCAAGACTGACTGGAGGGGCTGGCGTCCTGGAGCTCGGCCGCAGATGGCTGCGGCTCCAGAGGGTGGACGGCCGCAAAGAGCGCGGCTGCACTGTGCAGCGCTGGGCACGCGCCTCTGCGCTGTGGCGCGTTGGATCCTGAAGGCGCTGGGCGCGCCTTTGCTCAGCGGCGCGTAGGAACGGGCGAGGGGCAGAGGGCGGCTGGCCGTTGGGTTGACGTGGATGCGGCCTGGAGCTGCGCGAGGGGTAGACGCACCAGGAGGGACGCGCGTAGGCGCGAGAAAGTCACGCGTGCTGGCGCAGTTGGTGGCTCGCGGCCGGAGCGCGTGGGGCTGGAGCAGTGCATGCCGGCGGAGGAGAGTACCTGCGATGAAGAGAAGTGTTTGAGCGTGGCTCGGCCGTGGTGGAGGGAAGAAGAAGAAACAGAGAGAAGGAGAGAGAGAGAATGAGGGGAAGGCAAAAACAGGGGATTTCACAATATCCCTTGTTTTGCCATGCCTTTGTTTACCATGCTCAAATGTGTCATTAATCGATTCATGAAAACACGTCCAAAAAATTAATAAAAAGCACGGTTGCGATCGCAACGTGTGATTTATCCGTTGAAGTGCGAAAATTTTGGTGAATCGATGAATTAAAGATGGTGAAATCGAAGAGAGAGAGAGAGTGGGTGTAGAAAAGGAAGAAGAAGAGAGGAAGAAAAGATGAAGAAGAAGAAGAAGAAGAGAAGAGGGGAGAAGAGATGTATACCTGGATGAGTTGGGTGGATGAGAGCCTATGAAGGAGCAGGAGATGATGCTCCGTTTGGGGTCTTCGCCCGATGAAGTCGGCAAACCTTAGAGCTCGAGCAACTGCAAGGAGATGCAGCTGCTACAGCGAGAGTTTCTCACTGGATCACACCGGAGATGGGAGAGGGTCTTTGCTCGACTGGGATATCTCAGCTGTCACCTAAGATCCTAGGGGCTTGATCTCTCACTCTATGAAGTGGCGGATGGAGAAAATGGTAGAGGTGTTGGTGAATAAAAAGAGGAGGGAGTTGGAAAAGAGATGGAGAAAGTGGAGAAAATGATGGAGGAAGTGGAGAAGATGTGGCTTGGAGTAGAAGGCAAGTAGAGGAGAAGAGGTAAAAGGGAAATAAAATAAATAAATAATAAAGCAATATAGTAGGTTACTAAAAATAATTAAAATAGTAATTATAAAATATTAATAATAAATCTGAAAATAATAAAATAAATCCGAAAATAATGAAAAAATGGGGTGACATGTGGCGACTCCAGGAGCTGCCACATGTCGCTCCTAGAAAATTCAAAAAATAAATGTAAAGAAAAATAAAAAAGAAATAACAAAAGGGATTAAATCAAAAAGTGGTCAACACAAAAGTTGCTCGTCTTGTCGAGATCTACAACTTTTGTGAAGGGTCAAAAATAAAAAAAAAGTCATATGTACAAAGTGTATTTTTGGGTGGTATCTTATAGATATAAAATATCGCATTTTATCTTTTGTAATTTTTTTGTCATTTTAAAATAAGAGAAAAATCAAAATAAAGTTAGGAAAAATATGAAAGGAATATTTACAATTTAATCTAATAATTAAGAAAATAAAAGGATAAAATAAAGGGCAAAAAGGTCAATATGTACAATATACAAAATGGGCCCAAAACCCAATTTTTGCATACGAGCTCCGATTTTAATGAAATTGGTCTTGTTTCGAATCTTTGAATGTATATTACTTTAAAAGTGAGTAGACCTATTTCAGAGGTTGTATGAGAGAGATATGTGCATTCTAATGTCTAAGGTCTCCAACTGGGTTTGAGGTTTTATTAGGTAATTTTACTAGTTAGTATTTTTTTGATATTTTTCTTTAGTTAGTGTTAGTAATATACACACTATGGAGTTGATTTTATTGGATTTGGAGTAAGTATAAAATAGGTGAAATATGATGAATATTTACAAGTGAATTGGGTTTCTTATTTAATGCAAATATGAATGCTAAAATGCAGATATTATCAATGTATGCATGAATGCTAATTATGCAATATAAGTATAAATATGCATCTAATTACTCGGGAACAGAGCTCTATTTTCAACTTTTAGAGTAATGAATCACATATTCATCATGGGGCACAGCTCCACGGACGACGTTTCCATCTCCTTCGCGACTCTTTGGGCAATATGGCTTGGGCGGAATGACCTTATATTCAACAATCAAAGATTCTACTTAGAAAATTTTGTATCACACTGTAGAGCTCTTTATGATTTCAGGGCATCTCGATAATGTAATCTTATTGCTTTAAATTAAATCCTTTTGGCTGTGTCCCCCAACTTGGGAGACCACCCTCCATTTTCTATAATAAAAGGTGCAATTGGATATTAAATAAGTTATCCCTTTGATCTGCTCCAAGTATGTCCATAACAGTGTTGAAAAGTTCCTTTTGGAAAGAATGGGATTTGAAACTAGAATCTGTGAAAAGAAGTGGAAAACTCTCTTGGGAAGCACCTGAACAAGGTATTGTTAAGATGAACATCGATGGTGCCGCAAAAGGCAATTCTGGGAGTTCCGGAGGGGGAGGTATTATGAGAAACTACAAGGGAGACAAGATCCTAGGTTTCTCTAAATTCTATAGCATTGCTACAAACATGGAGGCTTAGATGAGAGCTGTTGTGGATGGGCTGAAAATATGTGGAGAATACAATTTCACAAGGATATGGTTGGAAGTTGATTATAGAGTTCTTGCAAAAATGATCAAGGCTAACAGTTGTGGTGTAAGATGGTTGGTTGTTTGGTGGAGGGAGATCATGGATTGGTAGCTAATCATCAAAGTAACCCATGTTTTGAGAGAAGCTAACTCGATTGTTGATGCAATTGCAAACTTGGCTATTTGTCAAAGATCTAATTGTGTCAAATTCAACAAGTCTCAGCTCCCCGAAGGAGCTCTTGACAGTTTATTACTGGAAAAGGCTCACCCTCCTTATGTTAGATTCAGATAATTGGTTGATAGCTGTTGGTTTTCTCCTTGTTGCTTACCTTTGGCTTAGACTCTGGGAAGTGTACATATCTTTGATAACTTTGGACGCATTTCTTTGGCTCAGACTTGGAGTAGAGCATCTAAAAGTTTGGGGGACTGGACATGCACACATCTTTGATGTATGCACAAAAGCTATGTTTCTCTTCCTTCTTTATTCGAACTCCAACAATGCTAAGGTATATTCTTCCCTTTAATCTTGTTGGGAAAAGAATGAAAACTTGTTTATCCATGGGAATCCTAGGCTCTCTTATATAGAGGAGAGACCTATGGGTAAATTAAATAAGACAGACGTAAAGAAATAAAATAAGGAAAAGGTACAAAAACATAAATATATCTCTACACTCCCCATTAAGAAGGAGCATAAATGTCAGTCATGCTCAGTTTGGAAGAACCCTTATGAAATGGTCATCTAAGCAAAACCTTGGTAAAGATATGTCATTTGATCTCTTGAACTGACATGAGAGGTAGAAATCAAGCCCTTCTGAATTATATCTTATATATAATGGCAGTCTGCTTCAATGTGCTTTGTTCTTTCATGAAATGCAGGATTGTTTACAATAAATAGGGCATCTTGATTATCACATTGTAACTGCATAGGAAGAGGTACATCTATAAGAAAGTCTGCTAGCACTACGCGAACCCACAATAATCTTTGTGCTTGCTTGTGCCAAAGCCCTATATTCAAATTCATCACTGACATAGCAACAAAAGTTTGTTACTTGCTTTTCCAAGAGACAAGATAACTACCAACGAACATAGCGAAGCACGAAGTAGACTTCACGTCCTTAGGACACCCTGCATAGTCTGCATTAGTACATGCAAAAACAGAAAGAGTTGCTCCTTTCCTGAATAGCAATCCTGCACCTGGAGAAGGTTTTAAGTACCTCAATATCATATATATATATATATAGCATCCATGTGTACCTGTCGAGCCTGCTCCATGAACTGACTAATCCGACTTACTACAAACGATATATCAAGTCTAGTTATAGTAACATAGAGAAGCTTTCCCACAAACTCTACATATCTCCTCCTGTCAATCACATATGTATCGTCATCATATAACTTCATGCTAGGATCCATAGGAGTAGTAGAGGGTCGACACCAATCATGTATGTCTCAACAAGCATGTCTGTAACATACTTCCTTTGGGTCATCACAAGACCCTATGTATTCCTAGCAAACTCTAACCCTAAGAAATACCTTATGATGCCAAGATCCTTAGTGACAAACTAACGACCTAGAAATTCCTTTGCCTTCTTTATACCCTGTACGTCATCTCTTGTAACAAGTATGTCATCAGCATACACCATAATAACAACAATACCTCTAGGTGTTCTTTGCATGAACAGTGAATGATCTGCATTTGATCTCTTAAACCCTTGCTTTTCAATCAGATCCGAGAGATTCTGAAACCATGCCTCTGGATTCTACTTAAGGTTATATATTGCATTGTGAAGTCTACAAACCTGTTGACACTCCCCCTTAGCAACAAACATCGGAGTTTGTTGCATGTAGACTTCCTTTTGGAGATCTCCATACAAAAATGCAAATTAACATCTAGCGATATAAAGAGAAATCATATACCACAACAACTGAAAGGACAGGTAGAGTGGAGTGACGGGGAACACGAGAAAAAGTGTCCAGATAATCCACTCTGTAAGTCTGTGTAAATCCTCGTACCACCAATCTGGCCTTTTAGCGATCAAGGCTCCCATCTACATGGTGTTTAAACACCCATTTGCAACTGACAATAAATGCCCCATTAGGAGCAGATACAAGCTCCAGGTACCACGTGACTATAGAGCAACCATCTCATCTTCCATAGCTAGACATCGACAACTATCTTTCAAGGCATCCTCATAATTTCTGTGGGATGTCCACGACACATAGAGCAACAACAAATCTCAGGAATTCCCCTGTCAAGCGATCAAAGGAGACCTGAGAAGCAAGAGGATATGATGTACATGTACGCTTTTGTTTTCCAAATGCAATAGGTATATCCAGGTCATTGGGAATCTCAGACTGTGTGCCAGCCTCCTGCAAAGGTTTCTGCGCAGACACATCTCCAGACCCATGGTTATAAACATTGTATTCAGAACAAACTTGAAGCATACTGGATGACAGGCGATAACCATGAGCAGAAGCAGGCCGATGGGTACAGAATCTTGGCAATGGTTGAACAATGGGCATATGTGGTTGTATAGGAGGGGATGATGGAGGTGGAGGAGGTAGTGGTGTTGGAACAACATGCACAGGTGGAGGTGGTGATGGGCTCGTAAGAGGTAGCATGTAGACCTCATCACAAGAATATGATAAAGCCAATATGTCACCTGTAGGAGAAAAATACATCACAGACTCAAAAAATGTGACATCAACGCTAATATAATATTTCCTGCACAATGGATCATAACATCGGTATCCCTTCTGTGTTCTGGAGCACCCAACAAACACATATTTGACAGCTCTAAGAGAGAGCTCGTATAGAGACAACTGGTGGACGAATGCGACTGAACCAAAAACATGAGTAAGAGAGAACTCTTTTGGGAATGCCATGGAGAAAGGAATTTTCTCACCCAGAACATATGAGAGCATGCGATTCACAAGATAACATACTGTAAGAACTGCATCACCCCAAAACGAATGTGGGGTATGACTCTGAATGAGAAGAGTCCGAGTGACATCAAGTAAATGACAATGCTTTCTCTCTACAACACCATTTTGCTGAGAAGTGTAAGCACATGTTGTTTGATGAATAATACCACATGATAAAAAGAAGCATGAGAGAGCATGAGTATCAAAATTCCAAAGCATTATCAGTTCTCACAAATTTCATCGAAGAAGAAAAACATTCTGCACTTCATTGATGAAAGTTTTCATCACAACCTTAGGTTCAGATTTATTTTTCATTAAAAAAAATCCATGACAAACGAGAAAAATCATCAACAACAACTAGGTAAAACATGTGTCCCTGGTGATCACGAATACGACTCGGACCCCAAATATTAACATGAAATAACTCAAAAATAGAGCTACTACTTCGACTCTGATGACTATGAAAAGTAGAACGATGATCCTTTCCCAACTGGCATGCCTCGCATCGGAAGGAAGAACGAGATGATATATGCAACAGAACATAACACTTCTTCTGGAGTGGAAGGTGACCAAAACGCAGGTGCCAAGTGAAGGGAGAGACTGATCATGTTGAATGAGAGGATATTACTACATATAGAGTTCGAACCAGGCGATAAAGACCACCTTGTTTAAGGTCACAACCAATCATCTTGCCTGTGAGAATGCCTTGAAAAACAAGAGACGATGGGTCAAAAATAACTTGGCAATGCAAATCCTTCGCAATCTGACTAATAGATAACAACTTCATAGGAGAAATCAGGTGCATGTAACACATTCTGCAGACGCGTCGAGGGCGTCACACTGACCTCCCCATGTCATGTGATCGGGGAATGAGTCCCATCGGCTATTACAACGGTTCTCCCTGGAGGAACGTGTCTATACGTTACAAGCTAATCTCTATCTCCACATATGTGATGTGTCACCCCGGAGTCCATAATCCACTCCGAAATCTAAGATCCATGACAAGGGGTAAAAGCACAGGTACTACCTGAGGTGCTGGTAGTGGCATATGTACTAGCAGGAGCGGAAGCAGCAACATTTGAGTGGCCTCTTGGAGTTGGTGAAGAAGCAGGAGGCATAATATCCCTCAATCTAACCATGAGAGCATCAAACCTTATATCCGAAGAGGGGGCAACATGGGGTTCTGCTAGCTCTGCTACACGAACCGATGCGGAAAAACCATGCTTGGAGTAGCATGTGTCCTCTGTATGTCGTGGTCGATGACAATAGGTGCATGACTGACAAATACGACCTCCTCTACCACGAGGTCCAGTACCACGAAATTGAGAAGAGCCTCCCCTACCATGGGAGGTCGCCATCGCAGAAGATCTCTGACTAGAAGCATGAGATGAGAGAGTGATTCTGTTTAGTCTGCAGAACACTTCCTTCATGGGAGGAATAGTGAAATCCGCCAGTATCTGTGAACGGGCTGCCTCATACTCTGGGTTAAGTACTGCTAGAAATACGCCAACCATGGTGGCATTCCTGTATGTATGTCTTTTGCTGCTCTGGAGTAGACATGAGGGGTATGAAACTGTGGAGTTTCTCAAACATACCATGTAGGGACGTGTATATAAAATGAAGGGATCGTCTATTTTGCTTGATGGTAATATGTCGTGCTGTAGTTGCAAGTTTTTTATCTCATTCCTCGCTTGAGAATAAGTGGCTACAAGGATATCCCACATCACCTTGGTAGTGAGATGATGTAGCACATCATTGGAGATCTCTATCATCAATGTACCAGAAAGTCAAACCTCGGCATATGCATCATTTGCCTCCCACAAGGCATTAACCCCAGTTTTCTCCACGGGTTCTTCCTCGATAAGAATGTGTTTCTTACCTATTGACTTCATGAGTCTCATGAGCTGCATGGCCCATAGCTCGTAGTTCGTCCCGTCCATCTTGATGATTGATGCTAGACTTCTGAAAGCGCTTGTGACAGGGATACCGACTTTGTTCTTTGGCATACTGCTGGATGAAGAAAACTGGGGTTATAGAACAAAAGTACGTCTAGACAGACATGTAGGGATTTGATTGCATTTGTAGACTTAGTATGCAAGCAAATCCATCACCAAGAAGTGAACTGCGACGCAGGCGTAGACGAGGCCGTGGAAGGCCGCAAGGAATCCGTCGAGACTAACGGGCCCCTCGCAGTGCCTCATGCGAGAGAGATAGAAGGGGGGGTGTTGGCATCTCCCAAGTGTGAGAGAGGGAAACCGATGGCAATGATGCGAAGAGAGAGGGGGGCGACAGCGACAAAGAGGAGAGAGAGAGGCCGGCGGTGGTCAGGCTTGCAGGTGGGGGTTTAGGGTTAGGGTTTCCTTGGCACAAGAGCTCTGGTTTAGGACCGTCGCTTTTATTCCATTTTGGAAAAACAATGAAAACTTGTTTATTCCTGGGAACCCTATGCTCTCTTATATAGAAGAGAAACCTATGGGTTAAATTACATAAGACGGATGTAAAGAACTAAAATAAGGAAAAGGTGCAGAAACATAAATATATCTCTGGAATTCTCCATCTTCACTTCATTTAGCAGTTAAGGAAGATGCGTTCTAAGGTTTGGTCAGTTTACCTTAGTAGCAATAATGGCAAAACTAACAGATGGTTTGGGTGGCATAGGGATTGGGAAGTGCACACATCTTTGGATGTGTGCACAACAGCTAAGTCCATTTCCCTACGTTGATTCATTCTGTCATGTTTTACAATCTCATCTTGTTGTTTGTTTCAAGGTATTTCAAGATTTCAAATGTGGAACCAACTTGATGTCTCTTTTGGGCTTTAGCTGGACTCCTCCTAATATGAGGAAGCAAAGGATGTCTTCTGCTTTTAAGCAACAACATAGGAAATTCTTTGGTTCTTTGCGAGGGGACTGGGAAGTGCGCACATCTTTGGATGTGTGCACAACAACTAAGTTTCTTTTCCTATTTTTTTTCAGAGTTTCCTTGGCTTTTATCTCACATCCTTGTTACTCTCAAGGAATGAGTACAATTCGTGGATCCAATCTGATGTTGCTTCGGCATACAACGGAGCCGAAACCATTCTTGATGATCATCTCATCATTCTATGGAGGAGCGGTTGGAAGAAGCATCATCCAATATGACCATTATAAAGGTTATATCTAGCTAAGAAGCAGTTTGAAGGAGCCTAATCATGCTTTTTAAGACTCTTAGATTCAAGTGGAAGGGTGGCTAGGATCTTCCAATTGGCACAGCTCTCTGGTCACTCAGTGAGGACATTCTCAATGGTCAAATTGGTGGACTTTAATGGATCAAGCTTTGTGATAGGCTGCACAGAATTGTATAGAATCTCTAAAGTAATCTCTGCTTTTCTCTTCACTTTGAGATCTTTTCCTTGTCTTTGCAACTCCCAGTGAAGGGCACTGGATGTAAGGTTGGTTTGTAAAATAAAGCAGCTACTCGAGATTACAAAATCAGGCTTAGTATAAAAAAGGGCACATGTAATAAATATAGTAAGATTGTAGGGGTTGTGGCGTACTTATGAAGATTACATGGGCTAGGGTGTAAAAAACCCTTTTATATTTTTATTACAAAGATATCTAGAATTATGATACTTTTTCTAAAATGGTATTTTCTTGTTAACAAATGGTGTAAAATTCAAAATATATATTAATCCGGGTGCCCCGCCTATTATAAATCTTGGGTCCGCCACTGGTGTCTTGTATTAGGTTGCATGTTGTGAAAGAAGTGTGTCTTCTTGCATGTTTAATAATGTGCTTAAGTGGTTTTCCACAAATTAATTCAGAGCCAAGTTCCAAGCATACGTCCATTTAGGTAAGGCTTTCCCATCTTTGTTCCAGAAAAATATTATTTGTCCAAGTCATTTTTGAGGTATTATAAGAGGAGACCTGTGCACAATCTCATGTCGAGATTCAATTGGTCAGGGACCAATTTTCAAGAAACTTTGGAAGGATCTCTAAATCAAGATGGCATATGTTGTTGGTTCAACTAAATCTATCAAGAATCTGGATACGAACAGCTACAACTTTTGTGACTTTATAGGGTCTTATCTTCTAAGGACAGGACCAAGACTGGGAAGGCAATGCTTGTGCTTAAGACGACATGCAGCAAGTTGATCTAACATGTCTGAGAAACTACCACTTTGCGAGAAGTGTGGGAGGCACTCATCATGCTATCTCATGCAAAAATTGTTAGAAAATAGGAAACGGGAGCGGAATGATAAACAAAGCATAAAGAATAGAAAGATAGACATAGAACACCATGATTTTACGTGGAACCCTACTCCGTGAGGAGCGGGATGAAACCACGGGAGAAGCCCTCAAAGGGGCATATCTTTCATTGCTTTTTCTCAGCAGATACGGGAGGTCTGGGGCTCTATATATAGCCTCCACAGAGCTTCCAAGTCTCACCACTGGACAATGTAGGACTAAACAACTGGATGGGGTAAATGGATCCTGGAGTAATCCATTTACCCTCCTACAACACAATAGGCGCATATAACAAATACTCCAACACTCCCCCTCAAGCTGGAGCATGCAATGCTCAGCTTGGACAAACAGAAAGAGACTCAACTCAACGCTACAGGACACTACAGACAATATCAACCCAACGTGCAAAACTGCTGCTGTCGAGGACGTTGGTTCTCATGCCGTGAAGGTGAGGAGGACGAACGGCCTGGAGTGTGAGTCAACTGAATTTCCTCGTCGGAGAGCATGTGCTCAGAACTACGCCTGTCAGAGTGAATGCAACTGAAATGAGTCTCCTCGTTGGAGTACTCTGGCCTGCCACAACATGTAGACAACTGCTCCATCTCTGAAAAGGGTCGAACTGAAAAGGGCCGTGGAGGTGCAATCCTCATCGGAGTCCACGGTCGCTAGAGAATGGAGTCTGAAAGAAGTCTCCTCGTCGGAGAACTGTGTCTCTCCCATCTGGCACAGAGAATGGTACACTACTCTAGAGTACCTATGATACCACATGAAAACCCTTACCAACATGGCATAGGGAATGGTCCTCTACTCTTTAGTCCCTATGGCTCACATGAAAACTCTGGCCGAAACAACAAGAAAAAGATGGGGACCATAACAAAAAATGCCAAATATGTGCACATCTGAAAATGACCGCAAATATATGCATGTCTGAAAATGAGTCTCTCTCTGGAGAACTCGAAAAATGGGCCACTCAAACATGGAGTGCCTCGAACTTGGACTCTGACCAATCTGAATGTCGAGTCTGAAATCTGATAAACTGTAGAGTCTGGGCAATCTGGCTGATCTGGAGACTGACATCTGAATCTGGAATCTGGAATCTTAATCAAGACCTGCGACTCTACATAATACTCCCCCTTTCTCCCATACTTGTCGGACAATGAACATCGACAAAGTTGGGAGAATACAATAAAATGGGGAATGTTAGAAAATAGGAAGCGAAAGCAAAAACATGGATAAAAGAATAAATATCAAAGAAGAACAACAGGATTTTACGTGGAACCCTACTCCGTGAGGAGCGGATGAAATCACGGGAGAAGCCCTCAAAGGGGCGTGTTATTCATTGCTTGTTCTCATCTGATACAGGAGACCTGGGGCTCCTTATATAGCCTCCACTGGGCCTCCAAGTCCCGCCGTTGGATAATGTGGGACTAAACTCTTGGATGGGGTAAATGGATCTTGGAGGGATCCATTTACCCTCCTACAACACAATAGGCGCACATAACAAATACTCCAACACTCCCCCTCAAGCTGGAGCATGCAATGCTCATCTTGGACAAACAAAAAGGGACTCAACTCAACGCTACAGGACACTATGGACAATATCAACCCAACGCACACAACTGCTGTTGTCGAGGACGTTGCTTCTCATGCCGTGTAGGTGAGGAGGACGAACGGGCTGGAGTGTGAGTCTGCTGAATCTCCTCATCGGAGAGCATGTGCTCTGAACTACGCATGTCAGAGTCATTGCAACTGAAAATGAGTCTCCTCGTTGGAGTACTCTGGCCCGCCACAACATGTGGACAATTGCTCCATCTCTGAAAAGGGTCGAACTGAAAAGTGGCTGTGGCTGTGCAATCCACGTCGGAGTCCATGGTCGCTGGAGAATGGAGTCTGAAATAGTCTCCTCATCGGAGAACTGGGTCTCTCCCATCTGGCACAGAGAATGGTACACTACTTTGTTGTCCCTATGATACCACATGAAAACCCTTGCCAACATGGCATAGGGAATGGTCCTTTACTCTGGAGTCCCTATGGCTCACATGAAAACTCTGGCCGAAAACAATATGAAAAGATAGGGACCATAACAAAAGATGGCAAACATGTGCTCATCTGAAAATGATCGCAAACATGTGCGTGTCTGAAAATGAGTATCTCTCTGGAGAACTCGAAAATGAGCTTCAACATGGAGTGTCTCGAATTTGTACTCTGACCAATCTGTCGAGTCTGAAGAACTGTGCATCACACCTGTGGACTCGGGATCTGAACGTCGAGTCTGAATCTTGCGCACGGAGAATCTTCATCTGAAAACTGTAGAGTCTGGAAAATCTGAACTGGTCTGACGCATATGATATCTCTAAAATCTGGAGAAGACCTGTGACTCTACATAATACTCCCCCTTTCTCCCATACTGGTAGGAATGAAGATATCGACAGTTGGGAGAAGACAGGATAAATGGGGAGAAAACAGAATATCAATAAGCCGTTCACAAACTTGTCGGCTTTTCAAATCATTCATCTCTTTTTTTCCGAAACATTTTTTTAAGCCGTTTCAATTTTTTTACGGCTTTTGCAATTTTTGTTGAAATTTGCATATGGCTTTTCATTTGTACGCGCCTTTTTTTTCCTTTTTTTGAAATATTTTTTCTTCGTAAAAGATTTTTTTGTAAGGCCCAACAACTCAGACCAATTTTAAGCCTCCTCTCTTCTTTTAATGCAGCTCACTCGTGCTATAGAAACATTTTTTTAATGCCGATTGAACCCCTAGGGTTCCCAACATGGGAACCCCTTTTTTTAATCAGTGTCGCTCCTCGATGGGATATGAAAAAATGCGCCGCCTGCGCATATCGCCAGGAGGTCTCGCGCCCTAGAGATGGGGCTTGACGCTCCAGGAGCTCGCGCGAGTTTCTCGCCTGGGGATCTCGCCTGAAGCACCGTCGTAAGCGAGGGAGGAAGGGCGTACAGTTGTGCGCAGGAGGGTCGATCGACTGGATCGCCCAGAAGCACGATGCGCCTGCGCGAAGGAGGGGCGATCGCCTTGGGGCTACGCAGGAGGTCCTGCACCGCGAAAGGGGGTGGTCTTCTGGGGGCGCACTAGGTTGCGCCGCCAACAAGGATCTTCGACGTTGTTGGAGGTTGCCTGTGCGCGCCTGGGGGCACGTATGTGATGCTGGAGCGCGAAGGATGCCGCCCTTCCACTGGAGATCGAAGGAGGCCGCCTGAATCGATGTTGCCTTCTCTTTATTTCCGCTTGGAGGCTTGCTGCGGTAAGATCTGCAGCGTCGTAGGATGTCGAGCTCCGCCTGGAGCTCGCGGATGATTTCCTCTATCACAGACTTCTTGTTGATGATTTCTTTGCACTGGATATTGCATTTTTTGGAGCGCGACGTGCTTGGATCTGGAGCGTCGCATGGTGTTCTGGATCTCCAGGAACTGCCGCCCACACGTGAGCACCATGGAGTTCTAGCGTGATGTGTCCTTGGATTAGGGTTTCGACAAGAACCCCGAAGATAGGGTCTCGCCAATTCTTGGAGAGATGTAGGCATATGGATCTTGAGGTAGCCTGGATAATTGCAGATAGGATGGCAAGAACAATAATCATGCTTGCATGAGGGATTTTGATCAAGCATGATCATGAAGCAGAACTCCAGAGATTAGGGTTTTAATAGAAACCCTAGAATTTATAAAACTTGAACAGAATAATGATATTCAAGAACACAAATCGAATCTCGAATAATGAACTAACATAAAAACCTCGAGAATCGAACCCGCTCTGATACCATATTAGAAAATAGGAAGCAGAAGCAAAAACATGGATAAAAGAATAAACATCAAAGAAGAACAACGGGATTTTACGTGGAACCCTACTCCGTGAGGAGCGGGATGAAACCACGGGAGAAGCCCTCAAAGGGGCGTGTTATGCATTGCTTTTTCTCATCTGATACAGGAGACCTGGGGCTCCTTATATAGCCTCCACAAGCCCTCCAAGTCCCACCGCTGGACAATGTGGGAAACACTTGGATGGGGTAAATGGATCCTACCCTCCTACAACACAATAGGCGTACATAACAAATACTCCAACAGGGAAAGAAAACATCAATTAGCTAGTTTCTCTCTCCTTTTTTTCCGACTTCTCAAATCATTTTTTTCTTCTTTTTTTTTTCTTTTAAAGCTGTTTCAACATTTTTTTACGGCTTTGCTTTGCAACATTTTTTTTGAAAAAACTTTGCGTACGGCTTTTCATTGTACGCGCCCTTTTTTTTAAATCAAACTCTCCAATTTTTTAACAAATGGAGCCCTCATGGGCCTAAAACTTTGCACCCCTCTCTCCTTTCCTTTTTTTAAAGCAAACCCTGGGCTCTTTAAACAAATAACCTCAATATATATATATATATATATATATATATATATTTTTATTCACATGACTCCCTTTTATTTAGGGTTCCCTGGAACCCGAGATTCCCGAAGAGGAACCTCTCTCGACGTCGCCGCCTAGCATAAGAGGAGCGCGCGCTCCTGTCGCCGCCGATGGGGAAAGGTTTCCGCGTGGCTAGGGTTCCTCCGATGAGAACCCGTATGATCTGTGCTGCCGTCGAAGCGGTGATAGCACGGTGCGCTCGGGAGGCTGCACCGCCTGCTGGAGCCCCCGCTGGAGGTGCGCGGGGTCGGGAGCGCGGGAGGGTGCGTCGCCTTGGGAGGAGCGGCCCCGCACTGAGGCCTGGAGGCTCCGCCTGGAGCCCTAAGATCGCGTGGGTAGGAGCCGGACGCAGGAGCGACTGGGGGGCACGAGGGTCGCTTGGAGTTCTCCGCGAGGCCTCTGCTGAACCGGAGGTCGGTGCTGCTATGTTGGAGACGGGAATCAGAGGGTACCGCGCCTGGATATACGACCTCTGGAGATGATGTGCACCGCCTGGACGTAGTCAGGATGGAGGAGAGGATGCCGCCTGGGGGATCATGCCGCATTGAGAAGCGGCCCTTGCTGCTAAAAGAAGATGACGGCACCGGGATGTCCTCGATGAAACATGATACTTCTAGGATCTGCCAAGCGAGTTGTACGACAGAGAGTAGGATTCCACTTGGAGAGATGCGCTTGAATCATAGGTTTTGTAAAAGAAACCTTAGAATGATTAACTTCAACTTCTTACAGAAATTAGGGTTTTAAACATAAACCCTAGAATAGTCAGCAGATCATAATCTTGAAAAATAACAATTTCACAAAACTCTCGAACAAAAATAAGAACATGAAAGGCCTCGAGAATCAAACCCGCTTTGATACCATGTTAGAATATAGGAAGCGGAAGAGGAATGATAAACAGAGCATAAAGAATAGAAAGATAGACATGGAATACCATGATTGTACGTGGAACCTTACTCCGTGAGGAGCGGGATGAAACCACGGGAGAAGCTCTCAAAGGGGCATATCTTTCATTGCTTTTTCTCAACTAATACAGGAGGTCTGGGGCTCTATATATAGCCTCCACAGAGCCTCCAAGTCCCACCACTGGACAATGTGGGACTATACAACTGGATGGGGTAAATGGATCCTGGAGGGATCCATTTACCCTCCTACAACACAATAGGCGCACATAACAAATACTCCAACAAAAATGATGTGATTCTTTTGTAAGAGTCCCATTTTTTTGGAAGAGAAGTTTTACTCTAGTGTTTTCTAGAACTGCAAGATGAAATTAAGGTTGAGTTACCCTTACGAAAGCAATGTGCATAGTGATAGAATCATATATTCGACTATTTGAAATCATGAGTCGGGAAGAATAGGGATGACTCCAGTTGAGGATGACCTAGTGCATTTCATATATGGTTGATTGTTTATTAGTGATAGGACATAATTACACTTGTATTTTATTGTTGGATCCACATGAATCGCTTATGCATTTACAATTTATTGTCCAATAATTCCCATCAACCGAAATTGAACTTCGTCTCCTTTTCAAAAATTATGGAAGACCAATATATATGTAGGTTATTTTGAATCTTTAGATTAGTTTTATATTTATTCATACATGAAAATTCCTCAGCAATTTTAATAGAAAAGGTTATCTGATGAATCATTGGCTGATGTAACAATGCACGAAAGGGTGGGAGATATTGCAATATAAAACTAAGAGTTTATGTTATACAATGAATGCTATTTTTAATGAAGCATCATCATGGTGCTCATCTTAAGGGGTTGTATTATCAATTTTTTTAAGTGATTGTATTATCATATAGAAAGACACTGAAGGATCAATTAGAAGAAAAACATGAGGAGCTTCAATAACAGAAGATAGTCGATATAGAAAAGATAAGGACGTTTCTAACCATTGAAAGAAGACTGTCAATCCTTGAAAAGTAGAGTTCATAAAAAAACAAAATTTTAGAGCTAGTCATCACAAGGTCGAAGAAAATACAACGATACCAGTTTCCCTTCTAGCAAACTGCACATGCCTAATCCCAAGCAAGGTTCGCAATATCGCGATATATCGACGACGAGATGTAGGTACTGATATTCATATACATATCTTTTTCCAAAATACTGGCCAATATGACGTGATATATCAGTGATATATCGCCATATAGAGCCTTATCAATAAAAAAGGATTGATTTATGTACAAAATTTCTCGGATATTGACCGACATCATAGATATTTCGCCAATATCTATATATATCAATGATGTCCTTGTAAGATTGATTTTACTACTTATTTTGCTATTCCTAGTATTAAAACACATCGTGAATTATATATTTTATTTTGGGTAGGGTATGGTGACACAATGGGTTCATACGATTGTTCTTCAATTGGTGGACCTCGTCGTCTTTGCAATAGAGATAAAAAGAAGTCTAATGCTGATAAAATTAGAATCACAGGTGCAAAAATTCTCTCAGCAGTCACCAATCAACAATCGGTATTAACAACCAACGATATGTGCGATATATTGTGTATTAGTGTGCTAAATACACCTCATTCTTGTATATAAATATGTATGTGTATGTTACTTATTGTTTTAATAACTAGGATAAAATTAATTAGTTAACAACCGATTTTTGCGTCATTTTCGAGATTTCCATGGATATCATTGATATATACCCGACATATCCTTTTCCGGACGGACCGATACGATATCAATATTTCTTACCTTGATCCCAAGTATGTCCATGATGTAGTTACTGAAGATAAAGAGTTGTACAAACCCTCTACATATGATGAAGCATCCAAAAGTTAAAAATGGAGAAACACAGTAGAAGAAGAGATCATCATCATCATCATAATCAATCCCAAGTTCTAGACTGACTCTAACTGGTGCATCAGCCGACCCCCTTTGCAAATGCTGAACCACCTTTAGCGGTTTTCTCACATCGTATCCTCGATCAGAGCTATATCAACTTTCCTTCTGATTGCAACATTCTAAATATGATCTTTACGTGTGTGTGTGTGTGTGTCCACACATCCACCTTAGCACTTTCATTTCTTCTACTACCATTCTTTGTACATGTCTATGGTTCACATGCTAACATTCAGATCCACAGAGCATAGCAGTGTTGGATATGTAAGCACTTGGAGGCCCATTAATGCAATAAAAGTTATTGTATCGCGTCCATCTGAAATGAAATGACTGAATGAATGTGAATACGCTTTACTATTAAGGTCCCTTTGTACATTTAGGGTTATGTACCATGACCATATTAAATACCATGCAACAGGGAGGATATAGCTGACTTCGAACATGAGATATTCAATAAAGAACTCCAGTCTGAGAAAGAGATGTCAATCTTTCTCTAAAAACGGATTTCCAACCTTCTTGATGCAGGTCCTCTACATAGGAATATAGATTCAGAAGTGTTGGAATAATCAAGTCAACGAGTTGACTTGATGATGTCGAGATAAATTAAGACATGAATCGTAACTGTCACTGTCAGACACACATCCTTTGACCTGAGATATATACGCATTTATATACCTGAGCATGCACATTCGGCATGCCAATATGTTGGTGACCTCACCAAAGTCCATATACCAACGCGTTGGTGTGCATAAGAAGACATGAGATGTATGATCTCTCAACGGAATCATACAAGTTCATAGTTGATGAACCGGGAGACGAGCTCACTCATGAGATGATTTGGGGTCATAAAGAATTCCATGCATGGTCAGCTTATTTATGAAATTAGACAAGAATTAGAGATATTAATAAATACACTTTTGGAAAGTATATGATTAATATTATAGCCCAAAGATCGAATGAGAAATCTATTGATTTATTACGAAAAAGACAGTCAAACCAGGGTTTGAACATCGGATTTATCAAAGTCTTCTAGGGAATACTCATGGTTAAATCTATCATAATAGATCATCTACCATGACACTTCCATTCCGAGGGAGTGATGAAACATGATGGATTTTAGTGGCTCTATTTTGCTAGATTGTTTGAGATTTAATTGGATTAAATCACAATTCATTTTAGGGATTTTTACACCCATAACCCTGAGTAATTCTGCAATTACGATCATAACCCTGTATAATCGTGAATTACACAACAAACCCTAAATAGTCACTCCGTCTCATACCCATAATCCTCCGTTAGTTTTTCTGTTAACACCATATCATTAGGTTAATTTATCCCATGATATATCCAACTGCTTTTAAAAAAATAAAAGAAACACCTGACATCCAAGCAGGCACGAGGCATGGTAGCGGGCCGCTGGGAGGGGTTTGCGAGGTGGGAGGGCTTCCAAGCAGGGGCTTGCAGGCACGTGGGAGGGGGTGCGCTTCCAAGGAGAGGTGCGGCTCGCAGGTGGCGGCAGGGGGGGGAGGGGGCTCGATGGGGGAGGGTTGGCTGGAGGTCGGTCGAGGCTTCTCAGGTCAGGGGAGATCGGGATTGGGGCTTCTCTGCCTGGGCTGGATGGTGGACGGGGGTCGAGGTGGGAGAGATGTCGGGGGAGGTTGGGGCTGCCCAGGAGGAGGTGGGAGGCAGGAGGGGGGGCTCGATCGAGGGAGGTTTGGCAGGAGGTAGGGGGACGGTGGGCGGGGGAGCTCCAGGGTTTTTTACGCCCAGCCGCTTTTCAGGCCTTCCCAATCTCTTTACATTCCATGAAAGAATCTTCATAGACATAGCACTTGGTTCGACTTCTTTGGCGGGATCAAGCAAAGACATTCGGCCACCACCCTACCCAAGATACGAAAACGGTTATGGGAGTTCTGGCGATCACCAAGAGCATACCCTTGTATTAGGTCACTCTCTACACGATCCGCTTCTTCCAACAGTACCGCTCTCCTCCATCTCCTTTTGTGTGAAGCCTTCCTGAAATAGCAAGCACCAAATCTGGCAGCTTCCTATCCAGGACCCTCCGAGGTCTTCACCTCTGATCGTCCTCGTGCGCTCAACAGAAAGGGAAGCAGCCTGAGGCAGGCCTTCCCCACCAAATGCACTCGGATGGTCCACTTTCTTCTCCTGCAAATCTACCAACCCTGGAGCCTCGCTTTTGGACGCTCCTTCCAGAATATGCCCTTCCCCAACCACTGCGCTCTCCATCAACAGCGGGGAGCCAATTGGTCCGGACCCCTCAGGGTTCAACCCCCTTCTTCTCCCCGAGATAGCTCCTTCATTTGTCTCCTCCAGACCTACCCCAGCCGGGCAGGGAGTCCCAAGGGGAACTTGCGTTCTTAGTACGACACCCACAAACCCAGGCCGATCATGCACAACCGGATCTCCTTCTCGGACCCCTGAACAACCGAGCTTCTTGGGCCGACCTTCAAGATCTGGAAGACCAACCAACTTAAGATCTACAGAAGGTAGCTCAGAAGCCCCAACAACGATGGCGCGTGCAAGCGGGCCCACAGAAATTGGACGGACGGTTCCTTCGCCCTGAATGACCACGTCAGCGATACCTCTGGCCCCATCCGTAGCAGGAAGAGATTGAAGAACGGCTTGAGGGCCCACACGAGGGAAGATGAGGGGTCCCTCGACGTTGAAGGCCTCGAGGCGGATCGCCTGGGGAATGCGAAGGGGCGATCTCGCTTGGATGTTGGAAGGGCCCTCGGCAGTAAAAGATCTGAAACGGATCGTTTGTGGAACACGAAGGTGCGATTTCACCGTGGGCGACGCTCCAGCTTCCCCGTGAAGAATACGACCTCACGACGGCTCTCCGACGAATCCAGACGGTAACCTCGTTGTTGTTACGGGCCTTCGGTGCTCCCCTGGAGTGCGACGAATCCCATGGTCAACCCCAGCAATCTCCAGAAGCGCGCTCCTCCCACCGACATCAAACCTCCTCCAACCCAACGATGCAGGCACGAGGTTCTTCACCTTGATAATAGGGTCCGATGGCTTCCCCTGATTACATCCCGATGACTCAACCTCGATTACGTCCACTATACCATCCAGCAGGCGCCTCAGCTGCCGCAGACCACGCATTGCGAATGGTACGCCTTTGACACATATTCGATTTGAAGGTTTTGGATGGACCAGACCATCCTCAACCCTTGGATGCCGCCATCTCAACATCGTCCATCCCTCCTTAGACCATCGCAGCAACTCCGTGGCATCCTCCTCAAGACCACTCGCCCATACCCGCCATGGCGACAGCTTCAGAATGTCCCCTTTGAATAACCCTGCCGAAACCAACCCCACATTGGAGGTTCCTCAAAACAGGGCCTCCTCCGGACCACCGCCTTCTCCAACCAGCAACCCCGGTCCACCGCCTTCACCAAAGAATAGTCCCGAGCCCCTCCAGTGTGTATCTTGCGAGCGGTTCCGATTCCGGTTCAGGGGGCAGGCGTAGCTTCTGTGCGAGAATCCGCGACACCAGAAGCAGCGGAGGGGATCCTGGCATTGCCGAGACCAATGAGAGAGGGAGCCACAGCGAAAGCATCCCCTCCCGAATGGGTTGGGGAAGGACTGGAGCTTTGTAGCCTCTCTCTTGCGACGACCTGCCCTTCTCCTGTGCACGACCGTCCAACCCCCCTCGTCCGGACTCCCATCCTCTGCACCCCCCTCATCCTCTCCCCTCTCTAAAATTCTTTTCGATATTTGTTGTTGAAGGGGAGGGATTATTTGAGAACAACGAGAGTATTATACGATGTGTCTAAATTGGAAAGTAAATTAATTGTCATAAACATTAGTCAAGAAGAGTTATTCCTCAGGTTAATAGGTTAATGATGGAGGATTAATTAGGGGATTAAGACTACATGTATGAGTATTTATGAGGTTCGGAAATAATGGATGGGTGAAGTTTGATTGGATGAGTGTTAATGGGAGGCAAGAGGATTAATGGGTGAGAGGTGAGAGATTAATGAGGGGGATTAGCAAACTGGGAATAGCGGGCAGCGCGAGGAGATTTAATTGGCAGGGGAAGGGCATTGCCCTTCATTTAGTATTTGTTATTATGGAATAATGAGATTTTTTATGGTAGGATAAATGATGGTTTGAAAAAGGAGGGGGGCACATGCCTGGCCTCGTGAGAGCGTGGGTCTGCCCCTGCAAGACACCACTCTCTTATCACTTGAATATACATATGTACCTCATTATATCACATCTCTCTACTCTGCCACTCGCATTCCTCACTCTTACACCACAGCCCACTCCAATTTCTAGTTCATGTCAATAAACATGCTCACACAATACACACTATACTTCATAGTCCATCTCTGCACATACTAGTTGACGGACCTGAAGCCATATTTGTATCGAGTCGGTGAGAAAAGCACTACCAACTGTCTTGCTTATTCTTTAAGGAGTTGGTTAAATTTCTGGGAATTTGAAGTTGGTTCAGGTTTTTTTCCTAATGTCCGAACAGTCTAGAGTCTTAACAAAGTCGGCGGGGACTATCTAATAGCTATTTGCATATTTGGTATGTTTGTATCACCTCCACACTCTAAAATAGGCATCCTAGCAGAAGGAATGTTATCCAACAAACGAGTATGTTTGCAAATATTGCATACACTGGGTTGTATAATACAGGTTTACATATATCGGGCTTGAAATCTGACATGCATGTATTTGTTTTTCGTCCATGCTACTAATAATCTAACTTAGTAACCTTTTCCTGATGAACTCATGCATCATCACAGGCACTTCTCAACAAGGGTAGAGTGGGGAGAGTTGTTTTGGCACATCCCTCGGGCATTGATGGTTTCCAAGATGCTGTAACCAAGTATCGTGTGATGGGTCCCACAATTAATGGCTGCTCATGGGTGGAGCTCTGTCCACTCACTAGCAGAAAGCATCAGGTAAATTAAAAGGCATTGAAAAATAGTGACATATGTCTACTTTGATCTTAACTATGGCCATTGTAATTGTTGTGTAAAAGATGCCCTTGCGCTGGCCATATCATGAATTTGCATTGCAAAGTAACTGTAGAAATTATCAAATGGTCATCCGAACCTGTCTGGAAATTCACATACTGAATGCTTCGGATACTTATTCATAAACTTGGCATCTGATAAGTAGAAAACCAGGTTTAATTGCAGAAACTGACCTTTAAGGCAGGTTCATGGATTTAAGGCAGCTTCTTGGATCTGTTAACATGAGCTTCTTTGACGAATATATATTTCCTTAGATGTTCTTGCGATCTGTCGTCTGTGATTAAGCTACATTCTTGGCTTGTATTTAATTTTTCTTGTGGCAGCTCCGGGTCCATTGTGCGGAGGTACTTGGCACTCCGATTGTTGGTGACTATGAGTATGGTTGGTATGTTCATCAAAGGTGGAAGCAAATGAGTCATTTGGATTATGAATCTTCCAGTGCAGAGGTTTACAAGCTTCGCAGGCCTGAAAAAATAGCAGTTCAAAAAGGGAGCGTGTTCTCCAAGGTCCCACTTCTCCACCTTCATTGCAGAGAGATGGTCATCCCAAACATCGCCAAGTTTCAATGTGAATATGGCAAGCAGCTTGCTCAAACCGAACAGAGGCCTGATCTTCTCCATTTTGTAGCCCCCATGCCTAATCACATGAAGATCAGTTGGAACCTTATGTCGTCATACTTGGTGTGATTTCTCTCTTGCCATGTTGTATGAGTTCTTGTTATTGAATGGCATGCCGTTTATTATGCTGTAATTATTTGCATCCAATTTGTTCGTAACGAATGCCATGTTGCAATATTTTAGGGTCTCCATTTCAAATAAGATTTGTCAATTCACCATGTAAATTTCAGATTATTTCCCAATTGGTTTTTTCTCGGTAACTTGGTAAAACGAAATTTCCACACATACTGATCGAATCGTTCCCCTAGTCATGCTCTTCTCAGCTAGCACTGAGCTGAATCATGTTATCTCCATGTACTATAGCAACAGGGTATTGAAGAATCTACACGCAGAATTTTAATAAATTTGATATAAATTGTATTGGAAAGTAATTTTAGGGAGTTCTATGCGCATTCATGTGCATCAATGGTCCAAAAAGCGTAATGGTTCGAAATATAATCTCAATGTCAGTTTGTGGAAATAGTTTGCACTAAACATATAATTAACCTCATAGAAGCTGTTGAGTTGTGTATAGAATAACAAATCAAGAGAATGTATATATTGTATGAAATCCACAAATCATTCTCAAGATGGAAGTTTCCCTATAGATGTCATCCCTTTGTCTGAATCTGTTTGGAATTTTGACATAGTTCACTGAAAGTTAGGCAAGACCAACCAACATGTAACGCTGGCATTTCATCAGGGGAATACAGCAACATCAAGTTAGATCATCATTCTGATTATTCATACACCTCTACCTTGATATGTCGGCCTTGTTGCATTACTGTAGCTGATAGGTTAAACTTTAGTTTCCAACGTACAGGGTAAATTGATCTTGATAGAAAATGTGACATTTTGAGGAATGGTCTTTCTTAGTACATTTTGTTGATGATATTTCTTTTCCCATTGGAACGGAAATATTGACCTTAACAGATATTGTTTAGGTGATCCAATATTTTAATTAGTGGTATCTATATAGGCATATGTTAGTGTTATCATTGTCATAAAAACCTTGAGGTACTTTGTGTCATAATGCTAACAACGGCATGGCGAATAACATGCTGCTGTCAAGATTTTGGAATAGCGGATATTCCTAAGGTCAGTTTTGATATTTAAATAAAAGTATGGAATATCGTTCGCAACGCGTTTTAGAACCAAAAGTTAGGCTCCGGAATGCCATTTTTTGTGTCAGGATTGGTAGTGATATTTAATGCAAAGCTTGGAACCTTTCATGTATTATCCCAGTTTTTTATATGACATCAAAGAACTCGTGAGATTGGTCATTAATATGTTGCTCTAAGCAAGCCACTGGCACTGCAAAAGATCTCCCCGACGTTTGTCACCCAATGCTGGGCGGGACAGAATCTGACTGGTAGCATTAGACCCACAGACTTGACATGACCAGGGGGAGTGTCGAATAAGCCAACTTGACTTGACCAAGGGGAGCGTCGAATATGCGTACTAGCTATCCAACGTGTTGTCTAGAACAAAATGGCAATTCTGATAATCACAAAACTAAGACATCTATATTCAATTTGCTTGAAATAAATTATAGAAATTGGAAACAATAGATGTATTAAATTTAAAAACAGGCATTGGGCATGTATCTTTCTAATACTAAGGCCTTTTTACAAATATCAACAACTAGAGCAATGAAAGCAAATATAGCTACAAGGCACCAATTGGTGGTGCTAGTACAAGTCCCCAATTACCTACTATAGGCCTCCCTGTGGACAATCACTTCCTTAGAATGTCAAACCTAACAACATATATCGAGTTGCGGATAGCTAAAATGCATCATCATCATCAACAACGACAAAGCCTTTCCCACATTAAATAGGGCCGGCTACATGGATTTTGTGCCTTCGTTCAGATCTATCATGGGTCATTCTCAAGCTCAGATCTAAAAAACTAAGATCCCTTCGTATAGTCTCATTCCAACACTTCTGGGCGTTCCTCGCTCTCTCTTTGCTAGCTCAACATCCAGAACTCGCATCTCATAACTGATGCATCAGTTGACCTTCTTTGCAAATGGCCAAACCACCTTAAGCGGTTTTCTTGCATCTTATCCTCGATCAGAGATACACCAACTTTCCTTCTGATTGCATCATTCCAAATCTGATCTTTATGTTTGTTTCCACACATCCACTTTATCATTTTCATTTCTGTTGTTACCATTCTCTACACATGTATATGGTTCACATGCCAACATTCATATCCATATAGCATAGCAGGTCTCACGGTAGCTTTGTAAAACTTTCTTTTAACCTTCAAAGGAATTTTTAGAGGCACCTCTCCACTTTAGTCAACCCTCATTTATTCTACTAGTAACATCTCCATCAATCTCCCCATCATGTTGCAAAATAAATCCCAATTCTTTTGTTCCTCGATACTCAATCAAATCCTCCTTTTTGGAAATTGAATCCACCTCTACGGTACCATATTTAATGATTCCCGAGCTGCTTCTTCTGTATCGGGAATCGTCGCAATAAGCAAGAATACTATTTCTACGTAAAATACCATTTCTGGGTATTTCAAGTAGAAATAGTATTCTTGCTTATTGTTTCCATCAAAAGTACACTCCATATATTCATTCTTAGCCCTACTTATATGAAATCCTTTAATCTCCAAAGCATGTCTGTAGACCTCAAGCTTCTCATTTACTCCATCTCTAGTCTCGTCAATCAACACAATATCATCAGCAAATAACATACACCAAGGTATCTCATCATGAATGTGATTTGTCAACTCATCCATAATCAAAGTAAAAAAGGAATGGATTCAAAGCTGAACCTTGATACATACCAATGTTGATGTCAAAATAAGTATTCTTCCCATACTGGATCCTTACACAAGTTGAAGTCATATCATACATATTCTTTATGAGGTTAATGTATAGGACTGGTACTTATTTCTTCTCCAAAACTCTCCAGAGTATCTCATAAGCCTTCTCCAAATAAATAAAAATCATATGGAGGTTCTTCAATTTTCCTCTATAAATCTCCATTGTTCTCTTGGGTAAATGGATGGCTTCAATAGTTAAGCGACCTGGCATGAATTCAAATTGATTTTCTTTTACTTTGGAAACTTGTCTCAACCTTTTTTTAATCACACATTCCCAAATTTTCATAGTGTGACTCGTCAGCTTGATACCTCTCAAATTTAAACAATTTTGAATCCCTCCTTTATTCTTATAGAGATGCACCACGACGCTTCTCCTCTAATCTTCAAACATTTTCTTTCTTCGTCAAATAACGTTAAATAAATTTGTAAGCTAAGTCAATCCACATTCACATAAAACTCTCCATACTTCCTTTGTATCTGTCTATAGCATGAATGATTAAAGTAACTTTCACTACTAGCTAGATCTCCCAAAGTGATCTCTCTATTTCCATCCACAATGAAAATTTTATGCAAAAACCGCTTCCATGTAGTCTCGATATCCTTTTGAGTAACAAGCATGCGACCTTACTCATCCTTAATGCATTTCACTTGAGAAAGGTATTTGGACTTTTTTTCTCTTACTTTGCCCAACCTAAATATATCCTTCTGGCCCTCCTTAGAGTCGAGATTATCGTACCAAACTTTATTCGCTTTTCACTTAGCTTTGCTTACAACCTTCTTTGTTCCTTATTTGCAATTTTGTAGTTTGTGATAATTTCCTCTGTTCTATCCTTAGACATATCTTTTAAGCATGCTCTTTTAATTTTGAGCCTCTCTTGTACCCCTCTACTCCACTACCAAGCCCTTTTTTCGCCTGAAGCTCCTACCTTTGACTCGCCTACATCTCTTTGGCTACCCTTCGACTACAAGATGCTACCACCTCCCACATCTCTTTTGCTCTTCCATTGCAATCCCAAGATAAGTCTTCTAAAACCTTCTCCCTGAAGCTTGATTTCTTCATTTGAAGATTCCACCATCTAGTTCTAATAATCTTGGAGGCCCTCATTATCTTTACCATACCTTTCTTTGCACATCCAGGACTAACAAGCGATGTTGCGTTGTCAAACTCTCTCCTAAATTTTCTTTGCAGTCTTTACAACACAATCGATCTCTTCTCCTCAACGCAAAGTAATGTATCCATGGTCTAGTCAGGCCACTCTTATAAGTAATGAAATGCTCGTCCCACTTCTTGAAGAGAGTGTTTGCTATGAAAAGATCATAAGCCGTTACAAAATCCAGAATGACTTTTCTCTCTTCATTTCTATCCCTGAATCCATGACCTCTATGAACACTAGTATACGCTGAAGCATCCTTTCCCACATGTCCATTAAGATCTCTACCTAGGAAAATCATCCCTCTATGTGGGATTCCTTGCATAATCTTATCCAGATACTCCCAAAAAGCTTATTTAATCTTTTCATCTAAACCAAATTGTGGTGCATAAACTGAGATGATATTCAGAATTTTTTCTTTGAGTACCAATTTTAGCAAAATAATCCAATCACCAAATCTTTGCACCTCAACCACATAATCCTAGAAATCCTTATGAACAACCACTACAACACCATTTCTGCCCTTATCTTTACCCTGATATCAAAATTTAAAGCATATCTTCTAGATCTCTTTTGCTTGTACTCGCATGTGTTCCTCATGCGAGAACCCTTGTAAATTTTGAACTACAAATGGGAAGCGGTGTAGTGGACCTTGCCAACTTCTCATTGCATTCGGATGATGCAATGTGTTGCTAGTAGGGAACGTCATAACAAAATATAAATGCTTGCTCAATCCATGTTGAAAAGATCTGAACTGTTTTAAGACAAATTCCTATATAATGTTCCTAAAAAGAACACTATTTAAGAATTTGTCTCTCTCGCATTGACCATCGGCTACCTAACACGCAATCCTTAAGATAGCTAAAATGCAAAATAAGTGTTTCTTCTATAAAACTTGATTGGTGACGTACATATTCAATCCACGTTACCCACGTTTTTAAAGTGCTAAGGATATATTATTAATTAAATGTAATCCTCCCTATACATCAAAGGTTCATTATACTCAAGGAAACTTTTGTGAAAGAGAAAACAATCCAAATGTAAATAGTGAGTGCATACACAATGTCAAACTACTGTAAATCCTCACAAGTATTTTTCCTTCTTGATTAATTCATTCTTGTATGTGTTGTTGATTAGAACTGTTCTCTACAACTTATTAAATTGGCTCTTTTTTATACGAGATCAATCTTTGTCCTTGAATTGACAACATTTCGATATTTGATTTTCAATCGCCAAGTAGAACATTGATTAATAAATCTCATGTTCATTAATTCTATATTTGATTAATTGATGAGATAGTAGGGGATTTTATGGAAGCACGGGGCTCTCTATAGACAATAAATAGACTAGGGGGTAAATGCCAACATAAGTTCTCACAAGCTCTCATAGTAGAAGAAAGAAATCAGAAAGAGAGAGAGAGAATAAAGGAGGCAATAAAGTTTGAAGGGATACTTGGAGTTATTATTGTTTGATATCTTTCTATATAGTTTGGATGTAGAGTTATTGGCTTGATGATGTTTCTCCTCTCGAACTTTCTCCATTGTTTGATGACTTGTAGCATCATGTAGGGGTCAAGTTTATGTATGTTCCTCATGGATTACATTATGACTATGATGATTAGTTGTAAGTTGCAACTATCCTTGTGATTTTTCACTTTGATATTGGGGATTTTCGACCTTAAAAATTCTCCTTACATATGTAGCTAATTTTTTTGCAGTTGGAATTTTTTATATGTTACTGTAGTTGCCTGATTTTTATATATTGTACATAATCTGCTTATAAAAAATTCAATCTACATCGGAAATCTATTCTGAACATGTGGTATTGAAGCCAAGATGGTTGATATATCACTAGTAGGATGATTAACCTAAATGGGACCAAATGCAATTTATTGAAAAAAAAACTATGAAGAACCTATTATTTGTGAAGGACATGCATATTTCAATCGTTGCCACTCAAAAGCATGTATGTGAGATCTCTCATATTAATATCAAACTTTTTTCTCGATTTCATGATCTGATCCGATAGCCAAATCAAATAAATAACCACATCATCTTGTAGTGCTCTTAGACATCTTTCCAATGAGTTTCATAACGTCGAAATCAGAGTCTGTATGAGAGAGATATGCGCAAAATACAATCGGATTGCAGCTATTTGGACCCAGATCCGAATTGGATCCATTTAAATTTGAACCCCTATACAAAAGGACGACTGAGGCAATGGATCAGATCACTTGACCCATTGCATACACCACCACCACCTTCTCACCGGAGCTCCGTTGCTAGAGCAAATTCTGACTACTGTTGGAAGTTTGATATTTTGAAGAGCACGGAGCAAGGATCGCCGTAGGTATGTTAGTGTTCCATGAAATGCCAGGAAACTCTCATTCCAGGAGAAGGAAAGTCGTGGGAGAACATCCCCATAGGTATGGATTTTACCTTCGTCTTACTACCAGATCAACGTAGTTTTCATCCCATGAGTTATTGTTAGTGTTTATACCCTGTAGTAGCATCAATTTCTCATTTGGGAAAGTTTTACACCAAAAGTCAGATTTTATCACATCACTTTATCGTGATTTTTAGTTGAATTGATGAATGCATGGAAAAGTTAAATATATATTTGTGATGTGTGCAACAATAGGAACATGGAGGTGTAATTAGTTTTACGATCAGAGAAACTTCATCAGATATCTCCAAAGTGATTTTAACCATTGTCCCAAAGGTATGATCAATCATTCCAATTGGATGATTTATCATGCATGATCAATCATTCCAAATGGATTATTGATCATTTGACACCGAAATGATAGAGCATAGTTTCTTTGTTGATCGACCAATATTATCGACCAGTATTGGGTGGTGTAGGAAACATCGGTTGGTATTCAGAGTGATAACACTAAGAGGGGAATTCCAGGAAATGTTCTTAGTGATCGATGCTCTAACTCGTGTCCTTTGCCATCGTGGACTCTTACACGTGGATAGTGGACTAGGGTGGTTCACAATAATTCACGGGTCGGAAAATGGCTAGGTGTTTGGGGTTAAGGTGAATCAAGTGAAATACTTGGGGGTTTTACCTGGAGTTACACAGTGGGATGTGAAGCTAGAGGATATGTTGAGAACTTATTTACTTTGCATTCCTCCCCACCACATGCCTACGGAGGCACCCCAACCCCAAGGTTTTCTAAGTGCCTTAGAGTTATAGTGTGAGTTCCCACATGGACCAAGACCACAGACTATTTATGATGCTTGTGTAATTGATCATAATGGAAGATGAATAAGCCCTTCTTTGTGAGGATGGTTTACCCAGTGATTTTCCTTTGCACACTTTCTTAGCTACTTGTAGTTTCGCATCGTACAGGGCAACTTTGCTCATAACATACCTTTGCATTGGATCCACATGTTCTCATGAGCAGTCGCAGCAATGAACGGCTCTTCCTTGGTGGTTTCTTTTTGTGAAGCTACACAGTACTTTTTATGGTACAGTATTGTAGCTAGCTTTCACATGTAGCTTTTACCACTTTGCTTTACATATAGTTTTTGAGAGATATGTTATATAATTTGTATGCATGGACAACTTTTTGATGCACACATGTATATTTTATGGACATAGATTACGTAATCGTTGATGGATATGATGTGGATGGAAATGGATGAAAAGCAAATTTTTAAATTTAATCTTTTGTGCTATTTTCTTCTGCTTTTATTTATCATGTGCTTCGAATGTGGAATGTATCTGCATGACATCAATTGGCCGAGTACTCAGATCCTCAAGGATGTTCGTCAAGGTTTGGTATCAAAGTAGTGGTATTCCATTACATCCTACACATATATTTTCCTCATTAAAATACATGATAGTGTTTGAGTCTTTTGACTGGACAAGAGTCATAAAGAGAATATCCGAATCTATATCCATGTCCATATGTGTTTCTTCAAGTAAATCTAGTATTAGTGAGGTGGTTCTTTATGAAGAACCATGCCACCTTGTATGGATCTCGACGTGGCGTAGTAGCTAGCCTTCCTTGTGGAGACTGTATAGGGCATCCAACAATGCCAAAACGGGATTGAGCAGTGATTCCAGCAGCAAGACGGTCCCTTCTACCGTCCCTCTCATGATGGGGAGGAGAGGGTCAACTTATCAATGTCTCAGGAGTTGGATCAGATGGAGGATGCGAATGCTTTGTAGAAGCATCAGAGAACAATACAACATATCAGAGGGATTTTATGCCACATTTCTTTGGTACTACTAACTTGTTGATGCTGATCTATGGATGGAACATGTAGCAAAGTCTCTATGGATAATCCATGCACCTGAAAATACATGGGTATCTTTTGTAGAGTAATCATTTTTAGGGTATGTGGAGGGGTGGTGGAATGCCACCAGGGAGCACCTGACCGAGCCTATCACTTGGGAGCTCTTATTTAATGAGTTCTGCACCAAGTTCTACTTGGACCATGAGGTAGAGGATTAGAGGAGGGAGTTTGCTGAGTTGACCCAAAGGTTGATGACGGATCATGAGTACTTTATCTAGTACACAAAGTTGTCTCACCACTCACATGCTACCAGATCATATCTAGAGGAGAAATTGCAAAAGTTCATCAGGGGGATGCACGAGGAGGTCCAGGATAGATTCTCCACATTGTTCCTTACCTCCATCAAGGAAGTCACCACAAAGGCGAC
This sequence comes from Ottelia alismoides, assembly GCA_037367405.1. Taxonomy (NCBI): domain Eukaryota; kingdom Viridiplantae; phylum Streptophyta; class Magnoliopsida; order Alismatales; family Hydrocharitaceae; genus Ottelia; species Ottelia alismoides. The sequence continues at coordinate 255,565 of JAZKJV010010969.1, read as the reverse complement.
GAACTACAAGGCAACACAGAGTTGGTTACATGGAGGTCAGGCACAGTTACCTCCACAACAAGCTAGCAAATAAGTATGTCATGACTTCTCTCGGTTCTATAGAGGTCGTATCCACCACCGAACCACAATGACACCGATATCTAGTAGGTTCAAACCCTACCCTACCTTGGGGCAGGTCATGGTAGGACGTCCTTCAGTTTCTTCCTATCCCCCTATGTAGACACAGAGTCATTGACTTTGAGGCAGCAGCTTCGCTTCTAAAGGGAGCTTGTTCTAGGCAGACAGTCGTACGTGTTTCCTTGGTAGACAACTGGACACTTCAAGGCCTAGTGCCCTTTTATGCTAGTAGCTAGGGTGCACAACAACAACAAAGCAAAAGACTAGCTAGGTCTTCTGAACAATTTTAGGGCTCGTGATTCCAACATGAAGACTATGACTTTCAGCAAGCCCATAGTAGGCATTTAGTGCTGCAGGATCTAGCACACCATCACCAGGGTCGTTGAATGTAGTGAGAGGAGCATGATAATCCTTCTGAATCAGTCATCAAGGATACTAATTCAGCACATGGGATTTCTTTACATTCATTATTCGATTCGAGGGATACATATTCTTTTCTTGCACAACAATTGGTGCCTACTTTGGGCAAGTCTGTGTTAGTTGTTCCATCCATGTATTATATCAAGGGCCTCGTAGGCTAGTTGTTTATTATCCGCCAAGTAGTTGAGGATGTAGCATTACATATAGGTGGGCACGAGATGCCTACATTTCTCCTGTTTATTCAGTTAAAGGATTTCAACATAGTTTTAGGCATGGAGTGGCTGGAGAGGCACCGCATGTACCTGGACTATTTCGGGAAGATGGCAGTCTTCCATTTAACTAGAGTGCCACCATTTCAATTTGATTGACACACTTCTTAAAATGGGATTGAGTGCATCTCAGCTTTAAGGGCACACTAGTTTCTCAGCTAGCATTGTGTAGGCTACCTTGCATACATGGCATATTTTGTCATGCAAGATCAGATGATCGAGGATGTTAGAGTCGTATGTGAGTTTCCTAACATGTTTACATAGGACTTACCTGGATTATCACCGGCGAGGGAGATAGAGTTTGAGATCATGCTGTTGCCAGAGTCACACCTGATCTCTATCCCTCCTTATAGGTTGGCACCTACTGAGCTTAAGTATATCAAAGTACAGTTACAAGAGCTGTTGGAGAAGGGATTCATCTGCCCCAGTACATCACCATGGAGAGCACCGGTCCTATTCATTAATAATAAGGATGGATAATTGAGACTATGCATAGACTACAAGTTACTTAACAAACAAATGATCAAGAAATGTTATCTACTCCCATGGATTGATAATATCTTTGATCAATTACATGAAGCAGCAGTGTTCTCCAAGATCGATCTGCCATCTAGATACCGCCAGTTGATGATTAAGGATGTAAATGTGATGAAGCTGGTGTTTCATACTAGATATGTGAAGGGAGTTGAATAAGATTCGTGCATCACAGAAGCGTGGAGATCGCATCATATGTAATCTAGGTCAACTTGTCGTACTAGTCGACAAGGCATCAATTTTTTATAAAAAATGATGGACACACAAGGCTTGGGAATCTTTCCCAATCTACTACATCAATATTACAAACAACTATTGAGGTTGCCTCCTATAGCAAGATAGTGATACTCATGTCTCTAAACGAAGAGATCTCCTGTCTCAAATTCGATCCGACGTAGACAACACTTGCGGGTATGTGGATGAGCCGCGTGCTCCCCACAATCCTTGTTGACAAACTGAGCCAAGAACCTCATTATTTTGTCATACGAAATCTGGTCTTCCCCACGACCACGAAGCACCAAAGAAGGTGAAGATCCACAAACAGTCGATTCGGCATCACAACGACAACGCGACGACGATTCTCTCCATAAACCCTAGAGTGGAGGACCATTTGGGGTTGATATGGATAGACTATGGACGCATATAGAGAGGGGAGAGAGATAGAGAGATTTTGTTGCTCCAACTTGTGTGCTGAATTATTTTAGAGAAGAGACTAGGGTTGGACCTTCTCTTATACAAAATTGGATGGCTAGGATGCACTCTTAATTCAAAGTCAATGACCAAGATTTTTAGTTACAACAATTTACAACAACAATTAATTAATTTAAATAAATAAATAAGATTGAAGGCATTCTTCAATAAATTTAATTTCCATAAAATCAATTACATGTGGAATAATTGGAAGGAGGAGAGCCTCTTCCCAAATAGGGTGGATGACCGCCATGGAGACTTTCTCCATGTGGTCGTTGTTATCCATGTGAGGCTGGGGTGAACCATTTCTACAATGAGTGTTATTGTAATCTTTGATATAACAATAAAGGGTATTGATTTATTTTCACTCCTTGTTTGAGATTAAATGAATGAATGCACTTATATGATCCCTTAGTACAATTAGGATTATGTACCATGGCCATCTAAATAATCATGCAGTTGTTTCATAGAGGATGGTGCTTGGATGATATCTAAAGTGTTAGATTGAGGGCACATTGAGCATCGCCAAGTGATTGTTAAGAAAGAATCTCCAGCCTGAGAAGGAGATGGCAATCCCATTCTAAAGGTTGATACCTAACTACAGATAAGTTAGGTCAAAGAGTTGACTTAACAAGTTCGAAGTAAACAACACCTATATCATATTCTATCACGATATTGGTACACATCCTCTGACCAAAGATGGATTGTATTTGTACATGTCTAAGTATGTATGTTAGGTAGACTATTAGGTTGATGACCTAATCAAGGTCTATATACTAGCGAGTTGGTTTGCATACAATGACATTTGAGTAATATGATCTCTCAAAGGTATCATACAGGTTCACTCTTGAACCAGAAGACATGAGGTCACTCATAATGTATTGGGACCGATCAAATTCCATGCATGGTCATCTTACTTTGGAAGCATGACAAGAATTTATAGGTATGATACATGCTTTTGAAAAGCATATGATTGATACCAACTCCCAATGGCCGAATGAGAGGTTTTTTGATAAAACATTGAAGAAAACAATTTAAATATGATCTAAAACTTTGGGTTATTCTAGATCTTCTAGTATGTAGGGTGTACTGATATTAGGAATACTAAAGGGTGATGTGATCATAAACGACTGTATAATCATGACACTTCCATTCTGAGGGAGTGATGAAACATGTTTGGATTTTAGTGAATCCTCTCAGTAGATTAGTAATCTGATCTTAGTCTAAATGTTAAGCATTGATTTGAATGAGATTTCGGATGCAACGAAAAGATTATATTTACAGTTTGAGTTAATTAAACATCTTTGAGAGGTCCTTGGGATATGGATTTGAAATATTATCTCAATAACCAAGTCACTATACATGGAATGCACAATAGCCTTATATCCTTATCTCCAAGCATCCGTAGAGAAAGCATATTATTCTTGAAAGAGTTCAAGAATAATTCTATTGTTGATAATATATCTGAGCATTGTAAATTTGATAATTAAATATGATTTATACTATCATAAATAATGTGAATATAATTCATATTATTTGGAATCATGAGAATAATCATCTACGATAATTAAATATGATTTAGTAATTAAGGATATGATTAATGTGGATATCACTATCCATAATAATCATAAATATTATAAATATGACCTATAATATATTGGAGAAATTTAATAGTGAATAGTATTTGCGAATTGAATGTTGATGTGAACTATATTTACATTTAATAATTAACTAGAAATGCAATCTAAATTTTATATTAGATGGATAATTACGATTCATAACTGTCAATGACATGATTGAAATTATCATAAAATAATTTGTAATTATTTTGGTGAAAAATTATGCATCAAGTTGTTGCACATGTAGAATTTGTGATGAGATATGAGATCTCATCAACCGTGGAATGAGAGAGCCTCCTTACCATAATAGGAGTGGACGACCACCTTGAGTCCTAATTTTTGGTGGTCGTCCAACCTATGTTTGGAAGGAGGTTTGCTCTCCTTCCAAGTAATTCCATATTATTTGATTTAATTTAAATTAAATTATTGATAGATCTTCACTATGTATATAATTTATTTTAAATTTATTATTTGTTGTTGCAAATTTATGCATCATGGCTATTGATTTGAAAGCACCAATGAATCTACACGATTGATTATGTTTGTACATTTATTGAGATCCATGGACATCCAATTTGTTATAAAAGAAAGGCTAGACATAGATCTTTCTCTAATAACAAAGAGAAGCAACAAATCTCTCTCTCTCTCTCTCTATTCTCATACATGATCAAATTCTCTCTCTCTCTCAATAGTGTGACTGTCCACTATATTGACCTAGAGAGTCTCGCAGTCGTTGCATCGTCGTTGTGCTGCCGGACGATTGCTCGTGGATCTCTGTCTTCATCGATTCACATTTCTTGTGAGGAAGGCTACCGATTTTGTGAGACGAAATCAGGAGACTCCACACTCAGATCATCAACTCACATGATCTACGCGTCTCATCCATGTGTCTGCAAGTGCATCATGCGTTAGATCAGACTTGAGAGAAGAGGTCTCTTCGTTTTGAGACATGCGATCACAACCACGCTTCAAGAGGGAATCATCTGACTTAGTTGTGGTCTTGATGAAACAATTTGTGAAGTGTTCTTATATCATGTGGTTTCATATGATTAACTTTTTATATTTAACTTCCAATCACAACTAGTATGACTAGTTGCCCTATATTGTATTTGAGGTGATCTATACACTTTCGTGATGCGCTAAAGCCCAAACCCTAACCTTTAAGTGGTATCAAAGCCTTATTTAAAGGTCTTGGATCTGATCTAAACCTTAAGAGAATAAGATTTTGTCTATCGGATGAGTGGGGACTCGTAGCTTATGCACGAGATGCATGTTTCGAAACGGTTTTTGCTAAAATGAAAAGCTATTGTTTATGCACTATTTGTACAAATTTTTTGGATAATAAAAATGTATTTATAATGTCTAAATATGTTACCAAATGAGTACCCAATAGTTGGCACCAGAGGTGCATAAATTAAAATTTGAAAAGTTCTTACAGTGATAGTTTTTGCATTTATTCACAGCTATGTAATAATATATTTTTTTATTACTATTCTTCTAGAATTACACTTGAAATAAACACATTAATTAAGTAGAAAATTAAATAAACAAATTGTTCGAATTTATTTCACGTCATTTTGAGCTCCATTTGCCGTAGATATTACATATTTAGTGGAGATGGGTCGGATGATGATTAGATCATCACAATTACTTTCTTAATGTGTTTATCATTCAATGTAAATCAAGGAAGTTATGATTTTTCCATGATTAAATTTATTCTTAATATTTATGGTAATATTTGTTTGAACATCAATCACCATTGAATAGTTTTTTCATGACAAAAACCTTAGTTTATCCTACAATAGTTGTAGGTCAATTTTTACATGCAAAACAATGTTTGCTTGATATGACTAGAAATTTAGGATCTTCAAAATTTGTTTAAGATTCCTTAAATTTTTGAGTTAAAACTATACATGTATTATGACAGTCACCAAGAGCATGTGATCGATTAAACCTCTTAGTACAATTTGTACCAATTGTGTTATCTTGAATTGATTTGGTGATGGTGTCTAGGTCATGGATACGCTAATGTGTTACTTAATTGGCACCGTACACCGCATGGAAGCGCTCCTTATTAGCATTATTTGTCCGACCTACATTGATCTGTTTCAAGGATGGGTAGTATGAGAAGTCTCTACGTACTTTAAACAACTAATTGGATTAATACAATTATACCATGTGAGGGTGTATACTATATAGCAATATCAAGGAAACCCTAACTGCTTGTTAGTTGAATTGGATTGTTAATTAATTTAATACGATTAAATTAATTAGTACCAATTAAATCAAACACTCTATTATGAATAGAGACGTACTTCCCTTAGAAGAATTAATACTAACGAACATGATTCGTAATGATTAATTAAAATTTGAATGAGATATAGAGTATCATATAAATGGCATACTTGATCTCCCGTCAAGGCGAAGGGTTCTATCGCCATGGATTGTATGCTGAAGACGTCTATCCTAAGTGATAGTTCCTACATACACACGCACATGCCAAGCTCATTACTTCTCGAAAGAGTAAGGTCCTTTGCATAGTGACCTCAATAATGTCCCTCATCTAATTGGGGCAGCATTGGATTGTGCATAGGAGTTCTATTCTTGTTGACAATTGATTCAATTAACAATGGGTCAACAACATCTTAGAGGCAGTGGGTTCGGGTGTTAAAGATCGATTTAGGAAATGCAAGTTGGATTTGCAAGGCAAAATAAGTTCGCTCTTCTTATTACCCAAATTGCAATTTCGCATATAAGATCCCATATCTTGCTAGAGATATAACAGTATGTATATCTCTTGCTTTGAAAGTTTAATAAGGGAATGGAATTTCAAAGTTTAAAAGGCAAGGCTAATTTGATTAAAAATACATAATTAAATAATTTAAATTTGAATATATACTTATTTATATATTCTAATATAGTGCATTCTTAATCTCAAATACGAAATCTGTGAACCTTGTAATGAGGCTTCTAGAGGTCGACTAATTGACAAGATCAAATTAGTCAAACGAGATTCGTAATTTGGAGCTTGTTTTCTCTGCGGAGCACATCGATTACGTGCTCACTGAGAACAAGCATACATACCCCATGTCATTAGAATAATTCAAATTTAATGAAAATTTAATAAGGACCACTCGTTGTTTTGATGTTATATTCTAGGGTTTCTATCTAATGTGTTTTGGAAGCAACATATGGACACAGAGAATACCCATGATATAATGATGACTCTAAAAGAGATATTCAGTGATATGAATATCATAGAGTGCAGTCGAAGCATGGGTTCTGGAAGAGTCTAGCCAACAGGTGAACAATAAGAGTCAAAGTGTTGACTCATCCTCTCAAGCTTCCAAATACCCGACATGTGTATATCATCACTGCGAAAGTCTAGGGCACTGGAAAAGAGATTATCCAAAGTATCTGAAAACTTTAGAGAAGAGTAAAGATAATGCCTCGGTATGTATAAAATCTACTTACATCGTTAAAACTAATTTTCTGGTAGGATAAGACAGTAGTTGGGACGTAGATTATGGTGCTTCTATTCATATATGCAATCTATTGCATCTGTTTCAAGAGATCAGAAATCTTGATGAAGGGGAGATAGTCATCCAAATGGGATCTGATGCAATAGTTATAGCAGTTTTTGTCGGGACGTGTAGACTATCGCTATTTAATGGGAGAGTCCTATTACTTGGGGAATGTATCTATGTTCCATATGTTAGAAGGAACATATTATTAATAGTATCTAAGTTAGAAATGGATATCCGTTCATGTTCCATGAGAATATTATCATAAGCCGTTATGCTAAACATATTACAGATGGTATTCTACCTTCTGGTGGACTCTATGAATTGTGCATTAATGAATATTTCATGAATGTAACACCCACTAATGAAAATCATAAAAGAACCAGAGAGGATGGAAATCATTTGAACATGATTTGGCATCAAAGACTTGGTCATTTATTTGTTGATAGGATCAATAGATTGACAAAGAATGAACCTTAGATTTTCTACAGGTTCAAATTTTACATATCTGTGAACATTGCATTTGAGGTAAAAATTACTAGAGCGCCCTTTCGTAACAAGATCTCATGATGCAAGGATATTCTTAACATAATGCATATAAATATATGTAGTTCCTTCAGTACTACAACCCAAAATAGATATCGATATTATTTGACAGGTTATTGATGACCATTCACGATATAGGTTTATCTTCATATTACATCATAAAGCCGAAACCTTTGAAAATTTCAAAGTATTCATGGCTTTTATTGAGAATCAAATCGATAGGAAGATTAAACATATTCCATCTGACCGAGGTGGCAAGTACCTCTTGGATGAAGTTAAGGAATACCTCAAAGAGAGAGGAATTGTATCCAATCTCACACCTCCCGAAACTCCCCAACTAAATGGTGTTGCTGAAAGACGCAATATGACTATCATGGACATGGTACATTTAATGATGAGAAATAGATATCGATATTATTTGAAAATTTATTTATGACCATTCACGATATAAGTTTATCTTCATATTACATCATAAAGCCGAAACCTTTGAAAAGTTCAAAGTATTCATGGCTTTTGTTGAGAATCAAATCGATAGGAAGATTAAACATATTCCATCTGATCGAGGTGGCAAGTACCTCTTGGATGAAGTTAAGGAATACCTCAAAGAGAGAGGAATTGTATCCAATCTCCCACCTCCTGAAACTCCCCAACTAAATGGCGTTGCTGAAAGACGCAACATGACTATCATGGACATGGTACATTTAATGATGAGAAAAGAACATTTACCTCTTAGTTTTTGGGATATGTAGTAGAGACTACAATGTATGTCCTTAACTATATACCTAGCAAATCTCTACACAAAACTGCTGATGATCTTTAGTTTGGAACAAAGCCTAGTGTTAGACACTTCAGGATTTGGGATTGCTTGGTCCATGCAAAGAATGTGGATGCAAGTAAGTTGGAATCTTGCACTCGAGAGTGCTACATAATTGTGTATGTAATGGACAGTACTGCATACCAACTTTACAACCCTAGGACTTAAAAACATTTTCATCTCTAGAGATGTAAAATTTTGGAGGATGATTTCCTTAAGAGTCAAGATAAAAACGAAATAAAGGAATTTGCTAAATCCTCTGAGGACATTGAGATTACTGAACCATAAGCTGGAGATGTAAATAAATGTGAAATACTCGTACCTCTTCAAATTAGTTTGTTACTGGTTGTACCACCTGAAAGGTACATATTCCATGTGTCAGGTGAAACTGATAATGATCCATGTTGATTTGATGAAGCACTCGTGGATCATGACATGAATAGATGGATGCTAGCAATGAAGTTTGAAATAGACTCCATGTACAAAAACGGTATATGGACCCTAAAAGATCCACCTAGAGGGATAAAACCCATTGGGTGTAAATGGATCTTCAAAAGAAAAAGGGGACCTGATGGGAAGGTAGAGACTTTCAAGGCACTACTCACAACCAAGAGCTACACATGAAGAGAAGGCATCGAGTACGATGAGACATTCTATCATTTGGCTATGCTTAAATCCATTAGAGCAGTGCTAGCTATAACTGCATATATTGACTATGACATTTGGCGGATGGACGTCAAGAATACATTCCTCAATGTATACCTCAAGGAGGATATTTATATGGAGCATCCCCAAGATATTATAACTGAGGAAGGCAAAGTGTGAAAGATGAAGAAATCCATCTACATGCTTAAACAAGCTTCTCGTAGCTGGAACATTAGATTTGACGAAACCATAAAGAGTTATGATTTTGCTTTGAATCCTTAGGAACCATGTGTGTACATGAAGCTTAGTGGGAAAGACATTGTGTTCATCATGCTTTACGTATATGACATCCTTATCATTGGTATGATACAAGGATGATGACTAATGTTAAAAATTGGTTGTCCCATACCTTTGAGATGAAAGAACCTAGTGAAGACACTTATATCTTGGGTCTGAAGCTGTTTAAAAATAGAGAACAGAGGATTTGGGATTGTCACAACATGGGTACATCAAGAAGATCTTGGAATGTTTCCATCTGGAGAATTCAAAGAAAGGCTTCCTTCTGTTAAGATATGGTATTCACCTATCTAAAGAGATAGCTCCTCAAAGTGTTGAGGATAATAAAGCCATGTTCGGATGCCCTTACACATTGTAGGTAGCCTAATGTACGCCATGATGTGCACAAGGCCATATATCTACCATGCAATAGGAGTGGTAAACCGTTACTAATCTTGCTATGGAGAACAACACTAGAATGCAGAGAAGAACATCTTTAAGTAACTAAGACAGACGCAAGATTACATCTTGTTCTATGGAATACACAGATTCAGACATACAATCTGATATAGATGACTGCATGTCAACTTTAGGGTTTGTATTCTTATTGAATGGCAATGTTGTAAGCTGGAGAAGCAAGAAGCAAGTCACTACGACTGGTTTAACAACAGAAGTCGACTACATTACCACATTGGATGCTGCAAAGGAGGTGATGTGGTTATACAAGTTCATCCTAGACTTGATGCAGTTTCCTCTGATACTCCCATCTAGTTGGTCTGTGATAGCACGAAAGCCATAGCTCAAGCGAAGGAACCCAGATGACAACAACAGATCAAACACATGTAAAGGAAATACCACATCATTTGGGAGATTCAAAAGCGTGGTGACATCACCATCACCAAGGTGGCCTCTACCAATAATGTTGTCGATCTCCTTACCAAACCTTTACCCCAAAAGTCATTCGACTAGCATTTAACGAGCATGGGTTTAAAGATCTTACCTGAATGATTCTAAGGGCTAGTGGGAGATTGTTAGCCATGTGAGCCAGAGGCGAACCATTTCTACAATAAATGATATTGTAATATTTGATATATCAATAAAGGTTAATGATTTATTTTCACTCATTGTCTATGATTGAATGAATGAATGCACTTATAAGGTCGCTTAGTATAATTATATTTATGTATCATGGACATCTTAGTAATCATGCAGTTGTTGATTCAATGGTTGAATCATATAGACTGGTACTTGGATGATATCTAAAGAGTTAGATTGATGACTCATCAAGCATCATCAAGTGATTGTTGAGAAATGATCTCCAACCTGAGAAGGAGATGACAATCCTTCTCTAAAGGATGATATCTGACCGACTTCTTGATGCAAGTCCTCTGCACAGGAATAAAGATTCAGAGGTGGCAAATAAGTTATGTCAAAGAGTTCACTTAATGAGATCGTGATAACCAAGACCTATGTCGTATGTCATCACGATATAGGCACACATCCTTTTACTAGAGACATATGTATTACTATGTGTATAAGTATGTACATTTGTCATACCATTAGGTTGATGACCTAATCAAGGTCTATATGCCGGCGAGCTGATGTGCATACAAGGGCATATGAGTAATAGGATCTCTCAAAGGGATCATACATGTTCACTACTGAACTAGAAGACATGAGCTCAATCATGAGGTATTGAGATCGATCAAATCCATGCATGGTCGTCTTGCTTTGGAAGCGTGACAAGAATTTGTAGGTATGATATATGCTTTTGGGAAGAATATTATTGATACCAACGCCCAATGGCAGAATGAGAAATCTAATGATAAAAACCTGAAGAAGACAGTTTAAAAAATATGATCTAAAACTTCAAATTTGTTCTAGTCTCCCAATATGAAGGATGTACGGGATTATGATTACTCGAAGGTAATGTGATCATAAATGAATGTATAACTATGGCACTTTCATTTTGATGGAGTGATGAAATAGGTTTGGATTTTAGTGACTCTCAGTAGATTAGTAATTTAAATTTAGTCCATATGTTGGACATTGATTTGAATAAGATCGGGATGTAATGAAAAGATTAGATTTATAGTTTGATTTAATGAAACATCTTTGAGAGGTATTCCGAGATCTAGATTTGAGATATGATCTCAATATCCAAGTTACTATACATATAATGTACCATAGACATTTCCTTATATCCAAGCATCCTCGGAGAAAGCACATTATTCTTGAAAGAGTTCAAGAATAATTCTATTGTTGATAAAATATATCTGAGCATTGGAAAAGTGATAATCAAATATGATTTATCTGTCATAAGTAATGTCAATTGTAATATGTTGGACATATTTATCTATAAATAGTATTTACGAATTAAATGTTGATGTGAATTGGATCTAGATTGAAAAATTAATTGTAAATGCAATTTAAATTTTATATTGGATGTATGACTATTATTCATAATTGTCAATGACATGATTGAAATTATCACAAAATAATTTGGAATTATTTGGTGAATAATTATGCAACAAAAGTTATTGCACATGTGGAATATCTGATGAGATGTGAGATCTCATCAAACATGGAATGAGAGAGCTTCCTTTCCATAATAGGAGTGGACAACCACTTTGAGTCCTAATTCTTAGTGGCCAGACACCCTATGTATGGAAGGAGGCTTTCTCTCCTTTCAAGTAATTGCATATCGGTTGATTTAATTTAAATTAAATTATATTGATGTATATTCAATATATATTTAATTTATTTTAAATTATTTTTTGTAAGTGCTAACTTATGCAATAAAATCATGATCATTGATTTGAAAGTACAAATTAATCTACACCATTGATTATGTGTATACATGAATTGAGATCTATGGACATTCATTTTGTTATAAAATAAAGGCTAGACCTAGCTCTTTCTCCAACAAGAAGCAATAAATCTCTCTCTCTCTCTCTCTATTCTCATACATGCCCAAGATCTCTCTCTCTCTCTCTCTCAATATTGTGATCGTCCACTATATTGATCTAGAGAGCCTCGCAGTCATCATGTCACATTTGTTATACCAGATTGACTACTCATGGATCTCTGCCTTATTCGATGCATATTTTTTGTGAAAAAAGATATTGATTTCGTGAGACAAAATCGGGAGAATCTACATTCAGATCATCAACTTTGATTGCGGGATCTACGCATCTCATCCAAGTGCCCGCAAGTGCATCCTTCATTGGATCAGACTTGGGACAAGAGGTCTGTTCGTTTATAGATACGATCACAAACACGCTTCCAGAGGAAATCCTTTGAATCATTTGTGATCTTGATGAAATGATTTGAGAAATGTTCTTATATCATGTGGTTTCATCTAATTAAAAATGTTAAATTTTGTTGTCCGACATAACTTTTATGACTAGTTGCCCCAGATCGTATTTGATGTGATCTACACGCTTCCGTCGTGCTCTAAGTCCCAAGCCCTAGCCTTCATGATGTCTACTCCTATTATAAGTGGAACCTTCTCTTATTTCTTAATTGATGAGATTCTCAATCTCATTATATTTTCCACACGTTACAATAACTTTTATCGCTTGAATTTTACCAACATATATTCAAATTATTTTGTGAATATTCCAATCATGCCACTGATAATTATGAATCATATTCATCCATACAATATTAAATTTAAATTACATTTACAATTAATTGTATAGTGTGAATCCGATTCACATTTATTTGTATAATATGAATCAAATTCACATTAACTTATAAATTGTAAATCATATATATAATTAAATATCTCTTATGATATTATGAATGATATTCATAATATTTATTATTATTGTGGATAGTGCTATCTATATTAATCATAACTATGATAACTAAATCCAATTTAATTATCTTAATTGTCTCTCTATATGTGTCCAAATAATGTGAATCACATCCACATTGTTAATGATAAATAAAATTTATTTAACCATCAATCTTACAATGCTCAGATATTGTCAAAAATAGAATTATTCTTGAACTCTTTCAAGATCAATGTGCCTTCTCTGTGGGTACTTGGAGATGAGGATATGGTGACTATATATTCCATGTATGGTGACTTGGATAGTGAGATTTAATCTCATATCGATCTATAATAGACCACTCAGAGATGTCTGATCAAGTTAGACAGAATATCCAACCTTGTCATTGCATCTGAATCATATTTAGATCAATATCCAACATTTGTACTAATATTTGATAATCAATCTACTGAGTTGATTCACTAACATCCAAACATCTTTCATCACTCCCTCGGAATAGAAGAATCATGGTTATAAAATCAATTAAGATCACATCATTATTGAGTATTCGTAATACCCATACATATTGGATACTAGAAGACCTATAATAAACCCGAAGTTCTACTCTTATTTGAACTGTCTCCTTCAGGATTTTATCATTAAGTTTATAATTCGAGAATTGTGAATGGGTATCAAGTATATGCTTTCCAAAAGCATATATCATACCTACAAATCATGTCTTATTTCCAAAATAATATGACCAACGTTGGAATTCGGTATATTCCAATATATCATGAGTGAGCTATTGCCTTCCGATTTAATAGTGAACCTCTATGATCCCATTGAGAGATTGTATTACTCATATGCCCTCGTATGCACACCAACTCATTTGTGTTTAGACCTTGATTAGGGCTACTTAATGTGCATACTTAGACATATAGTAATATATCTATCTTCGATCAAAGGATGTGTGCCTATACGAGACAACATACGACATATGTCTTAGTTATCTCGATCACGTTAAGGCAACTCTTTGACATAACTCATCCAAAACCTTTGAATATCTAGTCCTATGTAGAGGACCTACACCAAGAGATTGGTCAGATGTCGACCTTTAGAGTAAGGATTGCCATCTCCTTCTCAAGCCGAAAATCCCTTCTTGATAATCACTTGATGGTGTGGTTGAGTCCTCAATCTAACTCTTTATATATTCAACCCTGCACCAACCTATATGATCCTACCTTTGGATCAATAGCTATACGATATAAAGATGGTTGTGGTACATAACCCTAATTGTACTAAGGGACCTATTATGCAAATTAGTTATTATTCATTTCAGATTAAGGAGCAAACTGCAATAACAATTATTACATAATGGATTGCTATAGGCACACTTGTCCAACAATATCCTACTGTCCCAAAGTTCCATTAATGGGTTGATCTTTAAACCCACAATCATGTGCTAATCATGAGCTATTTAGAAAATATCTTAGTCAGCTGACTAATTACTCTGTTCTTGAGAGAATATGCCAAGTGCTTTTACAGACTTGCATATCTTCTAATAACATTGCTCGCTTCCAATGCAAATATTGCATCTTATGCAACCAATACTCAATCTTATTAAATTAATTACAGTGCCTTTTGACACTACAAATCAATCTATAACCGGCAAGTAATTTCCATTATCCTAATCATAATACCCTTATGTTTGGAAATCTCTATCCCCTTAGAATAAGATATGGTCTTAAGGCTTGCAAGGTATATGTAGGTAAGACCTTTTATATCACTATCTATAAAATCTTAAGTTCTTAAAGACAAGAATTTGAGATCATTATCTCAAAAGTATTGCCTTTAAATATGTTTATTATTACTACATTTAAGTGTTTTATCTACATGGTCAGATTGGTAACAATTTATCACTCCCACAACATGGCATACATCTGGCCTTTGGTACATATCTAGCATACACCTCGCTTCCTATGGCTGTTGCACAAGTACATGCAGCTTTAGCATTCACATCATCAACACTTTGAGACGTTATCCCTTTAGATAGGTCAGCACCATATCTTAAGGGAAAGAAGCCTTCCATGGAATTTCCTAAAGTGGAATATGTCCAACCACTAATGTGACGGCCCCAATGCCCTATTCTCTTTGCTTCTAAACAATTTCAGAATAAAGATCTAAGAGGTATCCTTGAGATATTGTATATCAAGGTATGGAATAACCTGATTATAAAAGACTTATTATCGTCCTTATATCATTCCAAATGATTAAGATTTCATCTACATTTAGCATGATGAACACGATGGTACTCCCACTAAGCTTCACATAGTTTATTAAGATTCTGCCTGAAGTCATAACCTTTATAATTTCAACAAATCCGATGTTTCAACTATAAGAAGCTTTTCTGAGCTCATAGATGGAGTTATTCAACTTGCACATCTTGCCTTCCTCAACTATGAAGCCCTGGGGCTACTTCATATGAATATCCTCATTGAGTATTCATAGAGGAATGCAATCTTGACTTCCATCTTCTAGATGTCATAGTCAAGTAGTGTAATTATAGTTATCAATATTCAGATGGGTAGAAGCATGGTCACTTGAAAGAAAGTTTCATCGCAAACGATGTCTTTTCTCTATGTATGAACCATGTTTTGAAGGTCTCTGTCTTCTCATCAGGTTCCCTCTTTCTCTTGAATATCCGTTTATACCCAACGAGTTTTAACCCTGTAGGTGGATCCTTGAGGGTCCATACACAACACGTGTGCATGAAGTCTACTTTAGACTTTATTTCTAACATCCATCTCTACATGTCATGATCCTTAGAAGCTTCACCATATGAAGTTCAATAATTATCAGATTTCTCGAACACATGGAATCCATACCCTCTAGGTGGTCTTACCACCCTCAAACTGATTTGAAGAGGTATGAGTGTTTCATCTTTAAATATCCTTTTAGTTTATGTATTTAGGAACCTCTTTATCTTACTAGGATTCGATGAGTCCCTTCATTCTTATCTTGAGTCTAAAAGTCATCCGCTAAGAATCATATCCTTAGAGATGAAATCTTTTAAGAATATCAATGTTATAAAGTAGGTATACAATACCATCCTTTATATACCTAATGAAGTAGTACTCCCAAGTGCTAGATTCCAATTTACTTGTATCCATGTTTATGTCATGGACCAAGCAACCATTAATCATCAAGTGTCTTACACTAGGCTTGGTTCCAAACCATATCTTACGAGGATTTGAGTTTAAATTTTCTTGGAATCTTTTTAAGGATGTATATTGTAGTCTTTACTACGTATACCCAGAAACTAAGAGGTAGTTATGCTAAGGGTCATCTATGATAAGATCATGTCACACGTGATCTGGTTGCATCTCCCTACAACTCTATTGAGCTGAGGTGTATTAGGAGGAGCAAGATAGGATTCCTTTATGCGGTATCCCTTAAATTTGTCTAACGGGTATTGACTACCATGGTTTGATTGAATTTTATCCATCTTCCTTTTAGCTTTGGTTCTTAACCAAAATTATGAAATGTATGAACATTTCAATGGTCTCTAATAGGTAAGGAAGAAATCTCTTACCACAAATAATCATCAATAGACATCACATACCATTAATATTTATTATTGTAGAGGGTCCACATACATCAATATGTATGAGGTCTTGAATACCTCTGCATCCTACACCAATCCCATAGGTACATCATACAAACTTTCAAAAAATCTAAAGTTCTATTTCTTATGAGTATATTGATCTTATCAACAAATATATGCCCAAGCCAAGATGCTAGATCATTATCAAATGATCATCATTATCATTTTCATCTTTTAAGATTTAATTTCAACATTAGAAATGTTAATTAACTATTCATTATTAATCTAATTAAGTTGAGTCCTCTAGATGTTAGATTACCATCTGAAATATATTCATCATAACCTGTTGATGATAGGTTTATCTCAAAATGCATGCTCATTTCTAATAAGTTTAGAAATAAAAAATGAATTGATTCTAATATCTAGGTCATAGAGACATTCTATAAGAACGAGGGCCCTCCTATTGAAAAATAGTCTATTTTATCTAATGGAGATTGTTGCAACAATTGCATCAATTCCCGTGTAGATGACTATAAACCTCAAGATCAAGCTTCCTTGTTTTTTAAAACATGTGCAACCATTTGCAAGTGTTGCTAGAAGAAGGAGATACAGTTATCGGACTTTAATCTTATTTAATAAGTAAGTTGATTTCAATGATGAAATATAGATGTAGGATAATTTGACACACTACCTGAGTCCTTTTCTAAGGATTCTAGATTGTGTGGGTAGTCATACTATAAGAATATCGTCTTGTCATAGTATTGACATTCATCCAACACTTTGGTTGTAATATGTGTGGAAGTCATAGAAGTACAATCAACGCTTTGACTCTCCTTCTTATATAGGTCGAACCCATGCTTCCATTGTGCTTACTTGATATATAAACAACCACTTATTAAGATAAAGGATCTCTTAAAGTGAACATATCCTAAAGGGACTTCAATATAAGAGTATTTCAATATTTAAACTTGCTTCATCCCATTCATACAATATGAATATGTTGAAGCTTCATGAGACACTTGAGTAGAGATAGCATAATGATGACACTCATCATATCTACAACCATCTTAACTCTTAAAGACTTTGGTTTAGGTAAGTACCCAAATGTTTTGAGTACATCATCTCTTATGAAGCCACCGTTCTGCATGATGTAGTGAACCATGCCATTCATGATTAAATGTTGAGAGTATATGTGTTTGCTGAAACATCTCCTTTGTTTTTTTATAAAGATCTTGACAATTACGATCATCATCAACATGTTACTTAAAAAACACACTCGATGGGATATCAAGATTGTGGAGACACAAAAACCTTATGTTGTTGTCCTACTGTCTGATTAATTGTCATTCCATATTATTATGAGGATACTTGCACATTGCTAGCACATGCAATATGTGTCGTACTGCAAATACTACATCTTAATCATGGATCCAATCCATGATATTGTGCTGGTCATGATTGAGTGTATATTTGAGTGGGTTTAATGAAGGTTCTCTGAAAGAAGATAATTTGATAAATACATTTACTTTTTTAAGATTATTATTTTTTAAATCAAAGTTGTCTTACTTTTTATTACCTTGAAAGTCCATTCCCTTTAGAACTTTCAAACCATGAGCTATGCTAACTAAAGTACGTCAAACAAGATATGGGATCTCCCTTCCATCTTGTCACACCCCAATTATATGAGAAACTACGACTACAGTGAAGGAAGCAGGAACTCTTTTTGCCTTCTAAGTCCAATAGGCATTTCTCAATTCAGTCTTTGACACCCAAGCCCACCACCCCTAAGGTGATGTTGACCCATTGTCAATTGAATCTACTACCATCAGG
Source organism: Ottelia alismoides (assembly GCA_037367405.1). Taxonomy (NCBI): domain Eukaryota; kingdom Viridiplantae; phylum Streptophyta; class Magnoliopsida; order Alismatales; family Hydrocharitaceae; genus Ottelia; species Ottelia alismoides. Next base: position 236,898 of record JAZKJV010010969.1, on the reverse strand, counting down.
AATAGAACTTGCTATGCACAATCTAATGCTGTCTCAATTATATGGGGAACAACATTGGGGTCACTATGCATACGGACTTACTCTTTCAAGAAGCAAAAAGCCCAATCCATGGCACTTGTATGTCAGAGCCACGACTTCACATATGTGTCTCCATTATACAATCCATGGTGACAAAACTCTTCGCCTTTATGGGAGACTATGAATGCCATCTTATGATCCTCCATATCCCATTCAAATTTTTGATTGATCATTTGAATCATATTCTCATGATCAACCCTTCCAAGGAAAATCCAATCATAATATTTATAGGCTATGCATTTTAATTGGATTATATTAAATTAATTGCACTAAATTAATCATCAATCCAATGCAACCAATAAATAATTTAATTTTTTATATTACTCTATAGTATACACCCTCACATAGTACAAATTAATTATTCCAATTAGTTATTAGAGAACTCCTTAACCACACACCATGCCATAATTCCTTTAAACGGATCCGGCCAAACGCTCTAGTTATTTTGAGAGGGAGCATTTCCTTAAAATGCAAGGTGTTAATTAAGAAACAAAACCAACATACCTGATCTACACACCATCTCCATTCCAATTCAGAACAACACAGTTGGATTTATTTGTAGTAAGAGATTTTATCGAGCATATGCATTTGATGACTAGCATGATACTATATAATTATCACTCAAAAATTTAGTCATATAAAACCTTTTTAATATCCTAAATTTCTAGTCATATCAAGCAAACAATGTCGGTTTTGCATGTAAGAGTTGTACTACAGCTATTATAGCATGAACTAGGGTTTATCATGAAGCATTCATTCAATGGAGGTTGATGATTATCAAGTATTTATCTAAATATATGAAACATCATTTAATTACGGTAAATTCATAATTTTCTTGAACAATATTGAATGATAAATATCTTAAAAAATGTTCTTGAGACGATCCAATCATCTATTGACCCAAGCACTAAATATCATATATCTATGGTAAATAGAATCAGAATCATGTGAAATAAATTCAAGATATTTGTTGATTTAATTATTAACCTAATTAATGTATTTTAAAAATATTTCATGGCAGGAAAACAGTAACAAAAAAATATTTAGTTACGGGTCTGAGTTTATATGCAAAAACAACAACACTGCTTGAACTTTTTATTTTAAAAATGATGCCCTTGAGATGCCAACAATTGGCTATTCTTTTGTAGACATGTTCAGATATTCTAAACATATTTATGTATTGAAAAAGTTCATTCAAATAGGTCAAAATAGTAGCTTTTTCATATGAGCAAAAAACCATTTAGAAAAAGCTTCTATGCAAAAACAAGTCCTCATGCATCTGATATCCAAAACCTTATTCCCTTAGGGTTTTGGATAACATCCAAGACTTTTGACCAAGGCTATGATACTACTTGAAGGGTGTTAAACAAGACTCATGCATCATGGAAGCATGGATATTGCATCATATGCGATCTAGGTCAACTAGTCATACTAATCTACGGGGCAACAGATTTTTTTAAAAAAAATCGATGGAACCACATGGCTTGGGAACCTTTCCCAATACGTTCCATCAAGATTACAAATAAGTATTAGGGCTACCTCTTATAGCATGATTGTGATCTTCATGTCTCTAAAGGAAGAGACCTCCTATCTCAAGTCCGAACCAACGAAGACAACACTTGTAGGCATGTGGATGAGGCATGTTCTCCCTGCAATCCTTGTTGATGATCCGAGCTGAGAACCTCATGATTTGGTCAAACAAAATCTGTAGCATTCCTCACGATCACAAAGCACCTAAGAAGATGGATATCCATGAGTAATCGATCCGACGATATAATGGTAGCACGACGATGGTGACGCTCTCCATAAACCCTAGAGTGGACGGCCACTTGGGGTTGATATGGACATCATATGGACATACATAGAGAGGGAGAGGGAGAGAGAGAGAGATTTTATTGCTCCAACTTGTGTGTTGAATTGTTGTAGAGAAGAGCCTAGATTTGGACCTTCTCTAATACAAAATTGGATGGTTATGATTCATTCCTAATTCAAAATCAATGGCCAAGATATTTTATTGCAAAAAATTTGCTACAACTATTAATTAATTTAAAGAAGTAAATAATATTTAAGACATTCTTCAATAAATTTAATTTCTATCAAATCAATTACATGTGGAATAATAGGAAGGAGGAGAGCATACTTTCTAATAGGTTGGACGACCACCGTGGATATTTTCACCATGTGGTTGTTCACTCCTATTTGTAGTGGACACTTCTCCTCTTTCCTAATTGATGAGATTCTCAATCTCATCATATTTTCCACATGTTGCAATAGCTTTTGTTGCTTGAATTTTAACAAAAATAATTCCAATCATGTCATTGATAATTATGAATCATATCTATCCATCCAATATTAAATATAAACCACATTTACATTTTATTGTACAATGTGAATCCAATTCACATTTAATTGTATATTGTGAACAAATTCACACTAACTTATAAAGTGTAAATCATATTTAGAATTAATTCCCTCTTGTGATATTACGAATCATATTCATAATATTTATGATTATGTGGATATGTTTATCCATATTAATCACAACCATGATAATTAAATCGAATTTAATTATCTTAATTGTGTCTCTATATGTGTACAAATATTATGAATCACTCCCACATTATTAATGATAATTAGAACACATTTAATCATTAAATTTCCAATGTCAACAATTGAATTAATCTTGAACTCTTTCAATAACAATATGCCTTCTTTGTAGATACTTGGATATAAGGAAAGGACGACTGTATATTCCATGTATATGGACTTGGATAAGTGATATATAATATCATATCAAGATCTAGAAGACCTCTCAGAGATGTTTGATCAAGTCAGACAAAATATCCAATCTTCTCATTGCATATGAATAATATTCAGATCAATATCCAACATTTGTACTTATATTGGATAATCAATCTACTGAGTGGAGTCACTAAAATCCAAACATCTTTCATCACTCCCTTGGAAAGGAAATATTATGGTTATACAATCAATTAAGATCACATCACCATCGACTATTCCTAATACACATACATCCTGCATACTAGAAGACCTAGAATAAACCTGAAGTTCTGATCTTATTTGAATTGTATCCTTCAGGGTTTTATGATTAAGTTTCCCATTTGATCATTGGGAATGGGTATCGAACATATGCTTTCCAAAAACATATATCACACCTACAAATCCTGTCTTATTTCCAAAACATGATGACCAATGTTGGAATTTGTTTTATCCCTATATCTCATGAGGGAGCTCATGTCTTCCGATTAAGGAACAAACATATATGATCCCATTGAAAGACCGTATTACTAATGTAACACCCCGCAATATCGATTTTCCTGATGTCTTAAAATCTATTCAATATTATACTCAAAAGAAACGTCTCGTCGCAAGCTTTCCAACGAATCCAAAAACGTGTAATTCCGAGTTCGAATGTGGGAGATATGAATGTTTTAGTGAAGAGGGGTCATGGATGTTGATGGGAATTAAGGGTTACGGGTTTTGGATAACTAATTACGGGTTAGTGCTATTTTAGGGATTCTCGAACTAGGGTTTTGTACCTACAATATATTAATACCCCCACCCTTCATCTCCCCTCATTCCGACTCCTTTCCAAACCTTAATCCATCATCTTTTTCCCTCCCCAAGTCATTCTCTTATATCATTTCCCCTCTCCTTATCTAAGGAACCAAAGGAAAAAAGGTGCAAGCTCCGTAGCTTCACGACAAAAGGAAAAGGAGGAGCGTCACAATAAGGGAAAGACATCTCTCTCATCGGATTCTTGATCGAGCGATCAAGAATGCGGATTGGAGGCGTACGCTAACATAGGTAACGGATCTTCGGCTCTCTCCCCTTTTTTGGAGGTTGTCTTTTGGGGTTGATTACTTGTTTCTGATCCTAGCCTCGGATCTCCTCTTGCTATTGGTACTTATTGAATCAAATCATCTGCACAATAATTTCTTCCATCATTATTTACTAAACATTTGTGATTAAGGACTTGATCTATATCGGGGGATCAAATTTGCGGAAATCATAGCTAGACATTAAATTCATAAAGACTATTAGATCCGTTTGTGTTTTAATTTTTTCATCATTAAATAGAGTGATGGTCTGATAGTTCTGATCTTTGAAACTGGATTTTTATGTTGAAAACATTCAAGAGTTTTCCGTGATTTTTATTTCATTTTATCAAGGGATAACGTTTTGTTTTCTTCCTTGTGGTGAATGTTGGGAACTCTTGTATGGAAAATAGACATCCTTATGTATCGTGCATTTCCGAGTGGGGTCTTATATGAGGAGTATGAGAATAATGTTGAAACAAATATGTAATATTGTTAATATTGAGGAAGTTATAACATTTGCTTGGATTTTAAATACCGACCTCATATTAGTTATTGGAGAACAAACTACTGATGCTGTGAAAGTTACGAAAGACTGAGTGTTAAAAAGATTAGATGCATTTTCCTTTTCATACTCCACGTTAATTATTGTTGTTTCTTGAATTTCATCTTTTTTAAATAGTATTTTTTATACTATTAAAGTTAGAAATCATACTAATTTTAGTCAATAACAATTACAATTTATTTTATATTGAAGTGTTCAACTATTTCGGTCGGATAACTTGTAGATGATTAGAGCACAGTTTTGAATGGGTTTTCTTAAATTAGTAAGTAGTATACACTTAATTAAGTTAAGTTATGCTCAGTTGTTATTGTTCTTAAATTAGTAGTTAGTACGTTGATTGTTGAGGTGGTCAAAAGGTGTGAAATTCAATTAGGTATTTCTAAATAAGGATAGGTTATGTTTATAATATTTGTGTGGTCTCAAAATTTTAGTTAATATGATGCTTCTTGTTACTATAAGTCTCACTATGAAAATCTATATTAATAAAGAATAACATTTTCGGTGCTATCAGTTCTTTATGTGAACTTTTTTTGTCCTGAAAACAGTCTTGGATGAGGCAAATTAACTAGCAATAATGCTCCTAGACTTTTCAAGTATACGATTATTTCCAACATATATGTTGTGGTTGATAATTGTTTATGGGGCAATCATGTGATTTTCGTTTTTAACGAAAGATAAAGGAGGACGTGCACTGAAAAATCTAAATGGGTTAAGAGGATGTAGGAAACTATAGTCTAATTATTTTTGTAATGGTTGGAAACTCAGCAACCTCTACTTATATCAAGTGGATTAGAGTTCTCATGGAAGGGTACTGACCGTTCGAGGTCAGTTCGTGAAAGGATAAATGGAGAGCATAAGCTAGATTTCTTAAGTATCCCGTATCGCAGAAGAGTTCTTGCAAAAAAAATATTGAACAATTTGTGTGGGATGCTTACAAACATATTACGAGAAAAAATATGATATATTGATGGTTTATGATCTAAGGGATTTATATATAGTATCGGATGGTTATTAGTTCATTGTATAGTATTATGATACTCCAAGAAAAATTAATTTGGGAGAATGAAACAGTAAAATACTACAAGGTGGGTGCACACCCTTGTGGTCCGGCTGAGCCAACAGTGAGTCATCCCCACTCGAGGGGCTGCACAGAGTGGGGTGGTGGTAGGTACTCTGGTGGAGTTGAGGTGGATGCACGCGTGCATCGCAACGAACGGATCCGTTTGGTAGTTGGTTTGGAGCGAGCGAGACTCCTCCGACAGACTCGGTTGACGGAGTTACTACTCTTCGGGCTATATGCTCCCTGTCACGGGTGTTAGAGTACTACCAACCAGACTAGCTGAAGGATCGCGTTTGCGCACGGGTTTTAGGTTGCACTATGAATGGAGTGTTGTATACCTCATTCCTAGTGTAGGCTTTCTCCTTTGACGAACGAGTTCAGGATAAGTAAACAATATGGATTGAGATGTGTCAAAGAATTGATTTTGATTGTATATGTGTTAATGGCCTAAAATATAAGTCATTGTATATTGCTATATGTTTTGAAAATGTTCTCTCCTAAACTTGTTCAGTTACTGCATTTGCATTACCTACCTATAATCTCTTGATTTATAAATTACCTTATCCTTACTGGGTCAGTTGACTCATAAGTTACATTCTTTGGAAATCCAACATGAAGTGGAGAATGGGAGATGGAGGCTCGCATCTTCGGTGGTGCATCTGTAGGACATTGTTGAGATTGAGGCTTAGTGCTATAGTTGTTTTTATTTCCCTCTGTTTCATCTATTATGATGTAATAAAGAGACTATGAGGTTTTATTGTTATTCTTCTGTGGACATCTAGTTATCAATGGAAGTTTAATTTTTCCTATAATTCTTTTTGTATGATTGGTATATCATGCGGGTTGTCTATAACTGTTGCTGGGTAATAATGTGAACTAGTATGTTGCCCCGTGCACTGCACGGTGAAATATGTTCTACAATAAAAGCAACTATATAGTATTTCCTTGCTAATCGAGGAAGATGATATAATATATTAAAAAACACAATTTTATTCTAAAAACCTGATTATATTTTATTTCTTTTTTAAATATTTTGTCTATATTATCTTTCGAATAAATATCATTTAACATTGTCATTCTTCTCGTGAATAGTAGCATTTAACTATCTTATTTAACTTTGGGTTTTTATTATATTTTTTCCCTTTTTAGATTGGTTTTCTCTAAATATATACTTTAAATAAATGTCATATAAATCGATTCTTTCGAGTAAGAGCAGTAATGAGAGAAAATATAAAAATTAGTGAAAAACAATCGTGAAAAGAACACCATTCACTGGAACAATAGGGGTCATATATATTCATTTTTCCAGTATTTTTCCACTTCACATATGATTATTTGTTTAAAGCAACCGATCGTAATAACATGAAAGTAATTTTAATTGTAAAAATGGCATTTGACTTCTCACTAATTAGCATATCCAACCATCTATTATCACCACTCGCCATATCAAATGAGGATTAGGATAAATGTAAACCTAAAATGTAAGATTAATGGAAATCATCATCTAAATCAAGTTAGGAGATAAATAAAAAGGAGATCGAGCCAAATTTAATAAAATTAGTCTGCTATGCAACTGGAGAGAGGAGGCACTCTTGATCTGCCCATTCCAACGATCGTGTTTTTCAGATTTGCATGCTCCCGGCAATCACAGTCATGAAGGTCCATCTTGACTATGATGGAGTAAGAAATCGAGTGAACATGGATTTACACGTATCCAAAACTAAGTGAAGCAAACATAAAAAGCTATGAATACGGAATGTTCAGAACTCATCGCATTATCTCACATGTAAAAAACCGGCGGATAATCGTATGTGTGGATAGCCATATAGTTATTCTTCAAAAAAATTATCCAAAAATGATAAATAAGATCAAATGTAAGTTTCCAGTTACGTAATACAAAAAACCCTCCATACAGATTCATTCAATTCCTAGCACTTTTGTTGCCGTAATGGTCATCCAACGGTAGAACATGTATATGTGGATGGGAGAAGGAACTAATGAGATGCCATTTTCTATGCCAATCTATTCCTTCAAGTTTGGACAAATACTGTCATGTTAGAGAACCGGGAAGAGTGAGTAAAAGACGAAGGGAAAAGCATGGCATCAACGATTGTCATTACTGCTACTGCTACATCCACAACCCTTTGATGCTCCTGCATGATCTAACCGAAGCACGATGATGAACCGGTTGTGGCCAACATGTGTGAGGGGAAGCTAGAACGCCCACCGGTGCTGTCGAGGAAGTAGGAAACGCAGGAGGGGGAACAATATTCGAACCTTCTGCGAGGTGCAAAGGATGCGAGCTGCACCGTCATTCCATCTACCTAATTGACACCGTAGACAATGAAGTGGTACATATGCAGAAGACATGGAACAAACACTTGAAAATAACAGAATAGAGAGAGGAGAATGGTTGCTTATACCACATGAGGAGCAGATTGGTGGTCGATGGCGAGTATATCACTGGCTCAACCTTGCACTATAGTAGGAAAAACATATACCTGTTTCGCGGGCAAATACTTCATCCCATCCATAAAAGCATGTCGACAGCAGGTTCAAATATAAATATGCAATCTACACATGAAGGGCCGTGGACATTGCTACAGGACTGTGGACAGTGCCATGTCCACGGACCCGATGCAGTTGCAGAGGAGGGGTTGATGAACTTAGACCTCGTGGATGCAGTGGTAGCTGAGCCCCCATGCACTACCGTATGGGGTTGTATAGTCACAGGAGGAGAGGTAGCTCTTGAGGAAGACGCTGAAGATAAGGTTCTTGATGGGCTCCTCGTCCGGAGGCTCTTCGTACATATCCTGTGAGATCTGGTGAATAGAGTGGTAGTCGGGTAGATGGAGATGGGGCTCTTGCGGGGAACGAACATCGATAGGACCGAAGTGTTAAAACTGTAGCACGGATGACGACAGGTCGGTAACACGATAAGGCTGACATCTTTGCATCATATGTTGCGACAACACTGATTCCCTGCGGATAAACATAACGGTGATGCCCCGACAATTTTGAGTGGGCGATTTTTTTTGGAAATGAGTGGACAAAATATTGCTACAGTAACTTGTTAGTGGGGTGGACAAAAATATTACTAAAGGACTCGCTATAGTAACAGCCCCACGGGCTTTAATATATAGTAAGATGGGTGTTGAGATGTGCTCCTGTCGAGGCAGGGCGTTTCATTTGGTATCAGAGCCTAATTACCCCATCAGTCATAGAGGACTGTATGGTAGGAGAAATACCATTGTACATTAGACAAGCAGTCTTCTGACTACTGTCAAAAAAAATATTGATCAAGGTTGACTAATGACCTCTACTCTAAAATTTAATTGCAATTCCCTTTTTATTTCTACACTTGCAGATCATGCCGCCTCGTAGGGATCAGACTGCGCAGCAGTTGGCTGCGATGATGGCGATGGGCAGGCTGTGCTGCAGAGACAACTTATACTCGAGGAGAGATTGTCGAGATCTGCGTCTGAAGACGTGTCCGGAATGGGTGGGGAGGTGGTGATCCACCACCACCACCGCCACCTCCTCCTCCTCCCCCTCGCCGCCACCACCACAACAAGAGGACATATTTTCAAAATATCGCAAGGAGAAAGTTCTAGAGTTTTTGGGCAATACAAGCCCAGATGTGGCAGAGAGATGGCTGAAGCGTGTGGAAAAGGTATTCCGTACCATACATGTACCAGATGAGGAGAAGGTTACCCTTGCCACTTACTCCTTAGCGGGCTATGCTGAGGAATGGTTGAGTTCTATGGAGCCGCAGATTGCAACGCCAGTTACTTGGGAGAAATTTTCTGAGGCGTTATGGGAGCATTTCTATCCGGAATACTGCGCCGCGTGGAGTTCACACTACTCGAGTAAGGGAACATGACCGTGACTGCTTATTTGAACAGGTTCACAGAGTTGTTGAAGTATGCTATTAGCACTGTGCCAACCAAGGCCGACAAAGCATTCAAGTTCTTTCGAGGTCTTCGGAAGGAAATTCGCGAGAGGCTAGTACCCCTTAGATTGGTTACTATGAAGGAAGTGGTTGATGATGCATCCCAAGTGGAGGATGACTTGCGTAAGGCAGGTCAGTGCAAACCAGGCAAAGATGACCAAGCTATTATGGGAGGACTACTTGTATTGATCGATCAATGGCACGGAGAGGACAACGTCTCCACCCCTACCGACCTGGCATGTCTACCATGTCCACACATGGAGGATCTCCTACCTTGGGGCAAGCACTTTCCGAGCCATCGCGACCAACACATCCAGCGGTAAACACCATGACAGATGCACGTGTTTGCTACCGATGCAACCAGGAGGGGCACATCAGGTCCAACTGTCCGCTGGGAGCTTCAAAGATGCGAGGTACTGTACGGGGGGGACGTCCGCAGCACTAGGGACGTGGTTCTACCTCCCGTGGTGGCAGGAGACATCCCAACCAAACACGAAGCACGACAGGTTCCAATGGGCCACGAAGAGAATGGCAACTCAATGCCATCACTGATGGGCAAGCACATGCTTCAGGATCAGTAGTGTGAGGTATGATTTCCGTAGGCGACTTTACAGCTCATTCTCTTTTTGACTCGGGTGCATCTCATTCTTTCGTATCTTGGATTTTTGTGGATACCTTAGGCCGAGAGCCTACCATAGTTGCAGACCCTTATCTAATTAAGGGACCTAGGGGTCAGGTGTTTGTTGTCCATCGGGTATTTCCCGATTGCCAAGTTTATATTGGAGGTTATATGCTTGAGGCGTACTTGCTGCTCATTCAGATGGGGATTTTGACGTTATTCTCGGTATGGATTGGCTCGAGAATCATCATGCATGTTTAGACTATTTCTAGAAATAGATTATTTTCAGGATTCCTGAGCTACAAGAATTTGTATTTGATGGGAGCACCTCGTCGAGAGGCGTAACCTGCATATCAGCATTACAAGCTCATCGCTTGCTATCTCAAGGGTGCGAAGGATTTATTTCTCATATCATTGGGAATCAAACCCCTATGGAAGGAATAGAGGATGTTGAAATAGTAAAGAACTTTCCAGATGTATTTCCTACAGATTTTCCTGGGCTTCCCCCACCTCGTGAGGTGGAGTTTGAGATTTCTATCATTCCGGGAACTCAACCAATATCTATGGCACCATACAGGATGGCACCAGCTGAACTGAAGGAACTCAAGGTGCACTTACAAGAACTATTAGAGAAGGGTTTCATACGTCCTAGTACATCTCCATGGGGAGCACCTGTCCTTTTTTGTTAATAAGAAGGATGGATCTATGCGCATGTGTATAGATTATCGGCTGTTGAATAAAGTAACAATCAAGAATCGTTACCCTTTGCCGCGCATTGACAATCTCTTTGATCAACTACAAGGGTCATCCATCTTCTCCAAGATTGATCTACGGTCTGGTTATCACCAGCTACGTATTTGAGATGTGGATATACCTAAGTCCACATTCAGAACCAGATATGGTCACTACGAGTTCTTGGTGATGCCCTTTGGCTTGACAAATGCCCCAGCAGCATTCATGGACATGATGAATCGGGTGTTTCAGCCTTTCCTTGACAGCTTTGTTGTGGTTTTCATTGATGATGTCCTTATATACTCTCGAGATGAGAAGGAACATCGTATTCACTTACAGACAGTGTTGGAGACCTTACGGAGGCACAAAGTGTGAGTTCTGGCTTCAAGAGGTATCATTCTTAGGCCATGTTATCTCAGGTGCAGGAGTGTCAGTGGATCCTACAAAAATCAAAGCAGTCCTTAGTTGGGAATGGCCGAGGAATGTGTTTGAGATCCGAAGCTTTCTTGGCTTAGCCGGTTATTACAGACGATTTGTGAAGGGCTTTTCTCAGATTGCCCTTCCCCTCACCCAACTAACCAAGAAGGAGATGCCATATGCTTGGTCAGAAAAGTGTGAGAATAGCTTCTAGACACTGAAGGAAAGGCTCACTACAGCTCCCATCTTGACAATTTCGTTGGGTCGAGACAGATTCACAGTTTACACTGATGCATCAAAGGAGGGTCTGGGTGTGGTTTTGATGCAACATGGTAAGGTTGTTGCATATGGATCTAGACAGTTGAAGCCACATGAGAAAAATTACCCAACTCATGATATGGAACTGGCAGCGGTTATCTTTGCTCTTAAAATGTGGAGACATTATCTTTATGGCGTTGCTTTCGAAATCTCCACAGATCACAAGAGTCTAAAGCATCTTTTTGATCAAAAGGAGCTTAATATGAGGCAAAGGAGATGGTCGGAGCTTTTAAAGGATTACGAGTGCACCATCTCTTACGATCCTGGTAAGGCGAATGTGGTCGCTGATGCCCTTAGTCGTAGGCCTCATTCAAGTGAACCCCATCCCCAGCTTAAAGCATGGGATCTTCTTGCAACTTTCAGTGATTGGCACCCATTTCAGAGTAGTAGAGAAACAATCATAGTTCCATCCCCTTCACGTCCAGAGTTAGTTGAGTGAATCATCCAGGGACAACATGAATACCTGAGTATGCAGAGACTCAAGGAGAAGGCTATTGCAGGAACCTTAGTTGGATTTTCTTATCAAGATAGGGTGCTACAAAATGGGAATCGATTGTGTGCCCCATTAGATGTACAATTGAGGGAGGAGATCATGCGTGAGGCACATAGTTCACGTTTGTCGATACATCCTGGCGGTACCAAGATGTATAAGGATTTGAAAAAGAACTTTTAGTGGAAGCAAATGAGAAGGGATGTGGCCAAATTCGTGGAAAAATGCTTAACGTGTCAACAAATTAAGGCTGAGCATAAGAGGCCACCTGGACTTTTGCAACCCCTTCCTATTCCTGAGTGGAAGTGGGAGGGTATATCTATAGACTTTGTGATGGGACTTCCTAAGACCACTAGTAGTCATGATGCCATCTGGGTCGTGGTGGATAGGTTTACAAAGTCAGCACATTTCATACCCGTGAGTATGACATGCACTCCCTTACAGTTGCAGTGATCTTTATTAAGGAGATTGTCAGACTTCATGGGTTGCCGAAGCAAATTATATCTGATCGTGATCCAAGGTTCACCTGTCACTACTGGATAGTAGTCTTGAGTTCTTGAGAAGTGCAACTATACCTTAGTTCTGCTTACCATCCACAGACTGATGGACAATATAAGAGGACGATTCAGACACTAGAGGATCTTCTTCGAGCATGTGTGCTTGAGTGGAAAGGGTCGTGGAAGGACCATTTGCCATTAGCAGAGTTTACATACAATAACAGTTACCATGCCAGCATAGGCATGGCTCCTTTTGAAGCGATGTATGGAAGATGATGTTCTACACCTCCGAGTTGGCAGGAAGTTGGACATAACCTTTTACATAAGGTAGAGTACTTGGAGGAGACTGCTAAGGCAATCAAGATAGCTCGGGAGGAATGGCTTACTGCATAGAGTAGGCAAAAGAGCTATAGCGATAGATGACGCACGAATTTTAGTTTTGATGTTGGAGATTTTGTCTTTTTGAGAGTTACTCTCATGAAGGGAGTTCAGCGGTTTGGAGTGAAGGGAAAATTAGCACCACGATTTGTCAGACCTTTTGAGATCTCGAAAGGATTAGTAAAGTTGCATAAAGGATTGCACTTCAAGTGTACATGATCCATCTTGCTGGTGTACATGATGTTTTTCATATCTCCAACTTAAGAAAATATGTGCATGATCCATCACATGTGATTAATTATGATGACCTTCAAGTGGACACCGACCTGAGTTATCTGGAGGAACCATTTTGGATCATCGATCGTCCAGTGAAGAAGTTGAGGCATAAGGAGATACCTTTGGTGAAGATCCTTTGGCAATGACACAACTCTAAGGAGGCCACCTGGGAACCCGAGGCGGATATGCGGCGTGACTACTATCTATACCTTTTTGAAGGTAATTTATAAGCTACTTTCATATTTTTAAAGTTGTTATCTTTTACTCGATAGGATCCAACCTTTTAAGGTTGTTATGATTACACCTTTTGCATCCTAAGTCTCGGAGACGAGACTGTTTTTAAGGTTGTTATGATGTAATACCCCGCAATTTTCGATTTTCCTGAAGTCTTAAAACCTATTCAATATTATACTCAAAAGAAGCATCTCGTCGCAAGCTTTCCAACGAGTCTAAAAATGCTTAATGCCGAGTTTGGATGTGGGAGATATGAATGTTTTAGTGAAGAGGGGTCATGGATGTTGATGGGAATTAAGGGTTACGGGTTTTGGTTAACTAATTACGGGTTAGGGCTATTTTAGAGTTTTTCAAACTAGGGTTTTGCACCTACAATATATTAATACACCCACCCTTCATCTCCCCTCATTCCAACTCCTGTCCAAACACTAATCCATCATCTTTTCCCCTCCCCAAGTCATTCTCTTATATCATTTCCCCTCTCCTTTTCTAAGGAACCAAAGGAAGAAAGATGCAAGCCTCATAACTTCATGACAAAAGAAAAAGGAGGAGCGTCACAACAAGGGAAAGGCATCTCTCTCATCGGATTCTTGATCGAGCGATCAAGAACGCGGATTGGAGGCGTACGCTAACATAGGTAACAGATCTTCGGCTCTCTCCCCTTTTTCGAAGATTGTCTTTTGGGGTTGATTACTTGTTTCTGATCCTAGCCCCGAGATCTCCTCTTGTTGTTGGTACTTATTGAATCAAATCATCTGCACAATAATTTCTTCCATCATTATTTACTAAAAATTTGTGATTGAGGACTTGATCTATATCGTGGGATCTAATTTGCGAAAATCATAGCTAGACATTAAATTCATAAAGACTATTAGATCCGTTTATGTTTTTATTTTTTTTCGTCATTAGATAATAGAGTGATGGTCTGATAGTTCTGATCTTTGAAACTGAATTTTCATGTTGAAACATTCAAGTGTTTACCGTGATTTTTATTTCATTTTATCAAGGGATAACGTTTTGTTTTCTTCCTTGTGGTGAATGTTGGGAACTCTTGTATGGAAAATAGACATCCTTATGTATCGTGCATTTCCGAGTGGGGTCTTATATGAGGAGTTTGAGAATAATGTTGATACAAATATGTAATATTGTTAATATTGAGGAAGTTATAACATTTGCTTGGATTTTAAATACCGACCTCATATTAATTATTGGAGAATAAACTACTGACGCTCTGAAAGTTACAAAAGGCCGAGTGTTAAAAAGATTAGATGCATTTTCCTTTTCATACTCCACGTTAATTATTGTTGTTTCTTGAATTTCATCTTTTCTAAATAGTATTTTTTATACTATTAAAGTTAGAAGTCATACTAATTTTAGTCAATAACAATTACAATTTATTTTATATTGAAGTGCTCAACTACTTCGGTCGGATAACTTGTAGATGATTAGAGCACAATTTTGAATGGGTTTTCTTAAATTAGTAAGTAGTATAAACTTAATTAAGTTAAGTTATGCTCAGTTGTAATTGTTCTTAAATTAGTAGTTACTACGTTGATTGTTGAGTTGGTCAAAAGGTGTGAAATTCAATTGGGTATTTCTAAATAAGGATAGGTTATGTTTATAATATTTGTGTGGTCTTAAAATTTTAGTTAATATGAGGCTTCTTGTTACTATAAGTCTCACTGTGAAAATCTATATTAATAAAGAATAACATTTTCGGTGCTATCACTTCTTTATGTGAACATTTTTTTGTCAAGAAAATAGTCTTGGATGAGGCACATTAACTAGTAATAATGCTCTTAGACTTTTCATACGATTATTTCTAAAATATATGTTGTGGTTGATAATTGTTTATGGGGCAATCATGTGATTTTGGGTTTTAACATAAGATAAGGGAGGACGTGCACTGAAAAATCTAAATGGGTTAAGAGGATGTAGGAAACTATAGTCTAATTATTTTTGTAATGTTGGAAACTTGGCAACCTCTACTTATATCAAGTGGGTTAGAGTTCTCTTGGAAGGGTACTGACTGTTCGAGGTCAGTTTGTGAAAGGATAAATGGAGAGCATAAGTTAGATTTCTTAAGTATCCCGTGTCGCAGAAGAGTTCTTGCGAAAAAAAATATTGAACATTCTGTGTGGGATGCTTACAAACATATTACGAGAAAACTTATGATATATTGATGGTTTATGATCTAAGTGGTTTATATATAGTATCGGAAGGTTATTAGTTCATTGTAGTGTATTATGATACTCCAAGAAAAAATATTTTGGGAGAATGAAACAGTAAATACTACAAGGTGGGTGCACACCCTTGTGGTCCGGCTGAGCCAACAGTGAGTCATCCCCACTCGAGGGGCATCACAGAGTGGGGTGGTGGCAGGTACTCTGGTGGATTTGAGGTGGATGCACACGTGCATCGCAACAAACGGATCCGTTTGTGGCACTTGGTTTGGAGCGAGCGAGACTCCTCCGACAGACTCGGTTGACGGAGTTACTACTCTTCGGGCTATATGTTCCCTGTCATGGGTGTTAGAGTACTACCAACTAGACTAGCTGAAGGATCGTGTTTGCGCACGGGTTTTAGGTTGTACTATGAATGGAGTGTTGCAGACTTCATTCCTAGTGTAGGCTTTCTCCTTTGACGAACGAGTTCGGGATAAATAAATAATTTGGATTAAGATGTTTCAAAGAATTGGTTTTGATTGTATATGTGTTAAAGGCCTAAAATATAAGTGATTGTATATTGCTATATGTTTTGAAAATGTTCTCTCCTAAACGTGTTCAGTTACTGCATTTGCATTACCTACCTATAATCTCTTGATTTATAAATTACCTTATCCTTACTGGGTCAGTTGACTCATAATTTACATTCTTTGGAAATCCAACAGGAAGTGCAGAACGGGAGACAGAGGCTCGCATCTTTGGCCGTGCATCTGTAGGACATTATTGAGGTTGAGGCTTAGTGCTATAGTTGTCTTTATTTCCCTATGTTTCATCTATTATGATGTAATAAAGAGACTATGAGGTTTTATTGTTATTCTTCTGTGGACATCTAGTTATCAATGGAAGTTTAATTTTTCCAATAATTCTTTTTGTAGGATTGATGAATCTCCATTTCATCACCTTTATTCTATCATTTTGGCCTCAAAAACCCCAGCAAATGCATGTAAATAGCATCAAATTGTATATAATAGCATTCATGATTCATTGTATTAATTACACATTAAGTAAGGTTCTTAATGCCAAAATTATAGAATAAAGAGGAGAAAAGAAAAAGGAATAAAATATTGCAAATATTTTATGGCCCAAACCCCGAGACCAAGGCCAGCATGGCATTGGTCGACAAGGAATAAAGTAGGGGGAGATAAGGGCCAGTGTACAATACTACCTCATTTATTCATGCATTTATTTATGCATTTTAGACACCTATTTTGTACATAATTATTTATTCATCAAATAAAGAAACTTTGTACATGAAAGTTGTAGACAATAATGCAAATAAAAATACAAAATTGAGTTTGTGTAAAAATAATACTCAATGTACATTTTATACACAGAATAAAAAGCCAAAATCTCAACTTCACAGACCCATATCTTGCAAATAAAAAATCCAAATCACCCAAACTCACCTTTAATTGTATATAGCATTCCAATAACTATTTAATAAAATTGGTTTCATAATTTTTGGAGTCCATATGCAGAAGTTAGGTTTTTGGCCCTCCTTGTATATAGGATTGATTAAAATATTCTTTTTATTCAATATTCATTATTTTTATAAATTCATATTTTTAGAATTTTGTAGATAATGTATATAATGCATACACATATTAGAAGTAAAAGAAAACCAAAAATAATTTGTAAAATAAAATAAGTCTACAAATTCATAGACAAAATACCTACACTATACACCAATATATAAATAAAAATGATTTTATTCCTTGGTTCTTTTATTCTTTTATATTTTTATAATAATGTATATATTATACATAACTCATTAAAAATGTAAATCCAAAATAAAAATCAAGAAAATACATCAAATAAATTAAGAATACAAAACATATAGGTAAAATACCTATAAGGATACCTACATATACCTATACCTATTTATTTAAAAATGTAAATAAACTCCTAAAAATTAAATAAAAATACCTTTATACTCACAAAAATAAATTATAAATTTATAAAATAAGCCAATAAAATAATAAAAGAAAAAAAAATAAAAAATAAAATACCCAAAAATACATGTAAATACATACATATACACATTATTAAATTAAAACCATAATAAAACACCTCGAAAAATTCAATAAAAATCATAAATAAATACTAGATGAAATAATACACATTTTTTATTTTATAAGAAAAAAAATAATAAAATCATTTGATGCATCAAATAAATCAATTTCTAATCAGATCCCCTATTTTGGCGTCTAGCGGCTGACGTGGACCAATAACGAGCCGGCCTTCGTTGACCCCCTAGTCAACTGTCCCATCCCTTGTCTGGTGCCTCTGAACTGTCAACTCCCCGATTTTCCTCCAATTTTTGCGGCCATCCCTTCCATCGTTCAAGCTCGCTTCCTTCACAAGAATTGCCCTCTGATCATCCATGATGCCCGCCAAAATCTTAGATCAATCAGATACTCATTGGATCAGTCAATAATCGCCGGTTAGTAAGGCCCCTTGCCAATGTGTATAAATAAGTAGCTCCGCCTCCTTCCTCGAATTTGACCACTTTTAATCCGACCTTAAGCCCTAATTCCAGTCCTGGGACATTCCTCGTGATAAGGGGGGTGTGCTGGTGTCTCGAATCGGCCGGAGGAAGGAGAGTTTTGTCGCGGCGGAGTTCCGGCGTCCGCCCTACTCCCTGGAGGCCCCTAGGTATAAGAGCTGCCCCTTTTTATGCTTTTTAGTTAGTTTTTAATGCTAGCTTTCCATTCCAGTTATTAGATTAGGTTTTAGTTAATCCCCATTAGCGTAAAAATCCAAATTCGAAGTTCGCCGGAGCTCCGCTCCGGCGACTTCTTCACCGTGAAACCGACTGTGTCCGCCCGCCATTTTCATCCCATTTCATTCCTCTCCGCATTCTCCATCAAATGCACATCTTGGTCCAACCCAGGACCTTCGGTCTTGGCGAAACGGGGCTCCACCTCCGCCGTTCGCCGGAGCCCCTCTGCCCCACTCCATTTTGCTTCGCAGCTTCAAAACCCCGGTTCGAGGAGGTAGCTCTCTCGCCCCCGATTCTTCCTATGCAGGTACCATGAAGGATAGAGCCCATCTGGGCTCGAATCGATCCAGGAAGAGGTTCCTGGGGGTCCCCTTCTTCACCGACCTCGACCGATCGACTCGGACCTCCAGGAGCCATGCGAACACCATCAGACGACGCGGAAGCTTCCCAGCTACGTTCTGAGCACTTCAGAAGTGCAGGAGGTGCCCGGAGGATCCCGAGCTGCTCGATCGAAGCTCGCTGGGGGCGAGCTTCTTCCCCGTTCTTCCAGACACATCCAGCACCGTTGGATCGGGAGGCGAGGCCCAGATTGAACGACGACCGTTCGATGAAGACACGCGTCCACCGTCAGATCAGCCAGGAGCTTCTAATCCAAGCCTTTCATCGACGAACCGGCATCCGCCGTCCGATGGGCGACATGTAGATAAGCGGCGCATCCAGCGCCGCAGGATGAAGTGCCTTATGGGGGTAAATTTCACATCTTGCCCCCTCCTTTTTGTATTTGTAGTTTAATACCAAAAATAAAAAGTCAAGTTGTAAATAAATTGTATAATTTGTAGAAGGACCCCTGATGTTTGTAGATTTGCAGTTTGGTCCCTCCGCGCCTCACGTGCAGCAACCACGTGAGGCGCGTGAAAATTGCACTTAAACCCCGCCGTGTTTTTGTATTTGTAAAATGGTCCTGAAAATAAAAGTTGACGTTCATTTTTATTGTGATTTTTGCATGTATGCCCCTATCAATTATTTTATATGCAAAAACACTCCTGCCAGGCCATTTATTTTGGAATGCTTTGTCTATTTATTTTGTGCTTCATAATTTTTCGAAAATTTTTGCAAAAATAGACATAAGCTCCTGTTAGTGTACCCTTGCACGCTATCTTTTTAGTTTTCAATTTTGTTGCATTTTTGCATTTATTAAAAATCAAAAACATGTCTTCTATTCACTGTCTAACTTATAAAATACCAAAAAAATATTAAAATGTCTCGAAAAATTCCAAAAAAATTAGCTATGGTGTATTTTGACCTATTTTAGTGTTAGACCAAAAATCCATAAAAATCTAAAAAGGAAAACCTTAAAAATTCAAAAATACCCAAAAAATTGAAAAAAATGTATAAAATCAAATAAAAATCAGAAAAATATGAACTCAGTCCCTTTTTTTGCTATATTTTATTATCTTTATTAGAAAAATAGTGTGGAAAATTTTTAAGGCTGTTTGCTATTTTTAATGCCTATTTTTTTGACAGCCAGACCCTATTTCCCTGTTTTCCCTTATTTTGCTATTTAAAAATACTAAAACTATTTTGAAAAATGCCCAAAAATCACAAAAACAGTAAAAATCATGAAAATACCAAAAATGCTTTAAATCTGATTTTTTGACTCTTTTTGTATATTTTTATAAATAATATAGTACCCTTATATATACATGTATTCCCTAAAAAAAGAAATATATATATATATATATATCTAACTACATATATGTAATAATATATCTAGCTATTAACCCTAAAATAAAAAAAAATAAAATTATTATTATTATACTTATATATAGATATATTGAACGTATTACAAGCTATATACTAACCCTCTATGGGTATACATCTATTTATAAATTTATATTATATATATAGTACCTAATTACATTATGAAAAACAACAAAAAAATTAATTTATATAATGAAATAAAAAAAATAAATAAAATTCTAAAATTCAAAAACCCACTTCACACAAGGATGACTCTGAGATACATGTAGGCTATGGTATTTTGTATTGCTCTCTGTGGTTCGACCTCTACATGCTTGTCACTGTACATTTTATGGTAGAGTAATAAAGATTAATTCACATTTCTTTTTGAGCTTGATTATTTTATTCTTTGGTTGTGGGTTAATTGCTGATTAACTCGGGTATTCTACGAGCGGTCGCCTCAGCGATACTTTTTATATTATTCACGGTGACCCTCGTGGAATATTCGCTGTTATCAGATGGCGTCGTTGCCGGGGAGCAATGAGCATAGCCTAATTCATTTTGTCATTCTTGTATAAAATTTTTGATTCATCATTAATTTTTATGAGCAGCTATTTTTATTGCTATTAATCACCATGCTTCATTGATTTATGTCTTGTGATTATTTTATCTGCTCTATTATATTGGTTGAGCCATACTAATGCACTCTTTTTGTGACTTTGATGCGAGGGCCCGCCATGCAAGGATGGCTTCTTAGGAGGCCAATGCAGCCAAGCTTGGAGGAGGATGGTCTTCTTCTCATGACCATCTGGAGAGAGCATCAAGGGAACAAAGAGATGTGTATTAGATAGGATTAGAATACTTAGGATTATTTATTTTGTAATTTATGGTGAGAGAGAGACATTTTTGGCATGTAATTAAACAGGACTCTACTCTTCACAATGAGGTACAGTGCCCGGGTGATTGTTCACCTGGGGGCCTCATCGCGGCTTTTCGAGTTTTCATCGCCTTCTTTTATTTTGTTTTCCGAAGTTTTGAGCTTTTCGCCTTTCTTTTACTTTGTTTTATGTGCTTGGATCCCCTAGATATAGGTTGCTTGACTCGGTAGCTAGGTCCAAACATTAATAAGAATGCATGTTCCTATAGTCTACTTCGCTTGGATCTAGTCAAAACTTAAACAAGCCGTTCATTTATCTCTTAGCCCTCTGTGCCGTAGCGAACCCTGTAAAGCGCTTTCTCCTACCCTCAATGTGTTGAGCAGAGGAGGGGTGAGCCAAGACCGGACCCTCTTGGGCTAGAGATAAATGAGCGACTTATGGTACTTCACGTTAATAGCAGCTTATGTTTAGGATGATTTTATGCCTTGCATACCGATATATAGATAGGTTTAAAAATTCTGTTTTGCATACCACATGGAGAGAGCTGGGATGCACTGTAAGTCTTCCAACTCAGCATGCATCATTCGGTTCAATGGTGAGATTTCCATCATGGAACCACTTGCACGGCTTTTCCGCTATCTCCCTCTGATTTTGAGCACCTAGGACTTAAATAAAAATCTACAAAAACGTTAGGCGCTGGTATGAAACAGACTCAAAAAAAGTTAACATCCAAAAAAATAAAACAAGGGGACTGCTAAATAAACTTTGACCTTAATTAAAATCTGTAATGGACTATCATTGTACCGGGTTCATAAAGCCCTCATTGTTTTCAGGTACCTTGGAGGGGGACCAAAACCCTACTCCTTTGAGCGAGTGCGACCCCTAAGGATTAAAGCCCAAAATCTAGTCTGCAACTGCCTTGTGTATCGCCTGGATTTCCGAAGTAATGGCACTTCTATCGAACGTAGGCGAGTAGGACTTGGTCACCAATGGTGAATCTCTGTTGTGAGAGCATCGACCCTGTCCGAAGTATTGAGCATAGGCCACGCCTTAAAGGGGGTGCCTATCTCATCGTCCTGCGTCCGAGTAGGTTCTTGCACGCTCATGGGTGATTCCGTTGCGAGCGAGAACTGAAGTATTGGTTTCGCCTATCGGCTTCCTCTCTCTATTTCTTTGGCTGTGTAGGGATCCAGGAAGGGTTACAAGGACTCCAAAAAGTACAGACTACAGGTTACACAGGAGGAGGACAAGTACGGGATACTCTTCTGGCAGTACTCTCTCTCCTATAGGGTAGCGTACTAAGGACTTGTTATAAGATATGCCTGAAAAATCACAACACTAAAAATGAAAAGATAATAAATAGCCGAGCTTTCACGGCTTTACATGGCGTGAGTTGGTGAACCCGATTTTGTATTGTGTTTGTATGGATCTAGATTAAGGATCAAAGATCAAGTCCCGTGCATTTGCGCACATTTTGTTGTTTCTCCCTTTGACCACCCCGCTCGACCGAGCCTCTCTACTGTTTTACACTCCTTTTATTCCTCGTTGACCATCGTATCTTTCATCCAACATCCAATCCTCTCTTGTACTCTGCGAAGTTGATCCATGGATGGCTTCCATCGGGACCATGCCGACACCCACATCGATTCCATGAACTCAACTCCGCCAATAAGTTCAAGGCGATTCCCGAGAACCCGATCCGGACTTCGCGGATCGATCTCCAGACTCCTCGTTTTCTACCTTTCTCTTGGCCACCCAATAAACTGGGATCACTTTTGTCCCACTTCCGCTGTTGCGAATGGAAGTCGATTACAGTCTACATCCTTTTCCATTCACAACATGCTGGGGTTGACCTGAATTCCAGCTTAATCACGGCAGCTGAAAGTTAATTACAAGTGATCTGATTCGGACTATCTCATTCTGCAGATAGAAGACAGTGCGAGCCCTGGAGACTACTCCGGAGTTCATCTCGTCCGACTCAGACCCTGACATGGCTCCAGGAGGAAAGGGCAAGGGTCAGCAGCCACCACCAGAGGGACATGCGCCAGATCAAAACCAAGTCAATGCATAATTGCTGGCATCTATCCAGGCCATACAGTAGCAGCTGACCGAGCAGGCCCTAACACAGACCACATTCCAGGATATGTTGAATGACATGATGAACCGTGACGATGGAGGAGGAGGCAGAGGCAGAGGAGGCAGGGGAGGAGGAGGTGGAGGCGGAGGTGGTGGCCCTCCTGATGATGACCTTGAATTACCACCACCAAAGCCGACACTCAAAGAAACATACAATCCGAGAGACATCCAAATGACTGAGTGGATTCTCATTCCACCGGTACACGCTCACTTTGAGCTGAAGCCCCAGTTTATTGCCCTTCTCCCAGCATTTCATGGAAACACAAGCGAGGAGCCGTACATTCACCTGCAGCAATTCTCCCGCATCTGCCGCACTACTCACTATCCTAATGTCCCTCTGGACATTGTCAAGATGATGATATTCCCATTCAGCCTACAGGACAAGGCCCTTTATTGGGTCAACCATCTGGGAAAGGTTGTGATGACTTGGGAGGAGTTGAAATCCGCCTTTCTGCACAAATATTACCCTCTCGGTCGGCTCAACCAGATGCGAGCCCGTATCAATAATTTCACCCAAGGACCCACGAGTCGATACATGAAGCTTGGGAGAGATTCACTGACCTGCAGGAGAAGTGTCCCCACCATGAGATCCCTAAGACCAGCTTGGTCCAGCATTTCTTTGGGGGACTGAATATTGAAAGCCAACGGCTTGTGGATGCAGCATGTGGGGGTTCCCATTTTAACAAGGATGAAGATGTAGTTTGGCAGATCTTTGAAGAAATGGCCGAAGGAGAGGCCGTCCTCTCTTCATCCAAGGCATACCAGAAGCAGCCCCAGATCCTTCAGAAGCAAGTACACATGGCTGCATCCAAGGAAGCAGAGAGAGATGAGAGCTCCAACCTCAACATCATCGGGGGTCATCTCTCTAAAGTCGATATCATCGAGAAGCGATCACAGGACCTCAAGAAACTCACTGTGATCGAGAAGAGGACCCAGAACCTGGACAAGCTAGATCAGATCAACAAGTACCTTGAACTGTTGGTCAGCACTATCAACTCTGTCCAGTCGGCTACACCATCGGAAGCTCCCGTTGAGAAGAAGGACGAGCAGCAACCGCAGCATCAGCCTCAACTGAGCCAGCAGCCACCGGCAGTCCAGCACGTGTACTACGTGCAGGCGCCCGACCAGGGCCCGCCGCGGCAGCAGATGGTAGTATACCAACCAGAGTTCCTTTCTGTACTTGATCCAGTCTTCCCTCCACCACCCCTGATTCAGGAAGTGAACGGGGTATGGGCTCATGATGCACAGCCGACCCGTCCTCAGGGACAACCCCAGGGTCAGCAATTTGCCAATCAGTAGTACCACCAACCTCAGGGTGGTCATTTTGGTCAATCCTCCCAGCAGTACCAACAGCCTCCCCAGTTTGCACAGCAATGGAGGCAGAATTTTCCTTACCAGCAGAAGCCGCAGTACCGCCACCCACAGCCATACCATCAGTACGCGGCTGCCCCCTCTCCGCAATATCAGCAATATCCTTCGCCATCCTACCAACAACTTCAACTTCCTGCACCACCTCAGAATCACCAGCCACAACCTCCACACCCATTCAACCATCAGCAGCGTGGTCTGCACGCTGAATCTTCTGAAGTGTCCCCTGCGAATCCCACCATGGAGTGTCTGTCCCAGCTTGTTAAAGGGCTAGCGGATATGACAAAGCGGCTTGATGACCTGACCGCCACCCGAACTACCATTCCGGCGCAGGTCGAAGCCAACTCCAATAACTTCAAGAAGAAAGAGCAGGTAGAATGTGATGTCCGGTCCGTGTCTGATAATGATATTACTGTTTATTCTAATGCTGTTACTCTCAGGAGCGGTAGGGCCTTGCCTCCGCCTGCTACTACCAGATGTGAGGTGAATAAAGAAACAGGTGGATCGTCATCTTCCGCATCAGTCGTGCCAGCTCTAGGGGCGAGTGAGGAGGAAGAAGAAGGAGAAGCCAGTCCAGTCGTCGTGCCATGCCAGCAGCAACCTCAGCCAAAAATTCAAAAAAATCAGCAAAAACAAAAACAACAAAAAGAAGCTCGTAGCAGAAGCGAAGCCGCGCTAGCCTTGGAGGAGCCGCCAACAACAACCGATCCCTCGCCAGCCGATGGAGCAGATGCTACCCTTTTTGATCGCCCCGCAGCACCAGCATGTTCAGATCCAGCTTGTACTCATTTTTGTAGTTCAGATGTACAATATTCTGTGGGCGATGATTTTGATGTAAATAAGAACTCTCATTTTCCTTCCAGTGGTGTAAATATTCCTTTTCCTCATGCAATACAAAAATCCAAAAAAATTGCAAAATGAAAAAAGGCATTGTCTGATCCAGGTGTTGTGGATATTTTGGATAAATTGACTGTTAAGATTCCCTTGTTGAAGGCCGTGGAATACATGCCAACCGTAAAGAAAGGACTGAAAGAGGCATGTACTAACAGGCGTCGCCCAGCGCAAGAAAACAGACGCCGAGAGGTAGAAAAGCACGTTCTCTCCATGGCCACTGTTGCAGCCATCAACAATCTCCCCCAGAAGAAGCAAGATACAGGAGCACCTCTGATCAGTTGTGTAATTTTTGACCAGGTCTACGAGAGTACTCTTCTTGACAGTGGTTCTTCCATCAACCTTCTGCCCTCGTCCATAATGCAAGAATTCGGGCAAGGACCGCTCAAGCAGACACACATGATCCTTCAGTTTGCTGACCGATCCGTCAAGCGGCCCCGAGGTCTGTTGGAAGACGTGGTAGTTAAGGTGCAGGAAATGAAATTCCCAGCTGACTTTGTAGTCCTTGATATGGACTCGCCTGCACCCCTGCTCCAGACCCCTATCATCCTTGGCAGACCATTCCTTCGCACTTCAGGTGTCGTGGTTGATTACAGGTCTGGGAAGACCACTTTCAGCTCGAACACCCAGCAAATCACGATCAACATGAACAAAGATCAGAATGCCACAACTGATGAGCCAGGCAGCATCAGAAGCAGACTGTGATTTTATTGCAGAAATCAGAGATTCAGAGTTATCATTGGACGATCCATGGACCCGAGAAATCCTCACTCTTGAGGGGGACTTGGAAAGCGCAGTCAGCATATGCTCCGATGATTCTTGGGAGACAGATTCTCAGATGCAGGCGCATCTTCTTGAGCATCCACTCCAGACCGAACATGATCAGCTTAGCGCGGAACCGTTCGGTGCATCACTGGGATCTCTACAGGATGATGAGGATGGTAGCAGCCTCAAAGTACATCCCACCACCAGCATGGTATCTGAAGTGACAGATAAAGTGGACAGATCAAAGCCAGAACTCAAGCCACTCCCTGTAGGCCTGAAGTATGCTTTCCTTGCGGGTGAAGAACACATGTATCCGATCATCATCAGCAGCAGGCTGAATCCGGATCAGGAATCTCGACTTCTCGAGGTTCTAGAGAAGAACCGCAAGGCACTTGGTTGGAGCGTATCAGATCTCCGAGGGATAAATCGAGCTCTGTGTTCACACCATATCTATCTAGAAGAAGATGCCGAGCCATCCCGCGAATTTCAGAGAAGGCTGAACCCTAACCTTCGGGACGTCGTCATGAAAGAAATCACGAAATGGTGTGATGCAGGCTTCATCTATACCATCTCCGACTCTAAATGGGTAAGCCCACTGCATGTAGTTCCCAAGAAATCTGGGCTTACCGTGGTTACAAATGACAAAGGAGAGGAAATTTCCACTCGGATACCAACATCATGGCGGGTGTGTGTTGACTACCGCCGACTTAATGCAGCAACCAAGAAGGACCACTTCCCCTTGCCATTCATTGATCAAGTTTTGGAGAGATTAGCAGGCAAGGAGTTCTTCTGCTTTCTAGATGGGTACTCCGGGTACAACCAAGTGGCGATCTCTCCTGAAGATCAAGAGAAGACTACCTTCACTTTCCCGTTCGACACCTATGCCTTCAAGAGAATGCCCTTTGGTTTGTGCAATGCACCTGCAACCTTCCAAAGATGCATGTTAGCAGTCTTCGCCGAGATGGTAGGCAGTTTTCTTGAGGTGTTCATGGACGATTTCTCCGTCTATGGTGATAGTTTCGATGCTTGTCTTGAGCACCTAGACCGAGTACTTCAGAAGTGCCGAGAAGTCAATTTAGTGCTCTCATGGGAAAAGAGCCATTTTATGGTCACTGAAGGTATTGTGCTAGGCCACGTCGTTTCCAAACGTGGGATGGAAGTCGACCCGGCCAAGGTGGATGTCATTTCAAATCTTCAGCCACCTCAGTCAGTGAAGAATGTGAGGTCATTCCTGGGGCATGTGGGATTCTACAGGCGATTCATCAAGGATTTCAGCCGCATTGCCCGACCTCTGACAGAACTTTTGTGCAAGGAAACGGAGTTCATTGTTGATCAGCCAGTTCTCCTTGCTTTTAATCAGTTGAAGGAGCTTATCACTCAGGCTCCAATCTTACAGCCTCCCGACTGGACGCTTCCCTTTGAGATAATGACCGATGCGTCAGACTTTGCAGTCAGAGATGTTCTTGGGCAGAGAAAAGACAAAATGCCCTACGCCATTCACTATGCCAGCAGAACATTAGATGAAGCACAGAGGAATTATACAGTGACAGAGAAAGAATTGCTGGCTGTGGTTTTCGCCTTAGAGAAGTTCAGATCCTATCTGTTGGGATCAAAAGTCACAAATTTCACGGACCACTCTGCTATCCGGTACCTACAACAGAAGAAGGATGCCAAGCCAAGACTGATTCGTTGGATCCTTCTCCTCCAGGAATTCGACTTGGAAATCAAGGACAAGCCTGGAGTTCAGAATGTGGTACCAGATCACCTCTCCAGAATAGAACAACATGAGTCTCCCCTGATCAATGCACCTATCACAGAAACCTTCCCTGATGAAGCCATCTTAGCAGTGGATTCTCTTCTGTGGTATGCTGATATAGTCAATTACCTCGCCTCTTGGGTAATACCCTCGGATTGGACGAAGAACCAAAAGAACAAATTCATGTCGACCATCCGCTTCTACCAATGGGAAGATCCTCTTTTATTCAGAGAAGGAGCAGATTGTATTTGGCACAGGTGCATCCCTCAGACGGAGCAATCTAGTGTCCTCGAGCATTGTCATTCGCTCGAATCTGGAGGACATCACTCTGGAGATCGTACGGCAGCAAAAGTTCTACAGTGTGGTTTCTGGTGGCCCACATTATTCAAGGATGCAGCAGAGTTTGTCAAAAGATGTATTGATTTCCAGCGACTGAAAGGTACACTTACTGCCAAAGATTCAATGCCCATGAAAATCATTCAGATAGCAGACGTTTTCGATGCATGGGGCATTGACTTCATGGGACCTTTCCCTAACAGTCAAGGTTTTGAGCACATCCTGCTTGCCGTTGATTACGTGAGTCGTTGGGTTGAAGCTATTCCCGCCCGAGCCGCTGACAGCAAAACAGTTAACCAGTTTTTGAAGAAGAACATCATTTCGCGGTTTGGGATACCAAAGATTCTCATATCAGATGGGGGTAGCCACTTCATCAACAAAGAGGTCAAGAAGTTAACGAAGGAGTACGGCATCGACCATCGTGTCGCATCTCCTTATCATCCTCAGACCAATGGCATGGCGGAGCTATCAAACAGAGAAATCAAGACTATATTGCAGAAACTTGTTAGGCCAAACATGAAAGACTGATCTCAACTCTTGGACTCAGTCCTATGGGCATACCGAACCGCCTACAAGTCTCCCTTGGGCATGTCTCCCTATCGTCTTGTATATGGAAAACCATGCCATCTGCCCGTGGAATTGATCCACAAATCTCTTTGGGCAATCAACAATTGTAATTTGGACTCACGAAGAAGTGGTCAGAAGAGAAAAGACGATCTAAACAAGCTCTTGGAATTTCGAGACTATGCATACGATAACACCTTGATGTAGAAGGAGAAGGTGAAACACTGGCATGACTGGCACATCAGACGGAAGACCTTCGACGTTGGACAGAAAGTGTGGCTATTTGATACAAAGTTGCGGATATTCCCAGGTAAATTAAAGAGTAAGTGGACAGGGTCATTTCGAGTATGTGAAGTGCGTGACAATGGAAGCATTGCTATATTAGAATTGTCCCCTGACACACAACCCTTCGTCGTCAACGACCAACTACTGAAGCCTTACCTCGAACCAGATGCATTCTTGGCCGTTGTTGACTCTATTCATTTAGTGCACCACGATGACAGTTTCACAGCACCTGCGGCATCGAAAGATTCAGATGATGTACTCCAACCACTGTTTCTCTGATTTTCTTCTTTTCTTCTTTCCTTCTTTTCCTTTTCTTTTTCTTTTCCTCTCTAAAAGGTGCCGCCCTTGTAGACAGTTTTCTATACTAAGGACGTACTTTGTCCTAACTATAGGGGGGATGTGCACCTACAGTTTTTCATGTCGGTCCGATCCTCTCCATTGTCTCCTCTTCTTGTCTATACTTAGGAGTATCTTACCCTAAGTATAGGGGGAGACAATCTGAGTACGATCTGTATATTCCCACCCTTGACCCTCCCTACTTTTGTACAGTCTGCTATACTTAGGATTATTTGATCCTAAGTATAGGGGGGACGGTCAACTTCTCATTTATTCATTTCATTCATATTTATTCTTTAGATCTATCTATACTCGGTACGAGTTATGTCTTGGCTTTTTCCTTTCGATCTATGAGGACATAGCTCCAGCTAAGTATAGGGGGGTCGTATATACTATGTATATACTATAAGCCATAACTCATATTGAAAAATAACTCATACCGCAATATAAAATACATTGTAAAAAGTAACTCTATAATAATGAAAGATGATTGTGAGTTCCTCAGACTCTTTATAGTTGTACTGATTATTAAGTCAGAAAAAGCGTTTTGTGCAAAAAGTTTTCTTTGAAAAATCTTGTGAAAATAGTTTGAAAATAGTGTGTACAAATATTCAACATTTGAAAAATCAGTTTTGTGTGTAAAATTTATTTTCTTTGAGTGAAACCAAAATGTGTGAAAATCAGTGTGCAAATGATTTGAAAATTTGATTGTCAAAATTGTCTTGAAAAATCTATCTATGCTGTGTAAACCTTTGTAAAAGGATTTTCAAATGCGTGAACATGTTTGCAAAATTATCTTGGACTATAGTTTTCAAAATCCTTGTGAAAATGATTCTCAATTAAGTCTGAGGAGTCCGCACAAAAATCTCTCATTTGTAAATAATGAATAAGCCCGAACAAAGCCTATAAGAACCAAACCATATTGTACATCAAATACAATTTTTCTTCTTTTGTACATACTGATTAATAAATCAGATACCTATACAGTATGATTTGAAAAATAGTGTGACCAGTTTTGAAAAATTTGATGTGAAATGATTTCAAATGTGTGAAAATGTTTTGATTGAAAAACTTTTTCTTTGTGTGGAAGAAAGGATTTGAAAAACCTATGTGCAAATATTTTGAAAAATTCTTGCCAAAACTATTCTGAAAATTGTATATATAGCGTGAAAAATCTTTGCAAAAATAGTTTTCAAATGTGTGTAAATGATTGCAAAAATTATTGTGTACTATAGTTTGCAAAATTATTTTCCAAAACTAATAAGAACACCATTACAAATACTTGTAAATCTTAAATAAGACACATACAATTCTTTCTGTGCAATTCTAAATAAACTACTTCATTCAAACCTGTAAAGTTTTTAGAAAGTCATACATTTTGTAAATAAAGCGGCACGCCCGTGTAAATAACTGTATATACTTTTCATATGTGTCCAGTTCTTAGTTTATTTGCAAAAATTCTTTGTGTAAAAACATTCTTTGATTCTTTCAAACTCTTTGTGAAAAATTGCATCATTCATTGTGCATAGCATAAGCATACCATTCATATTCTCTTTGAGTGAGCTTGATGATTGAATCAGTCTAATAAAGTCTCAAATTGGAGCTCGGTTGGACCTTACCACACCTAATTGCACTGGAACCTTATGGGAACTAGGTTTAAGGTACTTCAGGTCTATGCAGACTTAATTCTTTGAGAAATCAGGGCTGGGTTCAAGTCACCTCAGTGGACTAACTAGAACTTTTCGAGACACACGTATGACTCTTGCCGACCGTGACCTAACTTGGACACTTACACCCTTCACTTGGCTCAACTCAGTTGGAGTGGTGAGGGGGTTGGATTTGCCAGTCTGAGACGCATGCGGATGGAAACATTCGTCCTCGTCTAGGGAGGGAAGTGCACCCCAACCTGGTCCAATAGACATGAGGTCTAAAGACAGGAGATTGTGGGTTGCGATAAAGCTTCAAAAGAGGGATAGTCTACTGGCTCAAGAGGAAAAACTCCTCATGTAAATGCCGCTGTGAATAGTATGTTGAAAAAAAATGGTCAGGCCTGTACAAAAATAAAATGCCTGCGAAGTATGTACATATGTTGTAAATCCAATAAGCAAGCTTGAGCTCCAAAGTCAAATATGTGAGCCTGCAGCTGGATGACTTGACTACACTGGTCTTGCATCCCGGGATAGATAGCTACACTGGCTACCGTCCATTCTTCTCTTCACCCCCTCCTCTTGAGCTGGTTGCCACTTGAACTTAGAAGGGAATACCCTGCTCCTCGAGGAAGGAGCTGTTGGATTGGGGAATCATTGGGTTGTCATTCTGGAGAAGTCAGTTCTTTTATCATTTCAGTTGGGGAGAGCCACTATCACTTACACCGTACAAGTCAGCTTCATAGTTATAAGGGTTTGCGTATGATGTAGACTAGTTCTGACCCGGCTATTGAGGTGGGTTGAACTGAGTTCTGTGACTATCGAAGGCTGTTGTATTTTAGAGCTGGTTCCCAACTAGGTTCCACACACATTCACACCCAAGGTCTGACAGGAGCTCCAAGGTCAGATTTTGTAAAGACACGCATTGCACTGAAAGCACCCCTATTCACTCTATCTTTCTTTCATTCTCCTTTTTCTTTTCTTTATTCTTTTTGTACTTATTGCATAAGTATTTGCTAGGGACTAGCAAAGGCAAGTATAGGGGGGTGATGAATCTCCATTTCATCACCTTTATTCTATCATTTTGGCCTCAAAAACCCTAGCAAATGCATGTAAATAGCATCAAATTGTATATAATAGCATTCATGATTCATTGTATTAATTACACATGAAGTAAGGTTCTTAATGCCAAAATTATAGAATAAAGAGGAGAAAAGAAAAAGGAATAAAATATTGCAAATATTTTATGGCCCAAACCCCGAGACCAAGGCCAGCATGGCATTGGTCGACAAGGAATAAAGTAGGGGGAGATAAGGGCCAGTGTACAATACATACCTCATTTATTCATGCATTTATTTATGCCTTTTAGACACCTATTTTGTACATAATTATTTATTCATCAAATAAAGAAACTATGTACATGAAAGTTGTAGACAATAATGCAAATAAAAATACAAAATTGAGTTTGTGTAAAAATAATACTCAGTGTACATTTTATACACAGAATAAAAAGCCAAAATCTCAACTTCACAGACCCATATCTTGCAAATAAAAACTCCAAATCACCCAAACTCACCTTTAATTGTATATAGCATTCCAAGAACTATTTAATAAAATTGGTTTCATAATTTTTGGAGTCCATATGCAGAAGTTAGGTTTTTGGCCCTCCTTGTATATAGGATTGATTAAAATATTCTTTTTATTCAATATTCATTATTTTTATAAATTCATATTTTTAGAATTTTGTAGATAATGTATATAATGCATACACATATTAGAAGTAAAAGAAAACCAAAAATAATTTGTAAAATAAAATAAGTCTACAAATTCATAGACAAAATACCTACACTATACACCAATATATGAATAAAAAGGATTTTATTCCTTGGTTCTTTTATTCTTTTATATTTTTATAATAATGTATATATTATACATAACTCATTAAAAATGTAAATCCAAAATAAAAATCAAGAAAATACATCAAATAAATTAAGAATACAAAACACATAGGTAAAATACCTATAAGGATACCTACATATACCTATACCTATTTATTTAAAAATGTAAGTAAACTCCTAAAAATTAAATAAAAATACATTTATACTCACAAAAATAAATTATAAATTTATAAAATAAGCCAATAAAATAATAAAAGAAAATAAACAAATTAAAAATAAAATACCCAAAAATACATGTAAATACATACATATACACATTATTAAATTAAAACCATAATAAAACACCTCGAAAAATCCAATAAAAATCATAAATAAATACTAGATGAAATAATACACATTTTTTATTTCATACGAAAAAAATAATAAAATCGTTTGATGCGTCAAATAAATCAATTTGTAATCAGATCCCCTATTTTGGCGTCTAGCGGCTGACGTGGACAAATAACGAGCCGGCCTTCGTTGACCCCCTGGTCAACTGTCCCATCCCTTGTCTGGCGCCTCTGAACTGCCAACTCCCCGATTTTCCTCCAATTTTTGCGGCCATCCCTTCCATCGTTCAAGTTCGCTTCCTTCACAAGAATTGCCCTCTGATCATCCATGATGCCCGCCAAAATCTTAGATCAATCAGATACTCATTGGATCAGTCAATAATCGCCGGTTAATAAGGCCCCTTGCCAATGTGTATAATAAGTAGCTCCGCCTCATTCCTCGAATTTGGCCACTTTTAATCCGACCTTAAGCCCTAATTCCAGTCCTGGGACATTCCTCGTGACAGGGGGGGTGTGCTGGTGTCTCGAATCGGCCGGAGGAAGGAGAGTTTTGTCGCGGCGGAGCTCTGACGTCCGCCCTGCTCCCTGAAGGCCCCCAGGTATAAGAACTATCCCTTTTTATGCTTTTTAGTTAGTTTTTAATGCTAGCTTTCCATTCCAGTTATTAGATTAGGTTTTAGTTAATCCCCTTAGCGTAAAAAGCCAAATTCGAAGTTCGCCGGAGCTCCGCTCCGGTGACTTCTTCACCGTAAAACCGACTGTGTCCGCCCGCCATTTTCATCCCATTTCGTTCCTCGCCGCATTCTCCATCAAATGCACATCTTGGTCCAACCCAGGACCTTCGGTCTTGAAACGGGGCTCCACCTCCGCCGTTCGCCGGAGCCCCTCCGCCCCACTCCATTTTGCTTCGCATCTTTAAATCCCCGGGTCGAGGAGGTAGCTCTCTCGCCCCCGGTTCTTCCTATGCAGGTACCACGAAGGATAGAGCCCATCTGGACTCGAATCGATCCAGGAAGAGGTTCCTGGGGGTCACCTTCTTTACCGACCTCGACCGATCGACTCGGACCTCCAGGAGCCATGCGAACACCATCAGACAACGCGGAAGCTTCCCAGCTACGTTCAGAGCACTTCAGAAGCGTGGGAGGTGCCCGGAGGAGCCCGAGCTGCTCGATTGAAGCTCGCCGGGGGCGAGCTTCTTCCCCGTTCTTCCAGACACATCCAGCACCGTTGGATCGGGAGGCGAGGCCCAGATTGAACGACGACCTTTCGATGAAGACACACGTCCACCGTTAGATCAGCCAGGAGCTTCTAATCCAAGCCCTTCATCGACGAACCGGCATCCGCCGTCCGATGGGCGACACGTGGATAAGTGGCACATCCAGCGCTGCAGGATGAAGCACCTTATGGGGGTAAATTTCACATATTGCCCCCGCCTTTTTGTATTTGTAGTTTAATACCAAAAATAAAAAGTCAGGTTTTAAATAAATTGTATAATTTGTAGAAGACCCCTGATGTTTGTAGATTTGCAGTTTGGTCCCTCCGCGCCTCACGTGCAGCAACCATGTGAGGCGCGTGAAAATTGCACTTAGACCCCGTCGTGTTTTTGTATTTGTAAAATGGTCCTGAAAATAAAAGTTGACGTTCATTTTTATTGTGATTTTTGCATGTATGCCCCTGTCAATTATTGTATATGCAAAAACACTCCTGCCAGGCCATTTATTTTGGAATGCTTTGTCTATTTATTGTGTGCTTCATAATTTTTCGAAAAATTTTGCAAAAATAGACATAAGATCCTGTTAGTGTACCCTTGCACGCTATCTTTTTAGTTTTCAATTTTGTTGCATTTTTGCATTTATTAAAAATCAAAAACATGTCTTCTATTCACTATCTAACTTATAAAATACCAAAAAAATATTAAAATGTCTCGAAAAATTCCAAAAAAAATTAGCTATGGTGTATTTTGACCTATTTTAGTGTCAGACCAAAAATCCATAAAAATCTAAAAAGGAAAACCTTAAAAATTCAAAAATACCCAAAAACTTAAAAAAAATGTATAAAATCAAAGATTTATCAGAAAAATATGAACTCAGTCCCTATTTTTGCTATATTTTTTATCTTTATTAGAAAAATAGTGTGGAAAACTTTTGAGGCTGTTCGATATTTTTAATGCCTATTTTTCTGACAGCCAGACCCTATTTCCCTGTTTTCCCTTATTTTGCTATTTAAAAATACTAAAACTATTTTGAAAAATGCCCAAAAATCACAAAAATAGTAAAAAATCATGAAAATACCAAAAATGCTTTAAATCTGAATTTTTGACTCTTTTTGTATATTTTTATAAATAATATAGTACCTTATATATATACATGTATTACCTAAAAAAAAGAAATATATATATATATATCTAACTACATATATGTAATTATATATCTAGTTATTAACCCTAAAATGAAAAAAATTAAAATTATTATTATTATACTTATATATAGATATATTGAACGTATTACAAGCTATATACTAACCCTCTATGGGTATACATCTATTTATAAATTTATATTATATATATAGTACCTAATTACATTATTAAAAACAACAAAAAAATTAATATATAAAATAAAATAAAGAAATAAATAAAAAAATAAAAAAATTCTAAAATTCAAAAACCCACTTCACACAAGGATGATTATGAGATACATGTAGGCTATGGTATTTTGTATTGCTCTCTGTGGTTCGACCTCTACATGCTTGTCACTGTACATTTTATGGTAGAGTAATAAAGATTAATTCACATTTCTTTTTGAGCTTGATTATTTTATTCTTTGGTTGTGGGTTAGTCGCTGATTAACTCGGGTATTCTACGAGCGGTCACCTCAGCGACACTTTTTATATTATTCATGGTGACCCTCGTGGAATATTCGCTGTTATCAAGGATTGATATATTATGCAGTTTGTCTATAACTGTTGCTGGGTAATAATGTGAATGGGTGTTGAGATGCACTCCCGTCGAGGCAGGTCGTTTCAACTAATATGCCCTCGTATGTATACTAGCTTGCCAGTATATAGACCTTAATTAGGTCATCAACATAATGGTCTGCCTAATGTACATACTAGACAAATAGTAGTACATCTGCCTTAGTTCAGAGGATGCATGCCTATACGTGATCGCATGCGACATATGTCTTAGTTATCTCGATCTCGTTAAGATAATTCTTTGACCTAACTCATCCAACACCTCTGAATCTCCATTCCCATGCAGAGGACCTGCACCAAGAGATTGATCAGATGTAGGCCCTTAGAGTAAAAATTGCCATCTCCTTCTCCGGTTGGAGATCCCTTCTTGATAATCACTTGATCGTACAATTGAGTCCTCAATCTAACTCCTTAGATATTCAACCCTACACCAGCCTCTTTGATCCAACCTTTGGATCAATAGTTGTATGATATCAAGGTGGCCATGGTTCATAACCATAATTGTATTAAGGGATTTATCATGAAAAGTAATTATTCTTCATTTCAAATTAAAGAGAGCATTACATTAAAATTTACTTCATAATGGCTCATTGTGGGATCACATGTCCAAAAATATGGTCACTACAAGTTTATGGTGATGCCTTTCAGACTTTGGAATGCACATGCCGCATTCGTGGACTTGATGAATCTAGTCTTCTGTCCATACTTGGATCGATTTGTAATCGTGTTCATTTACGATATTCTAGTCTACTCTCATGATAAGGATGATCACGAATCTCATATTTGCATTGGGTTACCAACACTCCGAGAGCATCAGTTGTATGCTAAGTGCAAGAACTGCGAGTTTAATTCTGGCTTTTTGAGGCACTATTCCTACGTATGATTTCAGGGACAGGGGTGTCAGTTGACCCTACCAAAATAGAGGCGTTTGTGTTTTGGGAGAAATCGAAGACGGTTTCAAAGGTCTTAGGTAATACAGGATATTCATAAGAGGTTTCTCTTAGTTGGTCCTACCCTTCACTCGGTTAATGCAGATGGATGTGCCATTTGTTTGGAGTGAAAAATGTGAGTTGAGATTCCGTATGCTCAAAGAATAGTTGACTTCCATCCCCATTCTCACCTACTTTCTGAAACCGTTGACTTCATGGTTTACATTGAATCTTCCAAGGAAGGGTTGGGCGATGCGCTGACATAGCAAGGTTAGGTTGTGGCTTATGTGTCACAACAACTAAAGAGCCAAGAGAGCAAATACCCCACTCACAACTTGGAGTTGCCACAATTTGTATGGGGGTGACTTTTGTGATTTTTACCGACCATAACAGCCTTAGGCAAAATTTTGATCATAAGGAGCTAAACATGAGGAAGAGGTGGTGGATAGAGTTGCTGAAGGATTGCGAGTGTACCATCTCCTACCATCCTGGTAAGGGGAATGTGGTGCCCGATACCCAACGAATCGGTATTTGGCTATGTTAAGTTAATCAAATTTTAGTATGGCCAAATCTTAATTTATCAGAACTAAGTCAAGATATCTCTGGGAAGACTAGGACACAACTAATTAGATTATCTAATTAGACTCTAAATATCTCATTTAAGTTAATTAATAATATAACCTATTTCAAGTATGCAACATACAAAGTAAAACCATGATTCTTTTATAAAGATTTTTTAATGCGTTTAAATTAAAGGCAACAAAATGATAATGAGATGCACAATACAAAATGATGCACACAAACAAAACACAATATAACTCCTGACATTAAACTTAAATTAATCCAATTAGATCAATTGATCATCCAAAATTAATATATGTTCTAATTATATATCAATGCACCTGGGGATATTTAATTAACTCAATTCCTAATTTATTTTATTATGATTAAGCAATCAATCAATATTTAATAATAATATGTCTAGAGATTAAGTACTTAATTAATTTTTTAGTCTTCCAAGCAAATCGAGGATTAAATATGATCAATAATTCATATTATAATGAAGAAATATATCAGCAAGTTCTCTGATGTTTATTTTGAGAGTTATGAGTCAAAATAGAGAATTCAATACATAAAATTAAATAGAATTAAATTATCTTTTCAACGAGTCCAATTTCATTAAAAAAGACATCATATAATAAAGCTATTAATGTTTGAAGTTAGGTGCACATTTGCAAAGAAAATATAATTATAACTAACAAAAAATATTACAAAAAGGGTCCCTAAGGGATCTCATTGTAAATGCTAAAAATCTAACTTGTCTTTTAAGTGACACCCTCTGTGCGAGGGTCTTTGTGTAATTTTAAGAACAATAGAGTGCTCTATTGCAAAACATCTAGAGCCACATGAGCTGACTCGCGTGGGATTAGGCTCGGTGGAATGCTTGGAAACAATGCAAGCTTGGGTGTACTTGCTAGAGCATGGTGCCTCACAAATGTCTCGGCTATGCTTTGAGAAGATCAATGTTGGAGGGACATAAAGGTAGTTCGGATCGAACTATGGCTGTAGGATCAACATCGCTTGTATCTTATCCAAGGATGTCTGCTCCTTGAGAGATCTCCTCCTCCTCCTTCTTTATGATAGCGAAAACGATGTTTGGGCTCCATCAAGGCTATGCTTTAAGGTTATGGAGAAAACCTTAAGCGCATCACAAAAGCGTGAAGATCGCATCATATGCGATTGTGAATGACTAGTCGCACTATTTGCTCGGGGCAGCGGAATTTAAAATTTTAAAGCGATGGAACTACATGATCCGATAACACTTCTCGAATTGTTTCATCTAAAACACATATAATATATATGAATAACTCTTGATGTGTGGTGGCGATCAAAGCCTTTAAATATACATACCACATGTCTCAAGTCTGACCCAACGGAGGAGACACTTGCGAGTGCGTTGATGAGACACATCCTTGTCGCAATTCAAGATTTGATCCAAGCAATGTATCTCATTATTTAGTAACACAAAATTCGAGGTCTTCTTCATGTTCTAGAAGCAAATAGGAAGACGAAGATCCACGAGCGGTCAAAGCAGCAACACGACGACGTGTCGATGACGACGAATTTTTCTCCAACATAATGTGGACGACCACAAGTGAGAGAGAAACAGAGAGGATGTGTATGATGAGAGAGAGAGAGCATATGACTTCTATGTTGTAGAAGAATAACTAGGGTAGCCTCTTCTTTTACAATATTTTTAGAGTCCATGGATCTCAATCCATGGACAACACATATCCAATGGTTGAGGTTAATTTGTGTTTCTTTCAATGGCCAGGATTTTGTTGTAAAAATACAACAACATTTAACTTAATTTAATTAAATATACTGATTAATCATCAATATAATTAATTCGATCAAACTAAGAAGCATTA
The DNA here is from genome assembly GCA_037367405.1 of Ottelia alismoides. NCBI lineage: Eukaryota > Viridiplantae > Streptophyta > Magnoliopsida > Alismatales > Hydrocharitaceae > Ottelia > Ottelia alismoides. The sequence continues at coordinate 197,237 of JAZKJV010010969.1, read as the reverse complement.
GAGGATTAGGAAAGGAGGCAAGCTCCTTCCTAATAAGAGGGGGGATGAACACCATGATTTGGGACTTGGGTGGTCGTCCGCCATCCTTTAAGGAAGGAGTGCTCTCCTTTCCTATTTATGAGATCATATATCTCATATTATCCTTTGATTATTTACAACAACTTTTATTGTAAATTATTTCACAAAAATAATTCCAAATTATTTTGTGAAATATCAATCATGCCATTGGATATTTGTGAATCATATTCACAACCCAAAATAAAATGTAAATTACATTTTCAAATAATTGTCCAATGTGAATCCAATTTACATCAACATTTTAATTGTAAATGTTATTTACAAATAGCTCTCTCTTGTATATTGTAAATCACATTTATAGTATATATGATTAATATGGATGTTACTATCCACATTATTCATATCTATGATAATTAAATCACATTTAATTATATTAGATCATGAATCTCATGCATCTAAATAATATTAACTAAATTCACATTATTCATGATAATTAAATAATATTTACTTATACATTTCTCAGTGCTTGGATATACATTACATCAATGGAATTATTCTTGATCTCTTTAAAGAATAATGCGCTTTCTCTGCAGATACTTGGAGATAAGGACATGGTGATTGTACGTTCGACGTATAATGACTTGGATATTGAGATCATATCTCAAATTCAGATCTCAGGGACCTCTCATAGATGCTTCATTAAATCAAAACTGTAAATCTAATATTCTCATTGTATCTGATTCACATTCAGATCAATGTCCAACATTTGGACCAAGATCAAGTTACTTCTCTACTGATAGGAGTCACTAAAATTCGGACATGTTTAATCACTCCCTCGGAATGGAGTGCCATAGTTATATATCGTTTATTGATCACATCACTCTCGAGTATTCCTAATACCCGTACATCATGCATGTTATAAGACCTAGATTAAACTTGAAGATATAGATCAATTTTACACTGTCATCTTCATGGTATTATCGTTAGTTTCTCATTAGATCATTGGGAGTTGGTATCGGTCATATACTTTCCAAAAGCATATATCGTACCTAGGTATTGATCATATAATTTCCAAATTATATATCAAACCTAAAAATTCAGTCAAGCTTCCAAAATGAGACGACCATGTACAGAATTTGGTACCAATATCTCATGAGTGAGCTCATGTCTTTCGGTTTAGGAATGAACCTCTATGATCCCTTTGAGAGATTGTATAACTCATATGCCCTTGTATGCACACCACCTCGTCGGTTTATAGACCTTAATTAGATCATCAACCTATCGGTCTACCAAATGTACATACTCAAACATATAGTAACACATCTCTCTCCGGTTAGAGGACGCGTGCCTATATCATAACAGTACACGTCATAGGACTTGGTTATATCAATCTCGTTAAGTCAACTTTTTGACCTAACTTATCTAACACCTCTGAATCTCTATTCCTATGTAGAGGACCTGCACCAAGAGGTTAGTTAGATATCAGCATATAGAGAAGAATTGCCATCTTCCTTTCGGGCCGGAGATCCTCTCTTAACAATCACTTGAAGGTTCTTGATGAGTCCTCAATCTAATTCTTTAGATATCATCCAAGCACCAACCTCTATAATTCAACATTTGAATTAATAACTGTATGATCACTAAGATGGCCATGGTACATAACCCTAATTGTACTGAGGGACCTATTATGCAAATTTATTATTCTTCATTTCAGATCAGGGAATGATTTGCAATAACATTTATTGCATAATGGCTCGCAGTAGGCTCGCATGTCCAACAATCTCCCACTAGCCCAAAGAGCCATTAATGGGCTAATAATTTAAACCCACAGTCATGTGATGAACATAAGCTATTTAGAAAAATAGCTTGGTAAGCTGATGAACCCAAAATTACCCTTGCTAATTATGTGGAATTAACATTTAATGTATGTTGTTGGCGAGCAATTGAGATCGATCAAAATTGATCACACCGAGAAATAATATGGAGAATCAAGTCTTAATGTGATTGAGATTTTAATTTTAATTGGGTGAGCCCCAAGGTTGAACTCAGGGAGGTAAAATGAGGGTCAAAGATTAATCTTTAAATAATATAAGAAATTAGGTTTTCAGAGAGATTAAGAACGGATATTTTGGTGTCTTTTTATCTTTTTGATCTTTTTATAGATTTTTCATTGAATAAGATATAATGAATTAAGAAAATATGATGCATGGGTTTTGCAAAATATTTTGATGCATGAAAATAATGTTGTGCTACGAGGTGAGCAATAAAATAAGTGAATTTTTATTGATTTTAAATTATGCAATGATATAATGATGCAAAAACAATGAATATGGAGCAGCAAGGCAAGTCAATTAATCCAAATAACATCCCCCTTAATTAATTTTATAGGTGAGTTATCAATTAGAATCAAAAAAATCTCCCCAAAAAATATCTCCAAAGTAATTCACAAATTAATGAGCAATAAAATCATTGAAAGAGAACAAAATGAACCCTTAGTTTATTAATTCTCAGAAATGTCTCCAATAATGTAATCAATAGTTCTATATGGAAGACAATAAGATAGGGATCAAAGTGACACCAAGACGTTAAAATCTGATAAATAATGCTCAAGTTATGAATAATTGAAGTTTAGGGACTAAAATGTAAATATAATAAATAAAATGTTTTGTAGTTATACCCCTAGAAAGGATCGTTATGTAATTTCCGAGAATCGCTGGATATCCTCTACTGCAAATTACCCCTAATAAGAAATATATGTAATTCCAAAATGTTAGGAGGATTATTCTGCAAATTTTCCACTATGCACATGTGGCTGGCATGCGAGTCAGATGACGGGGATCATTTGGTTATTTATTGGACCAAGGGGTGACGATGCAATTTACCCATCCGTATACGTGAGGGGTGTGTGCGGGGCATGTTAAGTTGGTGGTTCGGCAGTCCGAACTCCATGCGGCGTGCTGATGAGTCTGATAAACCCTCTTTTATTTTGTGTGAATTTTTGTGCATTAAAATGAAGTTGTCATTTCATTGTATGCATGTAATCGGGATCAATCAAGAAATAATATTTAATCATTTTTAATCGAAGCGATTTTATGTTTATTTAGCCTAGGCAATCCTCAGGGTCAAACTCAAGGAGGTAAAGGAACGACCTACATTAATATCTATCAAATTTCGTGCATGGTTTTCGAGGTGAAATATTTTTTGTATTTTTAATGCAATTTGTAAATTCAAATGAGATGCAGGTAAATTTAAGATTAGAAAATTAATGTCAATCAAACTATGTCAAAAAATTACAAAACTTGTCCAAGATGTTAATTATAATGAAATATATGTACTATATTTTATTAGAATTTTTAATGCAATATGAATATTTAATTAATTAGTTAATGTAAACAAGGTGAATTCCAATAATTACATATAATAAATATTAACTCTCTTTATTTTTAGGAAATAAAATTATCCCAGATAGAACAAAAATGAGCTATCTTAGAAAAATCCTAAACCCTAAAAATGTGGAATTTAACACCTATTATAAATTAACTATTGAAATACATATAACGATTTTTATAAAGCAAAATATGCATGCAAATGCAATTCTTTATGGGCACAAAGTAAATCACAAATATTCTATTCAACATGAATTTCTGCTAATTTTTTGAGCTTTGGTAAATTAACTATGAATTTCAAAGCGCAGATTGGGCAAAATATGCAATTTTCCATAAGATTAATAATTATTAATCAACCATAGATAATGAAAATATAAAGAGCATGCCACCATGTAGAGAATTAATTGAAGAAAAATGTCTATTTTCAATAAATAAAATGATGCCATAAAGTTTTCAAAATAAAGGGAGAATACAAGGGTATCAGTGCAATACATAATATATAAAAAATTAATGCAAGGGTACAAATGTAAATACCTAGACCTTGTGGATCTTTTTGCAAAATGTATGGGGATCACATGCCACGAACATGACCCTAGAGTGGCGGGGCAGCTTTACAAATTGGGGAAAGTGCTAGGGGATTTTTTGTAAAAGTCCACCCCTGCCCACGTGCATGCAAATCATGGGAGGGGGTTTCGGGTCTTCTACCCTACCTTGGGCGACGGATGTCCTCCTGGAGTCACAAGCGGTTGTGGGTTGTGCCAAGTGTCGATGGCAGTGGCGATGGGAAGAGTGGCTGGAGACGATCGTCTGGAGAAAAAACGGTTGTGGCGATGAAGATGAGGCAGAGATGGTTGTCGCAGCTGAAGTCAATTGTGGTGAAGTAGCAGTCCCTTACAAGCGATGAAGTCTAGGAGTTGAGGGATCAATAACCAAGGAGGATGGAGTTGGAGGTGGGGAGGTAGGGGCTCGATGGCACAAGCTGGAGAGCAGCTCCATGGTTGAGGATGGACGGAGCAAAAAGGCACGCAGAAAGGCATTGGAGGCTACACGTTGCGATGAGGGAAAAATTCCTCGAATCTCGTCTGATCGAAATGGAGGAGCGATGCTGACACCACCGAGCTCCTCATTGATTTTAGGGCTATTGGTAAGTAAAGGTGATCGAGGGAAGCACTGGGTTTTAAAAATGGGAGGGGCGAGTGGCTATAGAGGGTAGAAGATTGAGACGACGATCTGATGAGGGACGAATCGAGAAGGAAATCAGAGGCGGCGACCAATATGGAAGGCGATCGGGGAGATGGTGTCTGAGAATGAGGGGAGCTGATTAGGAAGTGGACAGTGATTGATGGCCGTCATGGAATGGATGGTTGGGGAGGTGATGCAATAGGTGGAGGCGCGACGATCACCTAAGAGAAAATTGGGGGAAGAAGGAGAAACATCAGTCGTCTAATCGGTCGAGATCAAACAATCGATAGAGTGCCACGTGTCATTTAATTAAGTTTTTATATTTATTTTTGTATTTAGTTTTTTGATTTTTTTAAATAATAAATGATATAAAAAGTGAAAATGAGTGACGTGTGGCGACTCCAGGAGTTGCTACGTGTCAGCTCTAGAAAATTCTAAAATTAAAGAAAAGATAAATAAAAAAGGAATATCTAACGACATCAGATCGAAAAAATTTCTTCTCAAAATATGCTTGTATAGATGATATCTACGACTTTCATGAAGAGACCAAAACCAAAATAGGTCATTTGCACGAAGTGATATTTTTGGGGACTCTATGTGAATAAAATACCTTGTTTTTTGGGTTTTGTAATTTTTTTTATCATTTTTTAATAAGATAAAAATAGGGAAAACACACGATAAAATTAAAGACAAAAATTTACATAATATTTTATTTTTTGGATTTTTAATAATTAAGAAAATGAAGAACTAAAATAAAGTACGAAAAAGAGGACTTTTGTACAGATTATTAGTGAATACTCAGACTTGGTTAGTTTCTTTGATTTCAAGCACAATTTGGATTTTGATTTTTATGCATTTTAATAAAAATCTTCTCAAAAAAATAAATGAAAAATAAATAAAATAAAAGGAGTTAATTACGTATATAAAATAATAGGTCAAAATCGGGTAAAATACACAATGTACAAAACAAGCCCAAATTCCAACTTTTACATATGAGCTCTGATTCACTTGAACTTGGTATTCTTTTGAAGGTAATTGAATGTACATTAGTTCAAAAGTGAGTACGATCAAATCAGACACTGCATGAGGAAGATATCATCGTTTTAGCCCATATATCTAAAATTAGGGCTTGGCTTTAAAAACCACCCATTTATGCTATTTTTTGTATTTTTCATTTATTATTGTTAGTAATATGTACACAATAGAGGTGGTTTTAGCTGGTTTGGAGTTAGCATGAATGTGTTAAAAATCATGCAAGTTGGCTTATTTTATAGGTCAATTGGGCTTGGATTTTTGCTTCTTATTATATACAATTATACATGATAAACACAATACTTTATTATATATGCATGAATGATAATTATGCAATATAAATGAAGAAATACCGATGAATTTTAATGATCTAAGCTTAATTAATTTATTTTAGAGTTAGATTAATCACGTGCTGCAGATGCTTCGGAGCCTACCCGAAGCAGTAGGTTCCGACAGAACCGAATCAATGGTTCAAATCCAATGTAGACGATCGGGCTGCTAAATTTTGATCAAACATGGAAGGTGAAGATGGCCCTTGTTGTTGATCTAATGGTGTCAGTAACACCTAGACTGGGGGCTTCATATGAGGAGCTTGGTTTACTACTGGACCGAGTATAATGCTGCGACGGTGACGAGCGAGGGTTGGTTGGTGGTCGACGAAGGCGAAGGCAGTGTTGCACATCCGATGGCGACTTGATAGCAATGGTCGTCACTTGGCCGATGGTCGTGCGTGCAGATAGAGATCGAAGGCATGTAGGGGTGATAACTTGCTAAATGCATGTGATAAAAAGCATTTGTTGTAGTACGGAAACTTAGCGAACTATACAAACGTAGATCAAATATCTCTGCGAGGGGGACCTTGCTTTAATTTATAAACTTGGGAAGTCCATGGTCGAACACAAGGACCCGAGGCATAATAGATTATTCAGATGTTTAGTAGTTATGTTAAGAGATTGATAAATCACCTAAGTCAAACAATACACTAGATTCAAATGCACATCATAATGCATGCATGAATGAAATAGAATGTAGTTTAAAACATTTTAATGCATGTTAGAAATAATGCCATAATGAACAGAATGATATTACAACAACACATGCAAAGATACACATTAATATGCCCTCAAATGATTTATCAAACCTAAGCAATTTTATCAATTAAATCTGAGCCCAATAAAGTGATTCAACTAGAGTAAATTTTCATATGATGAGCATGGAATCTTCTATAGAGACTCTAACAAGACAATACTTATTTAACTGCCTAATAAGAAAATAACTCATATCATATCAAAGATAAATAAATGGGGATCAAAATGCCACTGAAATCTCTTCATTTGGATAAATGATGCTCAAGTTATTCAATATTAAACTAGGGGCATAAATGCAAATAAAGTATATAAAATTCCTTACACATAGGCCCCTATAGGGATTAAAAATGTAATTAATGAAAACTGACTCTTGAAATTATTAAAAAGCCTCAGTGTAGGGGAGTTTTTAAATAAGAGAAATTAACGAGGCTTGGATGCAAATGATCATGCCCACATGTGCCCAGCATGTGCGGACGAGTTCAGAATGAGGATGCAGCTCAATGCAGGTTCGGATCCATGTGGCATCTTCTAGCGCTTCGGCTTTGATAAGCAGTCGTCCGATCTTGCAGGTTTGTAATCGTCGACATGGTGCATCCATAGCCATTAAATCACTCCCAATTGAGGGTGATCTAACGACAAATGTGCCCTCTACTCTAAAGAATGCCGCTGCATATGACGGTGCAAGATTGGGCTCAAGGGAAGTCATGCTAGCTCCTCTGTGTAGCTCTAGGTTGTCTGATGATCAAGGATGGGTTCCTGAGGGTTCGTAGATGTCGTCAGAGGTTGTAGAAGATGCAAGACAATCTAGATGATGATGTCGATGTCTGTTCGTCGGAAGAGAAACTCCAGATCAGAGCATGCTCCAATTTCCGATCATTAGAGGAGATAGTACCTACAGGTGTTAAGAAAAACCAATAGCTGAAGCATATTGAAGTGGGTGCAAGTGAATGTGAATTGGGTGAGCAAAATGAAGGGCATATCGAGCGAAGAAGGTGCATCTGTAATGGGTTCCCTTCACAATGAATGGAGGAAAATTGATCGAAGTGTTTAGAGGCTCTGAAAGAAAAAGATGATGATCATTGCATCAGTGAAGATATAGGATCTATATACCCTATACATGAAGATTTCTATGGGGATGAATAGATTGGCATGGGATGAGGTTGTCTTCATCCTCAGGTCTTCGCTTCACAAGAACAACTAACTGTTGAAGCTCAAACAATGGTCGATTAGATGCTGTAACATGGCTCTCTCACCATGGGTCTAACCAGAAGGGAATCCATCATTATCACACAAAGTCGACTCCTTCTTCCTGTCATGAAGAGGATTAGATAGGGGTCCTTCTCTCGAGGGGTGACCACTGTCGACATTGGGCAGTGGAGTAGTATATGAAGGAGATGAAAGAAGAGGCTTGGGTGGTGTATGTGGTGGTTTCAACCACCATGAATCAATGCGGAGGTTAAGGTTAGGGTTCAACTAGTGGTTAGCGTGTGTTAGGTAAGTTAGACGAAGGCTAAGGAGCTAGCATTTGGTTAGGAGATTGTTGGAGAGAGTTAGGAAAAACTGGTGAAAATTAACGGTTGAGACGAGGAGGGGCAACTGTTGGAGGAAGACGATACACAACATCCGCTACATCAAGAGATCCAACGGTGTCAAAGAGGCTCTAGGGGACAAGTTAGATTAGATTAGTTGATCTGATCCAACAGAGGAGAATGTGACGCGAGCGTGTGACTTGCATTAGGTATGATCACTTATAAAATTGAAGTGTTTATGGAGGGAATGGATTATTCACGACCATTGATCAACCTCGATTAGATGGCACAAAATTGGAAGGGGTGGCAGACCGAGGATGGGCCACATGGCGAGCATCTGTGAAGCCATGCGACCCAATCAAAATTAAGAGAAAATAGGAAAAACAAATATAAGTAGAAATAAAATAAATAGGAGTCGAATTAGAAAAAGTGATGAACATGAAAGTTGTAGATTTTTATGAGATCTACAACTTTCATGTAGAAGTCAAGGAGAAATACAGTCACATATAAAAATTATACAAGTAATTCAAAACAATAAAAACATTTTCTTTTTATTTTCTTTTCTCATTTTTTGGATTTTATTTTATATCTTTTGTTAATTAATTTTGTACAATTTTATTCTAATTTTTATTTGATTTTTAATGAGAAATAAATCCATAAAATAATATCATAATAATAGGGTTATATAATAAATACTAATTAGGATCAATTATTTACAACACAAAGATTATTAATTAGTGTTAATAGTCAATGAATCTTAGTGAATACCTTAAGTTAGAGAGATAATAATATAAAATAATGTAGAAAAATCTAGGATTTATCACCCCCGTATACTTAAGATAAGCTCATCCTCGAGCTAGTAAATAAAGATTTAATTAGATAGTTAGCTTATTAGTGAGATCCCTATCATGTGCATGTGAGTATACAAGGCTTAAATCGACATAGAACACTAGCTTTAGAAATCCTAAGACTCTAAGTTGATATGCATGTTAATCAAAACAAATTCAACTCCTTTAATGTCAGACTCTCAATGTACATATAAATTAGAAGTATGACTTAATTTTGGCTGCACTCATAAGAGTAGACTTTTAACATCACTAACAATTCCAATCTCAGAAGCTCTCCTTTAGGACCTAACCCTCAATACTGGGGAATAAATCTAGTCATGCTTCAATCTACCTTCTCTTTAGTTCATCAGACTTAAAAGGCATAGATGGTCTCCCAGATAATGGAGGAAAATAGGATTGTGTCATTCTTTTTCTCTTCATCTCGTTGGAACAAGGTTACTCTCAAGTGTCAATACTCAAAACAATTATATATATTTTATTTACCAATCAGTGTGTCCATTAAAAGAGATTGAGCCGTCCGTACTTGTTTTTCTGGGAGTACACCAGGGTGCATCCTTTTAAAGTATCTAATATACATGCACCCAAACTTGTAGCGCTAACTATGAAATGCCCTTTTTGATAACTAGCCCGACTCATAAAAACCTAAGACTTGGTCCAAGTGGACACTTAAAAAGATGGGATCACTCGCCTTGAATGTAAGCTCATATGATGTAGCTTTGTAATGTAATGGGCTTTTTCATCATTTTCATCATTTTTTTGTGAGGGAACATCCCTTCTTCTTGGATAGTTCCACTGCTTTTACCAAGGATGAGCGCACACTGATCAACTTATTAATTTTATGTCATCACACCCGGGCATTTTAGGTCAAAGTCAAGAGATAGGATGCGAACATGTCACATACTGGCTAAGTTGGTGACACTCAGGTTTCATGAAGCCCTTATTAATTTTATCCCATCCTCGAGCATCATATAGATCAAGTCCAAGTTCAAGCCTCAAATCATAGTTTCCTCAGTGATACCTCGATTCATCTCAATCATGAATGCAGTCGTGCATGTGAGTGATGGTCACATTATTTTAAAGGAGATTTAGCATGCAATATAGCATACATATCTTCTATCTAGGGAAATTTGAATTTTTAAGTCTAAGACCATAATGATTAAGACATGATAATTCTAAGTTTACGGACTCCTTGAACAAAGTGTTAGAGACCATATCAAGCCTTGTGTGCATAGTGAAAGTATCAGGGAGACAAAGTAATCAATAAGTCAATCTTTTTGTGATTTTTACTTTGTTTTTGAATTTAGTTAGAGAGTTAAGGAATTAATTATACTCAAACATATGATTTTTCAAAACATGCCGATCCGTATTTTAACAAATCATGTAAAACATTTGAAAACCATGTCAAATATATATAAAGTTTTCAAGTATCATTTTCAAAATATTTTTTCTAAAAGTCAGTTCTAAAAATGTAATACGATACCCATATCCCAAAGAGAAGAAAAAAATTTAAACATACGAGCTATGGTTAAAGTATATATGCAATATATATGGCACACCCCCATATTCTTAGCTTTTTCTATGTCCTCATAGCACAAAGTGATATGAAGCCATAGCTCATGCTAAATATAAAGATTTGTATAGAACTAAACAATGATCATAATAAAGGTGATTGAGTGAAAAGAAAAGTAAGAAGAATATAGGGTCTCAGGTCCCCTATACTTAAGCTGAGAAATAGCTTAAGTCAAAGAATAAGAGAAATATGTAACCCGAGGGGAACAATCAGAACAAAGTCAGATCCCCCCATATACTTAGGCTGAAAATATGTCTAAGTATTAAGAATAGGAAGTTAAGGGAGGGAGGGATCATGGGTATCTGAATATCAAGATGGATGAATCTAAGGGGATGAAGTAGAGTTGGGGTTTGGGGAGGTTTTAGCATAGTCAAACAAGATCAAACAAACCCAATTATTTCACAACACACATAACAGGGACAAAAATATGGTGTAATTATCTTGTCTCTTTTATTGGTGATAATCCAAAATTCGAATCCATTATGAGTAAGTTTAAGTTAGGATTTGGGTGCTATCCTATGGATGCGTACTCATCATTCAACATGTAAAATAGTCCTACAATTAATGAGGGGTTCGCTCTCCCAATACAAGATCGATTTTAGATCCATTTTAATTAGGTCAAGTTGCATTAACAGTCCCATTTTTTTAAGATTGTCATCACTTAGTTTAATCAATCTGAGCACATAAAGCATCGTCTACCATCCAATCCCATTTCTTTTTAGATCCTAAGTGATAAAACATGAGGTAAGGAGCTGGGAAAAGCCATGCAAACACAAAAACTCGTGATGTATGCTCCCGAGAAAAACTTACAATGAAGCATGCTCTCTCTATGCACATGCATGACTGAATACATAAATATATCAAAAATGCATGCAACTAGATGAAAAAGACACACCTAATCATGCATTATATTAGTGTAATAAGAATCAAATTAAAATGAGCTAGGTTGAGCATAGATTAAGTATGTCTCATGAATCTTCATAGATAGTGAATCTCATCGGATGAAGTTAGTGTGACCTATATTACAGATCAAGCACAAAAAGATCAACTTTAAACAAGCTCTAGGAGCTGCATGCCTAAACCCTAATATCATCCACTCAAGTTCAGACCCACCCACATGAGCGTGAAACAAACTCAACACACCAAACAATAGATTCCATAGTTCAAGTACAAAATATACACAATAAGATGCTCTTCGAATTTGTTTGATTGCATCCTCTACAACTCTCTCAGTAGGAACTCCAATATGAGCTTCCAGCCTCCGTTCCTCTTCGAACGTCCTTGAATCAACATACCCTGCAACAAATGAAATAGAGTTGAATATATCAAAGATTATCAAGAAAAAATAATAAAAATACATCGAATCATCACAATACATCCTGACCTAGATTAAACATTAATCAACTTAGTAAGAGATATAAAACCTAAATAATTACATTAATGAAGTTGTGTCCCTAGCAATGATGCCATTTGATAGCTCATTAAATGCATGCGATAAAAATCATTCATTGTAGTACATGAACTTAGTGAACTACACAGAACTAGGTCAAGTATCACTGCGAAGAGGAGCTAGATTTAATTTATAAACCTGGGAAGTACAGGGTCGAACATAAGGACATGAGCCATAATACGATTGTTCAGATGTTTAAGAGTTATGTTAAGAAATTGATAAATCACCTAGTTCAAACAATACACAACATTTAAATGCACATCAAAATGCATGCATGAATGAATTAGAATGTAGTTAAAAACATTTTATTGCATGTTAGAAATAATGCTATAATGAACAAAATGATATTACAACAACACATGCAAAGATACACATTAATATGCCCTAAAATGATTTATAAAACCTAAGCAATTTTATTAATTTAATCCCAGCCCCATAAAGTGATTCAACCTAGAGTAAATTTTCATATAATGAGCATGGAAGCTTCTATAGAGACTCTAACAAGATAATCCTTATTTAACTATATAATCATATCAACGACAATTAAATGAGGATCAAAATGCGTTGCAAGCACTTCATTGGATAAAAGATTCTCAAGTTATTCAATATTAAACATGGGGTATAAATGCAAATGAAATATATAAAAATCCTTAAACACATGTCCTTTCAGGGACTTAAATGCAATTAATGAAAAGCAGCTCTTGAAATTCATCAAAGCCTGAGTAGGAGATGGCAATACTTTCACTTTTGGTTGATATCTGACCGTCCTCTTTATGTAGTTCCTCTGCATAGGAATAGAGATTCAGAGGTGTCAGATTAGTTATGTCAAAGAGTTGACTTAACAAGATCTAGATAACCAAAGACCTATGTCATATGCTATCACGATATAGGCACACACCCTCTGACAGGAGAGAGATGTGTTACTATTGTTGGACATGGGAGCCCATGGCGATATATTTCGCAATAAATGTTATCATGAATATCATTCCCGAATTTGAAATGAAGAATAAATAATTTGCATAATAGGTCCCTTACTACAACTACGGTTATGTACCATGTCCATCTTAATGATCATACAACTGTTGATTCAAATGTTGAATCATAAAGGCTGTTGCTTGGATGAATATCTAAAGAGTTAGATTGAGGACTCATCAAGCACAGTCAAATGATTATTAAGAGATAATCTCCAGCCTGAGAAAAATATGGCAATTCTTTCTCTAAAGGATGATATCTAACCGATCTCTTGATGCAGGTACTCTGCATAGGAATAGAGATTTAAAGGTGTTAAATAAGTTATGTCAAAGAGCCGACTTAGCGAGATCGAGATAACCAAAGACCTATGTCGTATGCTGTCACGATGTAGGCATGCTTCCTCTGACCAGAGACAAATGTGTTACTATATGTCTGAGAATGTACATTTGGCAGACCAATAGGTTAATAACCTAATAAAGGTCTATACACCGGCGTGTTGTTGTGCATACAATCGCATATGAGTAATACGATCTCTCAAAGGGATCATACATGTTCATTTACTGAACTAGAAGACATGAGCTCACTCATGGGATATTGGGAAGAATCAAATTCCATGCACGGTCGTCTCGCTTTAGAAGCTTTACTGAATTTGTAAGGTTTGATATATGTTTTTTGAAAGTATATGATCAACAACTAGGTATGATATATGCTTTTGGAAAGTATATGATCGATACCGACTCCTAATGATCGGATGACAAACCTAATGATAAAACCCATAAGTAGACAATATAAAATTGATCTAATACTTCAGATTTATTTTGTGTCTTCCAGTATGCATGATGTACATGTATTAGGAATATCTGAGGGTGATGTTATCATAAATGATTGTATAACCGTGATGCTTCCATTCCAAGGGAGTGATGAAATAGGTCTGGATTTTGGTGGCTCCTCTCATAGAGAAGTAATATGATCTTAGTCCAAATGCTGGACCTTGATCTGAATGCGATTCAGATAAAATGAGAAGATTAGATTTGCGGTCTTTATTTAATCAAGCATCTATGAGAGGTTCGCAAGATCTGGATTTGAGATGTTATCTCAATATCCAAGTCAGTATACATGGAACAATACAATCGCCCTGTCCTTATCTCCAAGTATCCACGGACAAAAGCGCATTATCCTTTAAAGAGTTCATGGATAATTTCACTGTTGATATATTTATCCGAGTATTGAGAAATGGATAGTTAAATGTAATTTAATTATCATGAATAATATGAATTTGAATCATATTATTTGGCCATATAAGGAGAGTTATCTCAGATGATTAAATGTGATTTAATTATCAAAGATGTGAATAATGTGAATGTGATTCATGTTATTTGGGCACATGATTATAGAGATCTAAGATGATTATATCTGATTTAATTATCAAGGATATGATTAATGTGTATATCATAAATATGATTTATAATATGATGAAGAGATTTTAATGCAAATAGAATTACAAATTATATGTTGTTGTGAATTGGATTCACAATGAACAATTAATTGTAAATCTAATTCACATATTATGTTGGATATATGAATGCGATTAATATTTATCAATGGGCGATTGACGTTTTCAAAAATTTAATTTGGAATTATTTTTGTGAAGATAAATGTGATAATTGTTATTGCATATTAATTAATTTACATATATAGATAATTGAAGACATTATCTCTTTAATGGCGGCTACCCACCTTGACTTGTTAGGGGGGGAAGGCCACCCTATTTATAGTAAAGAGACTTTTGTCTTTTATATTATTTCTATATATTAATTAGTTTCAAAATGAAATAATTATTATCTTGCAAAGGGATTGAGTTAATTTATTTTAAATTAATTGTTATTTCTTTTTTGGAGCAACAAATCATGGTCATTGATTAATAAACTTTTAATCTACATCGTTGATTAAGAGAGCACATGGATTGAAATCCATATGAATCCAACTAGTATAAAAGGAAGGGTAGCCCCTTGCCTTTGATAACACACACATAATTCCAAGAGGAATTAAACTCTCTCCCTCTCTCTCTATCGACATGCCAACTCTCTTTAGTCGTCCACTATGGAGCCCTAGAGAGAGTCGCCATCGCTGCAGCATCGTCGTTATGTCGTCGGATTGTTTTCTCGTGGATCTCCATCTCCTTCGACGTGCCTTGCTCGTGAAGAAGACATCAGATCTCGTGTGATGAGATCAGGAGATTTGCCGCTTGGATCATCAACATGGATTGCGAGGAGCACGTGTCTCATCAACGTGCTCGCAAGCGTCTCCTCCATCTGATCGGACTAGAGACAGGAGGTCTATTCGTTTAGAGACTTGTTTGTGGTTTGGATGAAATGATCCAAGAAGTGTTCTTGAATCATGTGGTTTTTTTAAATTACGCTGCCTCGAGCAACTAGTACGACTAGTCACTCCCGATCGCATACAATGCAATACTCACTCTTCCATGGTTTGCTTAAGGATTTTTCCCATTCAAGTGGTATCAGAGCAATAGGTCAGAGGTTTCAGATACAATCCACAAACCTGATATGACTTGGGCATTTTTTGGTTGTGTGATGTTTCATCGCATTTCATTCACGCAACCCTATTTATTGCATTTTTTATCCCTGTTTAAAAATATTTAAACAAGTAATTATCACTTTTATAACGAACCTCATTAAATAAGGAAACCATGGGATTTGAGTTTTTGTGATTTGGAATCTGATTGCTCAAGTTATGATCATTTTAATGAACATGTCTCCATTGTTTCAGGGATGACGAATCTTGACGTAATTAAGGAGTTAATTATGATTTTAAAACATCTAAAAATGCGTGAATATCACTTGGATTATATTATAAATCAAATAAGTAAACTTTTAAAACTTATTTTTCTTGATTTAGATTTAAGTCGATTAAGATATGCTAATTTTAGTAAGTAGGGGTCACTGCTGGAAATTACATACTTGATCATGAACCTAGTGATTTCCATTTAATTAATTTAATGGAAATTAATGGTTAATTTTCTGAAATAATTATTGATTACTGAAATATTTAAAGATGATTAACCAAAACTTGATTAGATATGATATGGATCACAATTGGTTACATGAACCTTCCAACAAACATTGATGCTTGAATAGGATTGGAAGTTTGTTTAGCAAATCTCCTTATAATGTTAATAAAAAATGTTTTGATTATTATTATATGGTATAACTTCGATTGAAAGACCAATTATCATCTCAAGTACAAAGTGATCAATTAGTATTATTCTGACCTGAGGTAGATATGGTGTATAATCGGGGAGCGTTGGGGTAGCAGGTTGCTCCTTGAGCGGTCTGTCCCACTCCCATCAGTACTGGCCATGACAACAGGTAAGGAAGGGATAATGCTTGAAGCAATCATGATATATTTTTAATTATTAAAACTCGAATAATACATATTTTTAGATTATACAATCCTTCAAGCAACAAATAAAAAATATTTGTTGGTTGATTGAATTGGATTGATAATTGATTTAATATGATTAAATTAGATATATACAATTAAAACACTTTATTATGAATAGAGTTGTTATTTCCCTTGAAAGAATTAATTATGTGAATATGATTCATAATAATTAATTAGAAATTGAACATGATATGGAGGATCACATAAGTGATATCCATGGTCTTTCGTTAAGGCGAAGTGTTCTGTCGTCAGGGATTGTATGTAGAAGATGTATGTCCGAAGTGACAGCTCCTGCATACAAGCACATCTGGATCGGGCTCTTTTCTTCTCGAAAGAGTAATGCGTATGCGTAGTGACCCCAATATCGAGTTCTCATATTATTGAGGTGATATTGGATTGCACATAGCGAGTTCTAGTCCTGTTGATGGTTAGTTTAATTAACAATTGGTCAACATCACCTTAGGGGTGGTGGGCCCGTGTTTTAAAGATCGAATTGGGAGATGCAAGTTGGACTTGCGAAACGGAATGAGTTCCTACCTCTTTTTATCTGAATTGCAAGTTCTCATATTATTGGGATGTAATAAAGGTTAGAAGGAGATCCCAGATCTTGCTGAGATATAATGGTAAGTATATCTCTAACATTGAAAGTGATTAAGGGAATGAACATTCAGTGTTAACAAGGCAAGACAACTTTGATATAAAAAATTCTAAATCAAAGTAAAAGTTATATTTATACATATATTAATCTATTTATGCAAAATTCGTATTTCAGATAATCCTTGATTAAACCCACTCAATACTCTACTCAATAATAACAAGTAAAATATCATGGATTGGATCCATGATAAGGATATTGTACTTGTAGTTGGACACATAATGTATGTGGTTGCAATGTACGAGTTTCCTCATAATATTGGGGAATGGCAATTAAATAGATAATAGGACTACAGCCTTGGGTTTGTGTGTCTCTATAGTCTTGATCTCTCATCGAATGTACTTTGGAAGTGACATGTTGATGATAATCGTAATTGTCAAATAATCCTTACGAAATCTACGAAGATATTTTGGCATACATATGTACACTCGACATTTGATCATGAATGACATGGTTCACTGCGTTATGCAGAATGGTGGCTCTATAAGAGATGATGTATTCAAAATGCTTGTGTACCTACCTAAACCTAATTCTTTAAGAGTTAAGATGTATGTAGATATGATGAGTGTCATCATTCTACTATCTATACTCTAGTCATTCATGAAGCTTCATAATAGTCATATTGTATGAATTGAATGAAGCACATATAAATGTTGAAGTACACTTATATTGAAATCTTTTTGAATTCAACATAAGAGATCCTTTGTCTTAAACAATGGTTGTTTATAAATGAAGGGAACACAATGGAAGCATGGGTTGGACCCAAGCAAGAAGGAAAGTCAAGGAGTTGACTGTACTTCTGTAATTTCCATATGGCATCCAAAGAGTTGGATGAATGTCGATACTGCAACAAGCCGATGTATTGATAGTATTGTTGGACATGCGAGCCCACGGCGAGCCATTATGCAATAAATGTTATTGCGAATATCATTCCCTGAGCTAAAATGAAGAATAGATAATTTGCATAATAGATCCCTTAGTACAATCAGGGTTATGTACCATGGCCATCTTTATGATCATACAACTGTTGATTCAAATATTGAATCATAGAGGCCGGTGCTTGGCTGAACTTCTAAAGAGTTAGATTGAGGACTCATCAAGCACTGTCAAATGATTGTTGAGAGATGATTTCCAGCCTGAGTAGGAGATGGCAATCCTTTCTTATTTAGGCTGATATCTGACCGACCTCTTGATGCAAGTCCTCTACATGGGAATAGAGATTCGGAGGTGTCAGATTAGTTAGGTCAAAGATTTGACTTAACGAGATCGAGATAACCAAAGTCCTATAACGTATGCTGTCACGATATAGGCACGCATCCTCTGACTAGAGAAAGATGTGTTACTATATGTCGTAGTATGTAAATTTGGAAGACCAATAGGTTCATGACCTAACCAAGGTATATACACCGGCGCGCTGGTGTGCATATAAGGGCATATGAGTAATATGATCTCTCAAAGGGATCATACAGGTTCATTTACTGAATCGGAAGACATGAGCTCACTCATGAGATATTGGGAAGAATCAAATTTTGTGCACGGTCATCTCGCTTTGGAAGCTTGACTGAGTTTGTAGGTTTGATATCATGAGCCCCAGAGAGAGTTGCCATCGTCATTATGTTGTCGGATTGTTTGCTCATGGATCTCCATCTCCTTCAGTGCGCCTCACTCATGAAGAAGATATCAGATCTCGTGTGACAAGATTAGGAGATTCCCTACTTGTATCATAAACATAGATTGTGAGGAGTACGCATCTCATCAATGCGCTCGCAAGCGTCTCCTCCGTCAGATCGAACTTGAGACAGGAATTCTCTTCGTTTAGAGACTCGATCGCAACCACGCTTCAAGAGATAAACCTAATACTTGTTTGTCGTTTCAGATGAAATGATCCAAGCATTGTTATTAGATCATGTGGTTTCATCATTTGATTTTTTTAAAATTATGATGCCTTAAGTAACTAGTACGACTAGTCGCTCCCGATCGCATACGATGCGATCCTCATGCTTCTGCGATGCGCTTAAGGATTTTTCCCATATCATTAAACTATATGTCTGAGTATGTACATTTGGCAAATCAATAGGTTGATGGCCTAATCAAGGTTACTGCACCAACACGCTGGTGTGTATACAAGGGCATATAAGTAATACAATCTCTCAAAAGGACACAGGTTCATTTACCGAACCAGAAGACCTGAGCTCACTCATGAGATACTGGGAATCAAATTTCGTGCATGGCCGTCTCGCTTGGAAGCTTGATTGAATATGTAGGTTTGATATATGCTTTTGGAAAGTTTATGATCAATAACTGGGTATTACGTATGCTTTTGGAAAGTATATGATCTATACCAACTCCCAATGATCAAATGAGAAACTTTATGATAAAACCTTGAAGGAGACAATCTAAATAGATCTAAAACTTTGGGTTTATTCTAGGTCTTCTAGTATGCATGATTTACAGGTATTAGGAATACCAGAGGGTGATGTGATCATAAACGACTGTGTAACCATGACACTTCCATTCTAACGGAGTAGTGAAACAGGTTTGGATTTTAGTGACTCCTCTCACTCGAAAAGTAATCTAATCTTGGTCCAAATGTTGGACAGTGATCTGAATGTGATTCAGATGCAATGAAAAGATTAGATCTATGGCCATGATTTTATCAATGATGAATCCATGATTCATTACTCTAAAAGTGATTAATTTAGATCAATTTCCCAAAATTCATTTGTATTTTATCCATCATCTTGCATAATTAGCATTCTTGCATGTATAAATAATAATTGCATTTTATCACTTATAATTGCATAAAATATGAAGTCAAAAATTCTAGCCCATTTGACATGTAAAATAAGCTAAGTTTCCTAATTTTTAATTAATTCATGCTAACTCCATATCACTTGAAACCACCTCTACTGTGTACATATGACTCACAAGAAAAAAAGAAATTACAAAAAAATCATTAACAGAAATAAGTGGACCAGAAACTCAAACCCTAATTTCAGGATGATCGGACTAAAATATTGATATCTTCCTCATATAGTGTCTAATTTAATTCTACTCATTTTAACTAATGTAAATTCAATTACCTTGAAAACAAGACCAGGTTCAAGTGAATCAGAGCTCATATGTGAAAGTTAGGTTTTTGGCTTCTTTTGTACATTGTTTTTTTTTATTTTGTCCTATTATTTTATGTACATATTTAAATCTTTTTATTTTATTTTTTCATTTATTTTCTTCGATTAATGTTTTATTAAAATGTGCAAAAATCAAAATCCAAACTAAAACCAAAATCAAAGAAACTAACTGAATCTGAGCATTCATTATCAGTTTGTATAAAAGTTGTATTTTTCATATTTATTTTATTTCTTCATTTTCTTAACTAATAAAAATCCAAAAAATGAGTTTAATGTCTAAATATTTATCTTTGATTTTATCATTATTTTTCCTGATTTTTATCTTAATTAAAAATAAAAAAGAAATTAGAATCCCAAAAATCAAAGTGTTCTATGTACATAGAGTACCCCAAAAAATTTACTTTGCACAAATGACTTATTTTGGTTTTAGTCTCCTCATGAATGTTTTAGATCTCATCGAGACGAGAAGCTTTTGTGAAGAAACTTTTTTGATCCGAGATTGTTTGTTATTTCTTTTCAATTTTTCTTTTCTTTTTATTTTTTCACAATTTTTTATGTCATTTGTAATTTATTTATAAAAATTTATTAAATAAACATATGCCACATGGGACAATCAGGGACGTATGATCTCAGCCAATCAGACGACCCTCCACCCTTCTCCTTTTTCTGCTCTTTCCTCCTCCCCCTTGCCTAATCAGGTGCGGGCACTGCCACCTTGCCTCTGTGGATTTTGCTGCCGCCGTGCAGCCCCACTAATCTCATGATCCCCACACTGGCCACCTTCCTCCCTTGGCTTGAATCCTCCCCGATCTCATTCCATCTTTTGCCTCCGCCAACTCACGAAACTCCAATCACATCTCATCAACGCCACCCCCTTCCCAATCAGGCTGATGCACCACCACCTTCACCCTTTTATATAAGAACCTCGCCATCCCTCTTCGAAGGGCATCTACCATTACACCAATGAAGGCATCCAAATCGGGAGATGGTGATAACGCCTCCGATGACCTCGTCCTCAAGCTTGGAGATATCTGAGGTTCGTGCTCATTGCAGCTCGTTCCTTTGTGGCTTCCTTGCTTCGACGATTTGGCTGTTGAGACCATACAGGTACCTCTATTCGATCCAATCCACCTCACTATCATTATCTCCTCCATCTACATTCTTCCCCCATGTCAAGCCCCACCGCCACCACCTCTTCCTTGCTCCATCATCCCTATCACACTACCTTCTTCTCTGTCCAATACATCCCGCTGTATACCCACTTACAACACTAAAGACCGAGTAAGCCATGTTCCTCTACCTCGCTCTTCTTCACTGACTCTGGCAACCAGAGCAACGCCACCTCCTTCGCTCCCCCTCCAAGAACTCCTCTGCATCGATTGCCCTTGCCCCTTCCTCGACTATAGAGTCCCTCCGCTCTCTGGTTTGCATACTTCATCGACAACCAGATCGCCAGCCTCGCCCACTAGATGATGCCTTCTCTACCTTGAACTCCATCAACCAGCTCTTCATCGATGCCTCTTGGGAGTTCCTAAGAGCCATCTTCCTCAACCATCTTCCCTACCATCGACGTCACCCCCACCTCGATTCTACCGCTCCTCCACCTCCGCACACCAGGCGTACTCATCCGTAGGTGTTTGAAGATGGAAGACCCAGCCCTTGTGCGAGGCACGCACATCAGGGGATAATTGCATCAAAGCCCCCACAGGAGCCTTGTATCACCAGTAGACCCCCTCGCACGTGTTACACACGTGGGGGGAGGACCTTTTGCAAAAGCACCCCTCCAATTCTGCCATATCTCCACAAAAGCCCCTATCGCTTAGGTGTCATGTGCTAGAGATTTTGCAGTTTGCCCCCCTTAGGCCTGGTAATCTAACTTAGGTCCCTGCTCTGCATTTGTTTCTTTATTTTAATTAATGAAATATTACAAACATACCCCTATGTTCTATCATTAATTTGAACCTCTATTTATCATCTTTTTATTTATCAAAAATTGCCATTATGGTCTTCAATTAATTATCTACATTGTGGCATGTGTGTGATATTTTTATGCTCTTTGATTAATTAATAATTAATATTTTTAAGGAAAATTGCATACTTTACCCACTCTGTGCATAAAATTCATAATTAATTGAGCATAACGCACAAAAATGTAGAAAATTTATGGATAATAGTATTAATTATATTTCAAATTATATCAAAAAAGAATTTCTTTTTCTTGCATATTTTGCTCTATAAAAATCATCTTTTGTAATTCAGTAATTAATTTTTAATAGGTATTAAATTAAACATTTTTAGGGTTTAGGATTTTTATGAGATAAGTCACTTAGTGATATATCTTAGATAATTTTATTTCCTGAAAATAAATAGATAAAATATTATTATCGTTAATTATTGAAAATCTCACTATATGAATTCATTAATTAATTATATATTCATTTTACATTAGAAAAATTTAAAAACATTATAGGGCATTTATTTCGTCATTATTCATAGCTTATACAAGCTTCATAATTTTTTAGCATCGTTTGATTGACGTTGATTTTCTAGTCCTCAAAATTAGCTGCATTTGCATGTGCATTCAGAAAGTTGCATTAAAATGCCAAAAATATTCTGCCTCTAAAACCACATATGGAATTTGATAGACGCTAACATAGGTTGTTCCTTTGCCTCCTCGAGTTTGACATTAGGACTTGCCAAGTAAACATGTATAAAATCACTTGAATTAATTAAATTAAATATTTAAGTGGTTATTTCTTGATTGAATCCAATTACTAATATACAACGAAAGACAAATACATTTATTTTCACACATTTAATTCACCAATTAAAGAAGGTAATTCACGACTCGACATATGGTGCCATTACTGAGGAGGCAAACTGTTTATGTTTTTCATCTAGAAAATTAATGCTAGGTTTTCATATATTTAAGTAGTCCGATCCCCAAACCTAATCACTATAAAATTTTCATATTTTTCTGCATATATTTTCTTTTTTATTTTTTGATTATTTTTGTGTCACTCTCTTACACACTCTCTCTCTTATTTTTCATGCGAGGCACCTGGCGTACATGAAGCGGTTTTCATAAAACTGACACATCTTCACCGCTCGCCAAGCCGCATTAAAATTAAGATCGAGTCGAGTTGTGAGAGAATGTAAAGTCTATGATTTATTTTTAGCACTTGTAATTATTTGTAATTAATTGCTCATTTACAATGGTGTCGTTTGGACTATCGCATGTGTAAAAAGGCCTCAAACCTTTTCATGTGGTGTGGCATGGCCTATTTCACTCTCCGATAAGGGAGGGGCCCGACTTGAGTGGCTCGTAGGTTAGATCTACACATACAACTATTAGAGCTTCTAGGATTTTTCTGATTGTGCTCGTAGAACCTAGGACCACACTGCACATTAATTAAGACGCAACACATTAGATCTTTTAACTTAGTTAAAATTCAACTCAATTCTTCTTGGTTAATCGAACTTTCTAACAGGTGTGGTTTTTGGTAGATTGCATTCATATAGAATAATTTTTAATTCTTGTATTGCATCCCACATAGAGATTGTGTGGAATCGCTCTAAGTCTTCTAACTGAGCATACATCATCATTTTCCGCATGCATTGGCTTTTCCCGAATTTCTCCCTCCTATTTTGTCACTCAAAATTTAAAAGGAAATTGGGACTGTGTGATCGCTCACCTTGATTTAAAGGTTTCTTTTGTTGAGTATCATGTGCACTTGAACATTTTCAACTAAGATCCATTATGATAGCTCATCCATCTTATTTTAAATTAATGGGACATTGGTCTCTGTATCCACTAGATTATTTCTTTTCGATCAAACCCAAATCATCTAAACCCTCTTCTTCCAAGCATCCTCCAACATTCGTGGATTCTCTCACCCATGGATGAATCCAATCCACTATATTATTCCAATCCTTTTTACTCGGACCATTCGATCAAATTCAACACTCCTCTGAATTTACCAAGCCCCCCACCCTTTTCTATACATGATCAACTTCTATCCTGAGCTGACCCATATTTTTCTAGATTTCTCACCAGAAATCATGAAACATTTGAAGAGCAATCTACTATCGAGACAAATGACTGGCATAGACACCAACTTGAACAATCTTCATTCTTCCTCCTCTTAATTGTGGGACAGATCAACACTTCACATATACACATCCAGACTAGATCTAAGGGAATAACGTGATGACCCAACCAAATCGAATGGAGCGGCCTACACCTGATGATCATCCATATTGTATTGACCCCAATGATCAAATCTCTATTAACCAACCCGTATTGAGGATCTAACCATTCATGACCACAGAAATGGACTCTACTCTACCCAACATTGCATTCCTGAGTCATGGTATGTAGAGTATGAGACCTACAAATTTCCGCAAAATCCTCCCTTAGAGCAGACTACACCCATGATAGATCAAGAAAAGTTTTTCGAGGATGAAATGTTAAGATGGAGAGGGGATATACTGAGAGAATTTCTGCCTAATTTGTGGATGAAAATGGAAGACAAAATGATTGAATCTCAGATTAAAAACCCAGAGAATACTCAGAAACCCACAGACTTTGTACACCCCAGGGATGACTTTGATAGCGACACCTCTGCATACTACTCCCTGAGGGATGACTCTAACCTTGACCATGATCAAAACCCCTCCTCTGCTATGGAAAACACCATCTCTACACACCACAACAAAAATACCAAAAGATCGAAAAATTCAAAAACACACAAAAAATGAAAAATAGAAGAACCCTTAAAAATCGAAAGTGGAGAGGATTCGAAAAATTTGGATCCTACTCTAAGGGAAGCACTGGATAAAAGATTGATTTTAAATTTCCCTTAAATCAGGCCATTGAACACTTCCCCGACCTTGAAAGATTTGTAAATAGCATATTAAGGCCAAAAAAGTCAGGCAAGAAGAGAACGGAGATTGAAAGACATATATTGTTAATGGCCACCTCTTTGATGATGGGGAGAAAGACCAAGAGCCGTAAAGTAAAGTTGTTGCCTAGATTTGACTATGGAATCAAAGACACAACATTCATCCATGCCCGAATTGATGACTACTCACCAATTAGTATCCTCTCGACCTCCATGTTTGACAAGCTCAAACTCGGACCAATAAGGAAATCAAGAGAGATCGTTCAGTTGGTTGATCGATCTATAAAATAGTCAAGAGGAACTATTTTGATCATCATTTTAATCCAAGGTGCTCTGCTCAAGGTGGATTTCATGATCATTGATATTGAGCATCAATGAGAATTCACCCAGTCTCCAATAATTCTCGGAAAGCCATCTTAGCCTTGTCTAAGGCAACTATTGAATGCGAGACTCGAGAAATCAATTTCACGACATTGGGAGAACTTCAAGCTCAACCAATCTTTGAGGAAACATG
The DNA here is from genome assembly GCA_037367405.1 of Ottelia alismoides. NCBI lineage: Eukaryota > Viridiplantae > Streptophyta > Magnoliopsida > Alismatales > Hydrocharitaceae > Ottelia > Ottelia alismoides. The sequence goes on along the minus strand of JAZKJV010010969.1, from coordinate 171,496 downwards.
ATATATGGTAACCTACATAGACGTTAACAAACGTGACCATCAAGCGGTAGAAGAGCCCTACCCCGTTGATACAACTGAGATAACAGTTGTTGAGCAAACCATTAGTTTAGAGACTCATCCCATCTTCTCATTCCCCGTTGCTTGGACCACAACAACTATCATGATAAATCCTATGGAAGAACACCTGGTACGTGATCTTTGCCATATCTACGGTGATTATGATGAGGAAACTCGAGCATGGGCTTACCCTGAGTCGGACAAGACCTCCTCTAACTACCTTGACCAAATTGATTCGACACAATAATGCACAAACATCAAGTCAATGGAGAATATCTAGAACGTGCGCTGACAAGGGTGGAATATTTCAATGGTTATTCATATGAAGACCCAATTGTCAGCACCTCACTCACAGGACCTGCACCTTCATAGACAACACAGACAAAAATACACATTCCAGCTACTCTTCTTTAGTCAGCTCTCTGGTAAACTAACTAAGAAAGTCGCCTCCTACCCACCGGAAAAGGAATCTTCTGATAATTCCTTATCAGGTTCAGATAAGGTAATTCTTTTGAGTGTGCTCAGTTCAGCGGTTCCGAAACCTTTTCTAAGCAAATAACCAAATATCGACTCTCATTAGACGACTCCTACTCCTCACTACTATTCCTTGAGATAAAACTCTCCCGGTCTCATTAAATTTACCAGAATAACCTCTTATGACCATACTAAGACTGGTACTTCAGAGTATTCATCATAAGAGGATGAGGCAATTGAGCACAAGACTAAGCACAAGTTGATAAAATAGCTTAAAAATAAGAATATTTGGAGTACCTCTACCTTGACATACTATTCTTCAAAGGATAACTCTGATGACAGCTGGGAATCATCTGATTCATATGTTTAATCTTATTCCTATCAAAACATTATTAAACATGATTTGTCTAAGGATAACCCTGATAATAGTTGGGATTCATGCTTCATCTTCTTTCAATCATTATGATCTTAAGTCGTAGGCTCACAACAAGATCTGCCGAAAACCTCCTTAATCATCAGCAACCCTCCCTCCCTCCCTACCCCATCGATCCCCTTGTACATCTTCTTCCTCTACTTAGGTCAACTCCTAAGTATGGGGGGGGGGGGGGAGAAATGTCATCTATATATATTCCACTCTCTTCATCCACTTCTGCACACATCCCTATCCTTCTTCCATACTTAGGTTGACCATAGCCTAAGTATAAGGGGACCCGATGCCCATTGTATGCACTCTCATCATCCACGTCTTCTCTCGATCACCTCAATTTGGTTTTCTTCTATACTTAGACAGTCCACAGTCCAAGTAAAGGGGGGCAGGCTGACTTCTATTGTTTATAATTCTTTATCACTCTCTTACGCTTAGTCCAAGCCATGTCTTCTTTGCGCGTCTTGTGCTCTGAGGACATAACACTTGCTAAGTATTAGGTGGCGTGTATATACTTGTTGAATATCCATTTCATCACCTTTATTCTATCATTTTGGCCTTAAAAACTCTATCTAATGCATGTAAATAGCATCAATTTGTACAAAATAACATTCTTGATTTAATGCAATTATTGTGTAAATATTGTGGTTTTTAATGCCAAAATTATAGAATAAAGAGAAACAAAGAAAATTAATAAAATATCAAAGATATTTTATGACCCTAAACCCCGAGACCAAGTCAAGAATTGAGTTGGTGGATAATGAATAAACTAGGGGGAGATAAGGGCGAAAATATAATAAAAACTCAATTCTTTTATTCATTATTTATTCATTTTTGACATATATTTTATTCTTTATTATTTATACATCAAATAGAGAAACATTGTATATGAAAGTTGTATATAATAATGTAAATAAAAGTACAAAATTGATTTTATATAAAAATCATACACATCGTTCATTTTATACTAAAGAAAAGCCAAAATCCCAACTTCACAGTCCCATATATTTCAAATAAAAACTCAAAATATATCAAAATCACATCTAATTATATATAACTTTTCATAAGCTATTTAATGAATGTGGTTTCATATTTTTTGGAGTTATGGTGTGAAAGTTAGGTTTTGGACCCTCATTGTACAGTAAACCTGAAAAACATTCAATTTATTCAATCCTTATTATTTTTGCAAATTTATTTTTTTTAAATTTTATAATTATTATTCATAACATATGTGCATATTAAAATCGAAATAAAACCAAAAAGGACACACAAAATAAAATACGTCCATATAAATGCATAGACAAAATACCTATGTTGGTAATTGTATATAAATAAAAGGGGATCTCTTCTTTCATTCTTTATTCTCTTATATTTTTATAAGCTTGTAAATATTATCTAAATTCTAGTAAAAATATAAACCCAATAAAACACATTAAAATAAAATAATGCATATAAATCATAGATAAAATACCTATAAGTATACCTATATAATTTATATACCTATTTATTTAAGTGTGCATAATATATCAAAAAATAAAAAAAATATATTTATACACCTAAAAAAGTTATAAATACATAAAATAAAACAATAAAATAATATATACAAAATTAAAATAAAATAGTCAAAAAATATGTAAATATACCTATCATTACACCCTTAAAAATTAACTACTAATAAATACCATCAAAAAATTAAATAAAAAATCATAATAAAATGCTAAATAAAATAATAAAATTGTTTTATTTTATAATAAAAAATTAATAAAATCAACTACTATTTTTAAATAAATAATTTCTATTAAAATTTGTTATTTTGTCTGTTAGCGGGCTGACATGGGCCAACCACGACACCCTGACGATTGACCCCTGGTCAACTGTCCCATTTGAGCTTCTGACTCGTCAGACCCATCTCCTTGCCTATTTTCCTCCCTTTTTCATGGTTGATCCGTCTATCAAAAAACTTCGATCCCTTCACAGAATTTGCTCCCAGATGCATCATGATTCACGCCAGCCCATTAAGCCTCTTGTACATAGCCCTATTCGTCGCATTCATCCAGTCAATAAGGGTGCCTACCTTATTATATAAATAAAGACCTCATCATCCCTTCCAGGTTTGGTCATTTTCCTAAGTCCTAAAGCCCCTGGGCCCAGCCTAGCGTGCATCCACGTGACAGGGGGAGGTCCCCTGAGCTCCACGACGGCTGATGGATGAAGGAAGTGCACCCACGTCGGAGCTCTGGTGACGTCCTGCTCCCTGGCTAAAAAACAGGCTTGAGCTGCGCATTTTTATGATTTTTAGGTAGCTTTTCCTTCACACATTTTTATTATGTCATTAGTGTAATGATTAGTTAGTAGATTAGCCGTAAATGCCATATTTGTAGTACGTCAGAGTGGAGCTCCATCGAACCCTACCCCACCGTTCCTTCGTGTTATCCGACACGCGAACCACACCACTCTCTCACCCCATCGCTTCTCCACGATTCGCCTATCACCAGCCACCCAGATCACCTTGTGATCTGGCTTACCGTACTCCTTCCACAACCCTCGCTGGAGTACACCATCAATCGTCCCATTTCCTACGCAATCCATGCCTAATCGGGCCGAGCATTTTGCCCTCGACCTGTGTGTTTATTGGAGGAGGAATCGCATGCGAAGAACCCCACCTGGGCTGGTATTGAAGATAGGAAGCATCTCCAGGAAAGAACGATTCCCAGGTCTCGATCAATGTGCCGCAGATCTCTTTAATACTGCCAATCATCGAGGATCAACCCCATCATGCTCTTGGGTACTTCAGATGTGACATTGGAGATCGAAAAATGAGTGGTGATCGATCGAGCGAGCTTCCAACACACCTTCTTCCCTGTTCATCCAGGGGCATTTAGAGCCGTTCGATTTTTACCACAGCCCAATCATAGCATCCACCGTCGGATCGTGCATAACTTCCATCGTCGATCATCATCTGGAGATCTAATCCACACAATCCACGGGTAAAATGGCATTGAGCGACGAGAAGCTGGCACGTGTCAAGTGGAATACCCCACGTCGTTCGATCGTGCGCTTATATGGGTTAAATTACATCTTTGCCCCCCCCCCCCTTTGTAACTATTATTTAGTCCTGTGAATAAAAAGTAAAGTGTAAATAAAATGGGAATTTCGTAATGGTACCCCTGCATTTATCTTATTTGCTATTGGAACCATTCCACGTTACCTCACGTGGCATCCCACGTGAGTTGGTGAATTTCTAGGGACACCCCTGCGATTTTATGTAATAGCTTTTAGTCCAATAAAATTACAAGTCCGTTGTATATTTTTGGGTCATTTGCTTGCGAGCCCTTATTATTTATTTTAATTGCAAGTATGCCCCTGCTAGGATATATAATTATGTGCATTTCCTCTAATTTTTATAAATAGCTAATGTATTCCAAAAAATACATAAAAAGAGGATTAAATGCCTCATGCACTGTATTTTCACTTCACGTATTTATTTAGCATTTTTTGGCATTTTAATCATTTATTAAAAATAAAAAGGAGCCTAATTTTGTACTGTCTAAATTAGAAAATACCAAAAAATACAAAAAAACATGTCTAAAAATTCCAAAAAAAATTATATATAGTATACTTAATCCTATTTTAATTTCAGACCAAAATTCACTAAAAATGGAAAAAAAGAAAAGCTTAAAAATAAAAAAACCCTAAAATCTTTCATAAAAATCTAAAAATTTATTTAAAAATTCAAAAATATGTTTTTTGCTTTATAATTTTATTTATATAAATATTTATATTTAAAAGTGATTTGGATAATTTTGGAACCTATTTACTTTTTTTAAAATCCAAATCAATTTATGTATATTTATTTAATGCCTTATTTGGGGTATTTTTGACTTTAAAAGTCCATAAAAATTAAAAAAAAAATCCAAAAATATTACAAAAAATTATAAAAATATAAAACACAAAATTATTTTATTTCTTGTATTTTGACTATTTTTACATACTTTTATATATATCGTATCTATATATACCTTATAGTGTATCTATACATATGTATATCTATATCTTCTATATCTAAAAGAAAAAGAAATATAAAAATTAAAAAAGGTAAAGAAAATATAAAAATAAAATTAAAAATCAAATACAAAATATAAAACAAAAAAATAAAATCAAAAATATAAAATTAAAAACTCACAAAATAATAAAAATGAGCAAGAGATAAAAGACAAAATTTTGTGCGCATTCTTTTACACCCTTTCTACCGTTTGCTCCCTGTGTTTGACCTCTACATGTACTTACACGCTATAAACATTGTTGTAGAGTTATAATAAATTTTAACTCCACATTTTTCATCTTTATTGCTTAATTAATTATTGTGGGTTATCTGTTGATTGATTAAGGTTTATTAAGCAATCAACACATTGACTACGGTTTCACCTTGTGAGACCGTACGACCCTTAACTGATCTAATTTATCAAATGGCGTCATTGTCGGGGAGCAACACCGTGTAGTTGGAGATTCTTGTGTTTTGTCTTATATCTCTTGTTCATTTATTTTTTTTCCTTTTTGCATTTATTTATTTTTGGAGATTATTTATTTCTCATTTTTATTTGATATTAACTGCGATTGTTTTGACCATTTTTTTGTTTAACTTTGTTGCGAGGGACCGCCAAGCGAGGGAGGACCTCCTTGGAGGACTGGTGCACCAGAGCAAGGTGGAGCCAGCCTTCAGACTTCGCTGGCAGGAGAGAGCAACAAGGGATGACGAAGGAAATTTTTGGAAGATAGTCTCTTTGTGTATTTTATTCTGTAGTATTACATATATTTATGTGAGAGAGTGACATTTATATGTAATAATTCGCACTCTTACAGGTACATCGACTTCGCGAGGTACATTGCCCGAGAGATTGTTCCCTTGGGGGCCTCGTCATGTTTTCTCGTGTTTTCTTTGCTTTATTTTCTTTGTTTTTTGATTTTTGTTTTATTTATTTTGTATGAATGAGCTCTAGCATAGGAATTGTATGCTCGATAGAATAAGGTCCGGAGCCCCTAAAATATTTGCATGTACCTATAGCTTCACTTCTGGGCTTAGTCAAAATTTGAATTTCTCTTTATTTAGATTTGAGATCGAGCGCCGAGAGAAGTGCTATACAATGCTTGCAGGATCCGCCGTGGCGGACACCAATGCACTTCAGAGATCAGACTTTTGGTTCCCATCTCTAGATATTTAGCATATAGTTATTCACGATAATAGCAATTTCTGTACCTAGGACGATTTCATCGAATTGCATTTGCATGTAGTATAGATTTCAATTCTATTATGCATCCCACATGTAGAGAGCTGGGAAGCACTATAAGTCTTCTGACTTTGCATGCATCATCAATTTCTGGCTTGCATGGATTTTCCGACCTTCTCCCTCTGAGTTTTCTTAGCTAGGATGATAAATAAAATTGAAACCATCATTAGACACATGCTTTGAAAAATAAACAAAAAAATGATAACATAAATAAAATTAGGACTGGTAACTGTATCAGACTAAAAAAATAAAATGTAATGGATTCATTGCTTTTGGGAGAGCAACCCCTCATTGTATGTGTATTTTATTCCTATGTACACGTTAAGGATTAGTGCCCAAATCCCATGCCCATCTTCGGTGTGTACAACTTCTTGAAAATCACCTAACTCTAAAAATGAAAAGATAAAAGACCAACATCTCGGTCTTCATTGTGTTGAGTAGGTGAATTGGGGGTTTTGCTTTGTACATTGATTGTGCTTTGAGTCCATCTGCATCTCTCTTTGAGTTTGCGGTTCCATTAGTGTGAGTCATCATCTTCATCATTGAGTCCCCCTCCCTCTTGTTTATATATTTTCCTCATTTGCATTCGAGTCATGATATCGGGTCTTGCTATTCACCCCAGATTTTGCGGCTATTCTCTTTGCCCATATCAGCCATGTCTAGTCTGGGTAAAGGAGACCCTCTCCTTGATCCACACTTTTGCTTATATCCTCATTCATCTCGCCCACCCTCCTCGTTCCCTTTGTATCATCTCTTCTCCCACTCGGGATTGTGTGCTTGTAGGTATAGCCCACATTGATGTTTATGACTTACATTGATTATTTGAGTAAGTAGGACATGTCTGGAGGATGGTGAGACTGGTATGCTACTTTTGGGTAGATTTTATTCTGACATGTGCATAGAGCTTATTGAGGATTTTAATGATTGCACGATTACTAGGTGTGATGCTTATTGAGAATGCATGATTACATACATAGGATTGGCGACTTGATATACTTTTGATAATTGGATGACAATTTCATGAGCTATGACTGATTGATCTATTTTCTAGTTCTTGCCGTCTTGATTTAGAGGTTTGATTGACTATCTTGATTTAGACTGCAAAGCGACCGTGTTCGGAACCCACATGATCTCACTCATGTCTCTGATTGATCCACCCTCGATCCCCTCATTCTTTCATCCACCTGTAGCACTTAGAGGATTTCTATTTACATCTTGAGCCATCTCAGCTGGTTTGACTGACTTGAGGGACCATACTGTGATTGACCTGCCTTTCTCACCCCTCACACGATCTTATGCCCTTCTGAGGATTGACTGATTGCCGATTATTTTGAGGATATGTGACTTGATGCTAGCATTCCCATGATTTGATTGACCTAACTTGCATCACTCCCCAAGGACTATCTGTGAGAGGATGAAACACATTCTCTATGATCGGTTTCATTCACTGCATGTGATGCCAACTTGTTGGAGCATGGAACCAAGTTTTCTGGTTTGACTGTTTGGTCTCCCTCTCTGATTGTGTGCCCTATCTATCAGTGCACGAGGGCCATTTTATGGACTCCTTCGAGTCTACTCTCCTTGATGATCCTTGCAGGGATGAGTCTCACTTCTGCTGACTATTTCACTACCTAGTTCATAGTGCTCTTCGAGGGTTATCTGTGAGAGGCTATGACATTGTCCTAGATCCTGCGATCTCTTCTGCTGGGTAGGCGATCTGTTGCCCACCGAGACCAATCTTTTGGACTCTTTTGAGTCTTCTCTCCTTGATGACCCTCGCAAGGATGAGATCTATTCTGAATATCACTGCGTAGTTTGCATTGTTCCTGGAGGACTATATGCGGAAACCTGCAACATTTTCTTTATGCTCGATTTCACTTTGGTGTCTCCTATCTGTTGGATCACGGAATCGAGTCGTCTGTTATCTCTTTACGGTCCCGCTGCCTTGGTTATGTATCTGACTTGTTGAATCTCTGGACCTATCTGACTAGACTCCTTTGCCTCCGCTCTCCTTGACGATCCTCGCAAGGATGAGCTTTCTGCCTCTGATTATTTACTGCTTAGTTGGCAATATGCTCCTCGAGGGTTATCTGTGGGACACTGCCACCTTTTCTAGATATGTCAGTCTCTTCTACTGGTAGCCGATCTCTCGCCTACTAAGACTGCTTCTGGTGATTCGCCAGATGGATCTGACTTCTTTGAGTCCACTCTCCTTGACGACCCTCGCAAGGTTGAGTTTTGTCTTCTTATTCATTGACTAGTATGTACAGCTCCCCAAGGGCTGTCTGCAGGAGGATACATCATTTTGGAGGTACTCGGTTTCACTTCGGATGTCTCCTTTCTGGTGGAGCACGAAGCCAAGTCTCCTGACATATGTACTCAATCTCCTCTCTAGTTGTGTCTCCTCTCTATTGGAGCACAGAGCTAAGTCTCTTTATTATTCTGAGATCTGTAGACTACTTTGAGTCTGCTCACCATGAGGACCCTCGCTAGGTTGAGCCAGGTTTCATGATGTTCGCTGTGTCTTGCTACTTTCTGATCTTATGATCGTTGGATATCACACTACCACAGAGAAAGTTTCCTGTGATTCACCTTTCATATCTTCTTGAGACCTTGATTGATCTAGAGGATTCCGTACTACTTATTATTCCTCCATATCTTACAGTATTGGCTTCAATCTATCATTCCTTCCCTTAAGAGCTGATGATCTACTTCATGCTACCGGTCACTGGTTTTGTTCTCTATCTGTTTTCCCGGTAGCTGACACCCACTTGAGTGTATATCCGGGTGTCTTCTCACTTTATGACTACGTTATCGTTCTCACATGGAGATGATGACGAGAGCATGATATTCGCTTATCAGATACTGTCCTGTGCTTCACCATTTTTTCCTTGTTGTTTTTATATGTTTTGTTGTGCATTCCTTCTTTCTCCCTTATGTTATGTGTACCCTAGATCTTTCGCCATATCTGTGTGTTGGGGGGTACACACCGTGTTGTTCTATCTCCGTTTTTTCATCACTCTTGTCGTTGCCCATACTTAGGGATCTCTTACCCTAAGTATAGGGGGAGTGTTGCGTACATTCTCTATGATCTTCTTACCTATCTTTATATGTCTTTTCTTCTTTTCCTTTTCATTTCTCTCTTTCTACTAGAAAGGTGTCATCCCTTTTTTGTTAGTATTTTGTACTTAGGATGTACTTTGTCCTAAGTATAGGGGGTGCACCCCAGATTCTTTCATTCGTTGATCCCCTACACTATCTCCTCTCTTGCTAATTTGTTATGCTATACTTCGGGATATCTCACCCTAAGTATAGAGGGAGACATATCGAGATGTGATCCCTTTATTCCCACCCTTGACCCTCCCCTCCTTGTGTACAGTCTGCTATACTTAGAATTATTTGATCTTAAGTATGGGGGGAAGGTCAACTTCTTATTCATTTATTTCTTCATTCTCTCATCGTTGTCATATAGGCTTTTCTATACTCAGTGTGAGTTATGTCTTCTCTTTGTCTTTTCGATCTATGGGTACATAGCTCAAGCTAAGTATGGGGGGTCGTATATACTTTGTATATACTTTAGCCATAACTCGTACTATCGTATTATTAATAAAAAATATGGATAAAATACTATATATACTTATAAATTTCATTAATTCATTTAATAACAAAATGCATTTTTATTCTCAAATTCTTTTTGTACATACTGATTAATAAACCAGGTTAAAAATATGTCTGCAAAATGATTTGAAAAATGGTTTGACCCATTTGGAAAACTTTTTGTGAAATGATTTTAACATTTGTAAAATAATTTGATTTGTAAAAATTCTTTTCGTGGTGTGAAAAAAAGTTTTGAAAACCTATTTTCAAATGATTTTGAAAATGTTTGTAACAATATTCTGAAAAATTTATACTGTTTGAAAAATCTTTGTAAAGTGGCTTTCAAATGTTTGTAAATATTTGCAAAAACTATTTTGTACTATAGTTTTCAAAATTGTTTGCAAATAAATTTGAGGAATTAATGCATCATTAAATAAAAATAAATAAATAAATATATAAATGTAAATAAAACTCTTTATTAAATGTACATATATACCTACAAAATAACTTTTGGTGAACCTATAAATCCTTTAAATTCTTAATACTTGTAAATAAATAAAGAGACGAATGCCCGTGTAAATAGTTGTACATATTTTATTCTTGTGCCAAAAGTCTTTTTATTTTTCTTTTTAAAAAATTAAATCATTCTCTGCATCATTGTACATAGCATTTGGATATCATTCATAATTCTTTCGGATTGAGCTTGGTGATTGAAATAGTCCAAATAAAGTCGAAGATTGGAGCTTGGTTGGACCTTATTGCACCTAATTGCACATGAACCTTTTGGGAACTAGATTTAATGTACTTCAGGTCTATTCAGACTTAATTCTTTGAGACTCTGGGATGGGTTCAAGTTACCTCAACTGACTAACTAGAAATTTTGAGTCACACGCATGACTCTTGTCAATCATGATGTAACTTGGACACTTGCACCTTTAACTTGGCTCAACTCAGTTGGAGTGGTGAGGGGGTTGGATTTTCTGGTTTGAGACGTACACGAGTGGAAACATTCGTCCTCGTCTAGGGTGGGAAGTGCACCCCAACCCTTTCCAGTTGCCATGAGGTCTAAAGACAAGAGAGTATGGGTTGCAATAATGCTTCAAAAAAGGGATAATCTTTTGGCTCAAGAGGAAAAACTCCTTACGTAAATGCTGTTGTAAATAGTATTTCAAAAAAAACTCCAAAAAAGTGGGCAGGCCTGATTGAAAATAAAATGCTTGTCGGAGTATGTATATATGTTGTATAGAAAATAAGCAAGTTTGAGCATCAAAGTTATAGCATGTGATCCTGCATCTGGATGACATGGCAACACTAATCATGCATCCCGGGATAGGTAGTGACACTGGCTACCGTCCATTCTTCTCTTCAACCCCTCCTCTTGAGTCAAATGCCACTTGAACATAAAAGGGAATACCCTGCTCGTCGAGGAAAGAGTTGCTGGATTGGGGAATCATTGGGTTGTCATTCTGGAGTCAGTTCCTTTGTCATTTCAGTTGGGGGGAGCCACTATCACTTACACTATACAAGTCAGCTTCATAGTCACAAGGGTTTGCTTATGATGTAGGCTAGTACTGACCTGGCTATGAGGTGGTTTGGACCGAGTCCTGTGACTCTCGATGGTTGTTGTGTTTTAAATTGGGTTCCCGACCAGTTTCCACACACTTTCATATCAAGGTCTAACCTGAGCTCCAAACTTTTATCTTGTAAAGACAAGTTTAATAATCAAAATCAATTCTATTTATTCTTCCTTTTTCTTTTCTTGTTTATTCTTTCGGTACTTATTGCGTAAGTGTTTGCTAGGGACTAGCAAAGGCAAGTATATGGGGGTGATGAATCTCCATTTCATCATCTTTATTCTATCAATTTAGCCTTAAAAACCCTAGCTAATGCATGTAAATAACATCAATTTGTACAAAAATAACATTCTTGATTTACTGCATTTATTGTGTAACTAATGTGGGTTTTAATGCCTAAATTATAGAACAAAGAGAAGAAAAGAAAAGGAATAAAATATCGACAACATTTTATGACCCTAGACCCCGAGACCAAGTCGAGAATTGAGTAGGTCGACAAGGAATAAAGTACGGCGAGATAAGGGCCAAATTAGAATAAAAACTCAATTTTTTATTCACTATTTATTCACTTTTGACACATATTTTATTCTTTATTATTTATACATCAAATAAAGAAACTTTGTACAAGAAAGTTGTAGATAATAATGTAAATAAAAATACAAAATTGATTTTATATAAAAATCACACACAATGTTCATTTTATACGCAAAATAAAAGATTAAAGTCCCAAATTCACAGACCCATATCTTTCAAATAAAAACTCAAATCATATCAAAATCACCTCTAATTTCACATAACTTTTCATAATCTATTTAATGGAGGCGTTTCATATTTTTTGGAGTAATGATGTGAAAGTTAGGTTTTGGACCCTCATTGTATAGTTAACCCGAATAAACTATTCAATTTATTCATTCTTTATTATCTTTGCAAATTTATATTTTCATAATTTTATAATTATTATTCATAACATATGTGTATATTGAAATCAAAATAAAACAAAAAAGAACACACGAAATAAAATAAGTCCATATCAATGCATAGATAAAATACCTATGTTGATACTTGTATATAAATAAAAGGGGATTTCATTCTTTCATTATTTATTCTTTTATGTTTTTATAAGCTTTTAAATATTATCTAAATTCTATTAAAAATATAAACCCAAAATAAAACCCAATAAAACTTGCTAAATAAAATAATGTATATAAATCATAGATAAAATACTTTTAAGTATACCTATATAATTTATATACGTATTTATTTTAGTATACAAAATATATCACAAAAATAAAATAATAATATATTTATACTATAAAAAAGTTATAAATATATAAAATCAAATATTAAAACAATAAAATAATATATGAAAAAAAAATAAAATAGTCAAAATATAGGTAAATATACCTATAATTACTCCCTTAAAATATAACTACTAATAAATAACATCAAAAAATTAAATAAAAATCATAATAAAATACTAAATAAAATAATAAAAAAATTTATAATAAAAAATTAATAAAATCAATTACTATTTTAAAATAATGAATTTCTAATAAAATCCGTTATTTTGTCTGTTAGCGGGCTGACATGGACCAACAACGACGCCTCGACGACTGTCCCCTAGTCAATTGTCTCATCTGAGCTTCTGACTCGTCAAACCAGTCTCCTCCCCTCTTTTCCTCCCTTTTTCACAGTTGATCCGTCTATCAAAAGACTTCAATCCCTTCACGGAATATGCTCCCAGATCCATCATGATTCACGCTAGCCCATTAATCCTCTTGTACATAGCCCTATTCATCGCATTTAACCAGTCAATAAGGGTGCCTACCTTATTCTATAAATAAAAGACCTCATCATCCCTTTTAGGTTTGGTCATTTTCCTAAGTCCTAAAGCTCCTAGGCCCAGTCTAGCATGCATTCCCGTGATAGGGGGAGGTCCCCTGAGCTCCACGACAGTTGATAAATGAAGGAGGTGCACCTACAGCGGAGCTCCAACGACATCGTGCTCCCTGGCCAAAACCCAGGTTTGAGATGCATTTTCATGATTTTTAGGTAGCTTTTCCTTCACGTATTTTAATTATGTCATTAGTTTAATGATTAGGTTAGTAGAGTTGCCATAAATGCCATATTCGTAGTTCGCCGGAGCTTCGCTCGGGCGAACCCTACCCCACCGTTCCAGCTTGTTATCTGACGTGCCAACCACACCACTCTCTTTCCCCATCACTTCCCCATGCTTCACCTACCACCAGCCACCCAGATAACCTAGTGATATGGCCAGTCGTACTACTTCCACCACCCTTGTCGGAGTACACCATCAATCGCTCCATTTCCTACGCAATCAACACATAGTCCGGTCGAGGCATTTTGACCTCGACCCGTGAGTTTATTGGAGCAGGAATCACACACGAAGAACCCCACCTTGGCTGGTATTGAAGATAGGATGATGCTCCAGAAAAGAACTATCCCCATGGCTCAATCAGTGAGTCCGGACCTCTTTGACGTCGCCAATCATCGAGGATCAACCCCAGCATGCTCTTGGGCACTTCATATGCGACATTGGAGATCGGAGGATCGAGTGGTAATCGATCGAGCGAGCTCATAGTGCACCTTCTTCCCTATACATCCAGGGGCCTTCAGAGCTGTTCGATTTTCACTGCAGTCCAGACGTAGAAGCCACCGTCGGATCATGCAGAGCTTCCATCATCGATCATCATCTGGAGATCTAATCCACACCATCCATGGGCAAAATGACATTGGGCGATGAGGAGCTAGCACATGTCAAGTGAAATACCCCACAACGTCCGATCACGCACATATATGGGGTAAATTACATCTTTGCCCCACCTTTTTTATAATTATTATTTAGTCCTGTGATTAAAAAGTAAAGTGTAAATAAAATTGGAATTTTGCAATGGTATCCCCATATTTATCTTATTTGCTACTAGGTCCATTCCACGTTACCTCACGTGGCATCCCACGTGAGGTGGTGAATTTGTAGGGACACCCCTGTGGTTTTATATATTAACTTTTAGTCTAATAAAATTACATGTCCATTGTAATTTTTAAGGTCATTTGCACGTGAGCCCCTATTCTTTAGTTTAATTACAAGTATGCCCTGCTAGGATATATAATTATCTGCATTTCCTCTAATTTTATAAATACAAAATGTGCTTCGAAAAATACATAAAAAATAGGATTAAATGCCTCATGCTTGTGTTTTCATGCCACATGTTTATTTAGCATTTTTGGCATTTTAATCATTTATTAAACATTAAAAGGAGCTAATTTTCCACTATCTAAATTATAAAATAACTAAAAACTATAAAAAATGTGTTTAGAAATTCCAAAAAAATATATACAGTAAATTTTATCCTATTTTAATTACAGACTAAAAATCATTAAAAATGGAAAAAGGAAAAGCTTAAAAATTGAAAAACACCAAAATCTTTCATAAAAATATAAAAATTCATTCAAAAATAAAAAAATGCTTTCTACTTTATAATTTTCTTTATATAAAATTTTATATATTAAAAGTAATTTGGATAATTTTGGAATCTATTTACATTTTAAAATCCAAATCAATTTCCATCTATTTATTTAATCCCTTATTTGTGGTGTTTATGAATTTAAAGGTCCATAAAAATTATCAAAAATTCTAGAAAAAATAAAAAAATTAAAAACATGAAAATATTTTATTTTTTTATATTTTAACTATTTTTACATATTTTTATATATAACATATCTATATTTACCTTATAGTGTACCTATATATATGTATATGTATATCTTCTATATCTAAAAGAAAAAGAAATAAAAAACAAAAAAAGAAAAAGAAAAATATAAAAATATAAAATTCAAAATTAAATACAAAATATACAACATAAAAATACAATAGAAAAATATAAAATTAAAAACCCATAAGAACAAAAAAATGAGCAAAGGATAAAAGACAATTTTTTGCGTGCACTCTTTTGCCCCCTTTCTACCATTTACCGTGTTTAACCTCTACACATACTTATACGCTATACACATTACTACAGAGTTATAATAAATTTTAACTCCATATTTTTGATCTTTTTTGCTTAATTAATTACTGTGGGTTCTTTTGATGGATTGAGGTTTATTGAGCGGTCAACACATCAACCGCGGTTTCACCCTATGAAATCCTACGACCCTTATATGATCTTAGTTATCAATACTCTATATAATTTTACCCATAGCTCGTACTTTCGCCTAAGTCTATATGTATTTATGATATGGGTAACTAACAGAAAAACAACAACAAAAAAACCATTAAAATGAGTTTTGCAACTAACACTGACTGTGTCCAAATTTGTGTTACCAAAATTGTGAAAAATGGTTTCTGATTCATTTTTGCAAAAAAAAAAAACAAAAAAATCTTGAATTAAAATCTCATAGAAAATGTCTGCATTCCACGCATTTGTACTTCATCTAACATTACATGCATCTACATTGGTGAAAAAACATTTGGATCTGAACCAAGTTATGAGCAAAAATCGAGAGTGGTCTGAACTTTACCTTAATAAACCTAATTTTCAGAGGAACATCACCGAGAAAAAGTATCTTAGAAGCTTCAGGTCTTTGACTTAATTCTTTGAGTTCCACTTGATAATGTGCAGAATTTGACTCTTAGTGTCGAACGTGGTTGCCTCATTCTGGGTACGACTCTTGAATAGGGAATTAATTTATGCTCTTACAATGTGCACTTAGCTCATCTCAAACGGGGTGCTGGAAAATTGTATGAGTTTCTTTTCTGGTAGCGTGAACATCTAAAGACCGGAGTATGGGTTGAAATAAAGCTTCAAAAAAGGGATGGACGATTGGGCACATTTTTTTCTAAGACCCCAAAACATGTACTAAAAAAGATTCCATATCCATAAGGGCACAACAAGATCTACGTAGAGCTACCGAATTTCCAAATAAAAAAGAAGCCAACTACCAAATAATTATTTGACCAAAAAGTTCCAACTTCAAGACAACATGCAGATCTTGGTATAGACTTTGCTAAACTGGCCTGCTTCACAAGGAGAGGTGACTACACCGGTCACCCTCCAATTCTTTTCCCCATCTTCTAATTTCTCCCTTTTTTTCAATTGTGAACACAATGCAACAAAACATACAAGGAAATACTTGACTCACCGAGTATGAGTTATTGAAGGAGAGGTTTGCATGGTAGTCTGACATTCTTGATGGGAAGAGCTAAAACTTTTCACACACATGACAATTGTTCAATGTTCATGGGGTATGCTTTGAGAAGAGGATGAATCTAAGATGACTTCTGAGCCAAAACTGTGATAATGATGTGTACAACTTGGAGTCTGTTGATTTGAAAACCCTAACTCTCATAGGAATTCCGCCAAACTAAGAATCCGAAGGTCCGGTCTAGCTCCATGTTCACCTTTTGCTCATGGTCTTGGTATGGAACCCAATCTTATTTTACCTCATTCATTCATTTAGATGCTCAGGGATGAGCATGGTTTAAGTATGTGGGTTGATGAATCCATTATTCAATCACTCTAAAAGTGATTAATTGAGCTCAGTTCCCCGAAATTCATCTACATTTTATCCATTATTTTGCATAATTAGCATTCATGCATGTATAAATAATAATAGTATTTTGTCACTCATAATTGCATAAAATAAGAAGTAAAATCCTAGCCCTTTGATATGTAAAATAAGATAACTACCCTGATTTTTTAATTAATTTATGCTAACTCCAAATCACTTGAAATCACCTCCACAATATACATATGACTAACAAAAATAAAGGAAAAATACAAAAAAAACACTAGCATAAATAAGTGAACCATAAACTCAAACCTTAATTTCAGGATGATCAGACTAAAACATTGATATCTTCCTCATACAGTATCCAATTTGATCATACTCACTTTTGAACTAATGTACATTCAATTACCTTCAAAAGAAGACCAAGTTAGTGAATCGGAGCTAATATGTGAAAGTTGGGTTTTCATCCTCTTTTGTACATTGTGTATTTTACCTGATTTTGACCTATTATTTATGTGTATATATTTCACTCTTTTTATTTTATTTCTTTTCATTTGTTTCCTTCAATAAAAGTTTTATTAAAATGTGCAAAAATCAAAATCCAACTAAAACCAAAATTAAAGAAACTAACTGAGTCTGAGTGTTCACTAACAATCTGTACAAAATTTGTATTTTTCATACATTATTTTATTTCTTCATTTTCTTAACTAATAAAATCTAAAAAAATTTAATGTGTAAATATTTATCTTTGATTTATCATAATTTTCTTGATTTTTATCTTAATTAAAAAAGACAAAAAACAAGAAAACTCAAAAATCAAGGTGTTCTATGTACATATAGTGCCTCAAAAATATCACTTTGCGCAAATGAACTATTTTAGTTTTGATCTCTTCATGAAAGATGTATATCTCCTCAAGACGAGCAACGTTCATGAAGAATTTTTTTGATCCAAGGTCATTTGCTATTTCTTTTCGATTTTTCTTTTCTTTTTATTTTTGATATTTCTGGAGCTAACACGTGGCAGATCTTGGAGACGCCACATGCCACTCATTTTTGCATTTTTATTTTTATTTTTTATTTATTTAAAAAATATTAAATAAAAATATGCCACATGGCACAATCAGGGTCGTTTGATCTCGGCCAATCAAATGACCCTCCACCCTTCTCCTTCCTCTACTCTTTCCTCCTCCCCCTTTCCTAATTAGGTACGGGCGCCGCCACCTCGCCTCTGTGGATTTCATTGTCATCGTGTCAACCTGCCAATCTCATGATCCCCACGTCGGCCACCTTCCTCCCTTGGATGAATCCTCCCTGACCTCCATCCATCTTTTGCCCTCCACCAACTCCTGAAACTCCAATCGCATCTCATCAATGCCACCCCCTTCCCAATCTGGATGACACACCACCACCTTCACCCACCTATATAAGAGCCCCTCCATCCCTCTTCAAATGGAATCCACCAATACACTAGCGAAAGGTAGCCAAATCGGGAGACGGTGACAGTACCTCCGACGACCTCCACCTCAAGCTTGGCGAGATCCAAGGTTCGTCCTCATTACAACTCATTCCTCTGCGATTGCCTTGCTCCAATGATTTGGCCATTGAGCCCACACTGTCAATTACCACCAATCGATCAATTTCACCTCACTATTATTATCTCCTCCATCCTGCATTCTTCCCCCATGTCAAGCCCCACCCCGACCACCTCTTCCTCGCTCCACCATCCCTATCGCATCACCTTCTTCTTCGCCTAATTCACATTGCTATATACCCACTTCCAATGCTCCAGGACGAGTAAGACATCTTCCTCTACCTTGTGCTTCTTCACCGACTTGCCAGCCAGAGCAACTCCACTGCCTTTGCTCAATTTCTAGGAACTCCTCCGCATCGATAACCCTTGCCCCATCCTCGATTCTAGAGTTCTCCGATCTCTGATTGGCATGCTTCATTGACAACCAGATCATCAACCTCGCCTATCAGACGAAGCTTCTCTGCCTCTACCTCCGTCAACCAGCTCTTCATTGGCGCCTCCTGGGAGCCGCCCTATGCTTTACCTTTTCTAGTCCCTTAGCAAACAATTATTTGAAATAATAAGTTGATAAAAGAAAAATAAAGGAAAATAAAGAAATTAGGACAACATTGAGTACTAAAGTTATCTTCATAAATTTGTAGTATGGAGCTCTGTCAGACCTTTGGATTAATAGTGTGGTAGAACCTTAATGGGAAATTGATTTAAAATCTAACAGCCTTCAATTTCCACAAGACTCCTATTCAGGTTGCCTCAACAATCAGGTTAGAACAAGTCTATACAGAAATTCTTATGACTATGAATCTTTACTTGTATGGTATAAGTGAAATACAGCTCCCCATCTTAATAATAGCAAAGAATCAACCTCTCTCAACAAGGTAATTTTAGTCCCCCATACTAGTAATTGTTTCCTCAAGGAGTGGGATATTCCCTTCTAAGTTCAAGTACAACCAGCTTAAGAAGAGGAGATGGAGAAATGAATACACGATAACCAGTGTAGTTATCTATCCTTGGATGCATGACCGGTGTAGTCAAGTCATCCAACTGCAAGCTTACAAAAATTTGACTTTGAAGCTCTGATTTTTTTTATACTTGCATATATACATCGGTAGGCATTTTACTTTTCAATTAGTCTTGTTCACTTTTGGAAATTCTGCATTTTTTTCTATATTTTTTTTGAAAATATATACAAGGTTCAACATGTACATAAGGAGTTTTTCCTCCTGTGCTAGTAGACTATCCCTCTTTTGAAGCATTATTGCAACACCACAACATCATGTCTTTAGACCTCAATGCTACTAGATCAGGTTGAGATGCACAACCCTCCTCAGAGGAAGACAGATATTCCCATTAGTTGTTACATTCCCGTGTGCTACCCCAAGCTGAAAGATTCTGCCTCCTCAGTATCTCCTCCATGAAGAGCTACATGTAGAGTGTTTGTCCAAGATAATCCATGGTGTAAAAGAATCATGTGTGTGTTGTTAAATATTCTACTTAGACTAATCAAGATGACATATAAACATAGTCTTATGGACTCAAAGAATTAAGTCGCTCGGACCTGAAAAGTCTTAATTCCATTTCGTATAAAGTTCCTTTGAAATTAAGTGGATTATGGTCCAACTAAGCTCCATTCTTCAGATTTTTCCAGACATAGTTTAAATGTCAATATTATCCTGAAAAAAATGTAAATGCAAAAAAAACAATAAAAAGAAAAATTTTTTAGAGAGATTTTAAGAGAAAAAAGGGTTAGTAATATATATACAAGTATATACACAGAGTATACAATTTTTTTTTATTTTTATTTCTTTTTTTGTTGTTATTTTTTGTTTTAATTTCTTGTGTTTTGTGTGCTTGATTTTTAGTAAGACGGAAGGTGACCAACGTCTATATATACACACACACACGTGGATTTTAGGCATTTATATATATATCCCAAAATTAATCACATTTTTTAAAGTACGAGTTATGTCTAAAGTTTATATACAATATATACGACGCCCCCTTATACTTAGCTCGAACTATGTCCTCATAGTGATCAAAGTGCTACAAAGGAAGACATAACTCGTGCTATGTATGGAAAAATGAAAAGAACACTATACAACAATGACTCAAAGAAAAGATTAATAGAATAGAAGTCGGTGATCCCCCTATACTTAGGATTAATTAATCCAAAGTATAGAAGACTGCATACAAGAGAAAAACCAAGGAAAATAATCGACAGACTAAACTACTCGTCTTTCCCCCTGTACTTATGGTAGAATAACCCTAAGTGTAGAATATCACAAGTTGGGGGACAAACAAGAGATCAGAAGAATAAAAACAGTGATGAACAATACAAATATGAACAGCACAAATCATTCACCCTCTGTACTTAGGATAGAGTACATCCTATGTATAACACACAGATACAGACAAGAGGATAACGATAAAATGGAAGAAGGAAGGAGCAAATCAAGACGAAACTCATATATACAAAGTAGACATTGTTGAGGTGCATCTCAATAAGCATCAAGTTTACGCCCCCAAGCTGGGTGCAAAGGCTAGGACAATGGAGTATCAAGGTTCAGGATGGCATATATAATGCAAAAATCGTACTGTTAATGTTATCTCAACGTGAGAATAATAACATGGTCAACAGTGTGAATGTTGACACCCAGATAAGAATCAGGTGGGTGTCTGCTACTGGGTAAATAGATGTGTAGATAAATCGGCCACCAATAGCACACGAGAAATCTTTGGCTCAAGGTCAGAGTGGAGTGAATGGTTGAGCCGAAAAGTTGGAATGTGGAGAAGGAAGGATTTGTTATGGAATCCTCCACGTCAATCACCGTCTCGAAAATGTATTGAAGGTCAAGATTAGGAGATTCAAGAAGAAAGATGATATCAGATGTATGTAATGAATAGAGATTAGGTATAGCATAGAATAACTCAAGTTCAGCTCATCCTTGCAAGGGTCATCAAGGGAGAGAAGAAATATCAAACACAGAAAGATCATAAAGTATTTGAAGAATCAGAAAACTCAGAATAATCAGTACACTCAGTCTCGTGATCTGACAGATTGGATGCACAACTAGGGAGTGATACCGAGTATAGAGAACAAACCGCCCGCAGATAACCCTCAGGGAGATGTGAGAAATCAGAATGATTCGATGAAGAAAACAAATGATCATATTCAAATAACGGGTCTCTCTCAAAGTCATAATAAAATCGTCCAATGTATCAGGATATGCAAGCTCATAGAAATCTAGGTCTAGATCAAAGAGATCATTGTTCTACCAAAGTGAAGATATGCGAGCTGCATCCAAAGGACTAAAGCACCCTATAGGAAGAGATCTTGTCGTTCCCACCATGATGAGGAATTAAATCAGAATAGGGTGGGAGGGATTAGGAGAATGTGACTAGTAATGATCTAGAGAGGATGATAGAACCAACTCAACTCCAAGAAAAATGCAAACACAATGCAAACCCTTGATTCACCTAATTTAACGCAATGTGAAGACCGTTAAGGTTCGATCAATTATCTTGTCAATTTTAGAGTTAGGTGATCACTGGGTCACTAATCCTTAGTGTGTATGTGGCAAAATAATGCGAACACAATAAGAGGGTTGCTCTCCCCTAAACAATGACGTGAATCAATTACGTTTAATTTTAAGGGTTCAAGTGATATTAGTAGTCCCAATTTTTAATTTATTCAATTTTCATTTTTTTGATATTTTTGAATAAAACACGTCTGATGTTTTCTGATTTCCTTTATTTCTATATCAACAAAACAGAGGGAGGAAAACAAAAAAGTCGATGCATGAGAAAATATGAGATGTAAATGCTAGAGATAAAGGTGTGTACCTTACTCCAGCACTCTACATTAAAATATGATCTGCGCATAATAATAAAACTAAACTATATGCAAATATAAGCGAGAACCGTCCTAAGCAGTAACTTCTATTCGGGAAGAACCAAATTATCATGTCGATTATGATCACAATTGTCAAATAATCTTTATAAAACCTAAGATGATATTTTAGAAGACATATGTGCTCTCAACATTTAATCATTAATGACATGGTTCATTGTATTATGCAGAATGGTGGCTCGATAAGAGATGATGTACTCAAAATGTTTGGGTACCTACATGAACCAAAGTTTTTAAGAGTTAAGATGGATGTAGATATGGTGAGTGTCATCCTTCTACTGTCTATATTCAAGTCATTCATGAAGCTTCATAATATTCATATTGTATGAATATAATGAAGCATGTATAATATTGAAATACTCTTACATTGAAATCTTTTGAGCCCAACATAAGAGATCCTTTGTCTTAAGCAATGGTTACCTATAGGTGAAGGGAGCATAGTGGAAGCATGGGTCAGACCCATGTAAGAAGGAAAGACAGAGCTGAATGTACTTCTGTGACTTCCATACATATGACATCTGAAGAGTTGGATGAATGCCAATACTGTAATAAGCTGATGTACTGAAAGTATGACTATCTAGACTATCTAACATCCTTAGAGAAGGAGTCGGATAGTGCATCGAAATAGTATATATCTACATATAACCATTGAAATTGACTTGCTTATTGTATAAGATAAACGTCTAAAAATTGTATCTCATTCTTCTAATGATACGTGTAATTGGTTGCATATGTTTTAGAAGACTGGAAAATTTGATCACAAGGTTTAATAGTCATCCACATGGATATTGATGCAATTGTTGCAACAATCTCTATTAGATAAATAGACTTCATATTTTCAGTACGAGGAGCTCTTAGTCCTTAGAGAATGTCTCTATGACCTAGATATTAGAATACACTCATGGTTTATTTCTAAATGTCTGGAAATAAACAAGATTTTTGGAATAGATCTATCACAACGAGTTATGATGGATATACTTCATATAGTGTCTAACATCAAGAGGACTCTGCTAAATTCGAAAATGAATGAATGGTTCATTAACATTTATATATTTTGAAAATTTTAAATCTTAAAAGATTAAAAGGAGGATGAAGATCATTTGATAATGATCTGACATCAAGACTTGGGCATATGTCTATTGATGAGATACTAGTAAGAGATGAAACTTTAGATTGTCTGAAATTTCAAATATCACATACTTGTGAATATTGTATTCAAAAGTAAAATGTCCAATACATCCTTCTTTGGGAATGTTGAAAAATGACAAGGTATTCAAGATCTCATACATATAGATGTATGTAGATCATCTATATCATAATAAACATTAATAATATGTGATATCTATTAATGATTATTTGTGATATGAAATTTCTTCCATTTCCCGTCAAAACCTTTGAAATGTTCAAAGATTTCACTTTTTTGGTTTAGAACCAAAGTTTAAAGGAAGATGAAAATGAATTTGATCTAATCTAGATACCAAGTAACTATTAGATTAATTCAATGAATGCCATATGTAGAAAGGAATATCATTCCTATCTCACTCCTCCTAGTATACCTAAACTGAATAGAGTTATAGAGAGATAAAATTGGATCTTGTATGAATCTTAGAATAATTACCTCGTAGTTTCCAGGTATATATGTAGTAGAGACTACAATATATATCCTTCATAAGATTCATGAAAATCTAAATCCAAAACCCCTTAAGCTATGGTTTGGATCCAAGCCTAGTGTTGGACACTTGAGGATTTAGGGTATCTTGGTCCATGGCCATGTCACGAATGAAAGTAAGTTGGAATCTAGCAATTGAGAATGATACTTCATTAGGAAAATAAAGGATGGTATTGGATACCTACTTTATGACCTTGCTATTCTTAAAGGATTTCATCTCTAAGGATATGATTCTTAGAGGATGACTCTCTTGAGAATTAAGATGAAAATGAAGTGAAGGAACTCATTGAATCTTAAGAAGATAATGAGGCTCCCAAAATTGGAAACTAAAAGGGACAGTTAAAGATGAAACACTCATACCTCTTCAAATCAGTTTGAGGGTGGTGAGACCACCTAAACGATATGGATTCCATGCGTTAGATAAATCTGACAATGATGTGACTTCATATGATGAAGCTTTTGAGGATCATAACATGGAAAGATTGATGTTAGCAATAATGTCGAAATTAGACTTCATATACAAGTATTGTATATGACCCTCGAGGATCCACCTATAAGGGTAAAATATGTTAGGTGTAAATGGATCTTCAAGAGAAACATGGAAACTGATGAGAAGGTAGAGACCTTCAGAACACGGTCTATATCCACAAGATACACATGAAGAGAAGACATTGCTCAGGATGAGACTTGCTCTTCAGTGACCTTGCTTAAACCCTCAGAATATTGCTATCTGTAGTTACACAACTTGACTATGACACCTACGAGATGGAAGTGAAGATCGGATTCCTCTATGAATTCCTCATCGAGGATATTCATATGAAGTAGCTCCATAGCTTCATGGATGAGGAATGAAAGGTGAGCAGGCATAAGGAATTCCATCTCTGAACTCAAATAGGCTTCTTGTAGTCGGAACATCAGATTCAATGAAAATTATAAAGGTTATGATTTCATACAAAATCTTAATGAATCGTGTGAAGCTTAGTGGGAGTGCCATTGTGTTCATCATGTTAAATGTAGACAATATCCTAATTATTTGGAATGATATAAGGATGAGAATAAGTGTTTTATAATCTGGTTGTTCCATACCTTGAGATATGACATCAAGGATATCTCTTAGATCTTGGTTATGAAGTTTTTCAGAAACAAAGAGAAGAGGGCATTGGGCCCGTCACATTAGTGGTATACCTTAGAGATGTTCCATTTTTTTGGGAAAACCCCAAGGAAGGTTTCCTTCCCTTAAGATATGGTACTAACCCAATCTGAAGGAATGACATATCAAGTGTTGATGATGCTAAAACTGCTTGCCCTTGTGAATTAGTTTCGAGAAGCTTGGTGTATGCTAGATGTGTACAAAATCTAGATGTCTTCCATGCAGTGAGAGTAGTACCTCTATTACTAACCCTACAATGGAGATAAAACATTTATTTGTAGTAATAATAACACCTTCAAAGACGACAAGATTTTTGAGATACTGATCTCAAAGTATTTTCTTCAAGAATGACATTACAGGCAGTGATCTAAAAGGTATTAACTGCATATATCTTAGGAGATAGAGATCTCTTGAAATAAGGGCATTCTGATAAGGATAATAGAAATTACATAATGGTTATAATAAATATTAAGCCGCAGTGTCTTGGACATTATAACCGCTTTAATAAATTGGGTATTGGTTGCATAAGATGCAACATTCGCATTGTACGTAAGCACTTTTACTAGGGGAGATGCAAGTACCGTAAAAGGACTTGACATAGTCTCTCAGGAACAGATTGACTAGTCATCTTACCTAGCTATTTTTCTTAATAGCTTATGATTAGCACTTGAGTGTGGGTTTAAAGATTAGACCATTATTGGCTCTTTGGTATAGTGGGAGATTGGTTGGACATGGGAGCCCACGACGGCCCATTATTCAATAAATGTTATTGCAAATATTATTCCTAATCTGAAATGAAGAATAATTAATTTGCATAATAGGTCCCTTAAAACAATAAGGGTTATGTACAATGGCCATCATAATGATCATACATTTGTTGATTCAATTATTGACTCATAGAGGCTGGCGTTTGGATGAATATCTAAAGAGTTAGATTGAGGACTCATCAACACCACTAAATGATTACTAAGAGATGGCTCCAGCCTGAGTAGGAGATGGTAATCTTTTCTCTAATGGGTTGATATCTAACTAACATCTTGATGTATGTCATCTGCATATGATAGTGATTCAGTGGTGTTAGATAATTTAGGTCAAAGAGTTGACTTAACGAGATCGAGATAACCAAGACCTATGTCGTATGTTGTCACAATATAGGCATACATCCTCTGTCCAGAGACATATGTATTGTTATATGTAAAAATATGTGCATTTGGTAGCCCGCTAGGTTGATCGTCTAATCAAGGTCTATACAACGGTGAGCTAGTGTGCATACAAGGGCATTTGAGTAATACAATTTCTCAAAGGGATCATACAGGTACACTACTGAACCGAAAGACATTAGCTCACTCATGAGACATTGGGAACCAAATTTCATGCACGGTCGTCTCGCTTTGGAAGCTTGACTGAATTTGTAGTTTTGATATATGCTTTTGGAATGCATATGATCAATGCCTGGGTATGATATATGCTTTTTGGAAAGCATATGATCTGTATCAACTCCCATTGATCAAATGAGAAACTTAATGATAAACTCCTAAACGAGACAATCTAAATGAGATCTAAAACTTCAAGTTCATTCTAGGTTTTCAAGCATGCATATGTACATGTATTGGAAATACTCAAGGTGATGTGATCATAAAAGATTTCATAACCATGATGCTTCTATTTCGAGGGAGTGATGAAATAGGTTTGATTTTAGTGACTCCTCTCAATAGAGAAGTAATATGTTCTTAGTCTAAATGTTGGACATTGATCTAAATACGATTCATATGTAATGAGAAAAATCAGATTTATGTCTTTTATTTAATAAAACATCGTTGGGAGGTCCCCTTGATCTAGATTTGAGATATAATCTCAATATCCAAGTTGCTATATGTGGAACGTACAATGTCCATGTCCTTATCTAAAAGTATCTGCGGAGAAAGTGCATTATTCTTGAAAGAGCTCAAGAATAATTCCATGGATGATTTATGCGTCTAAGCGTTGAGAAATTGATAAATAAATGTTATTCAGTTATCACTAATAATTTGAATATGATTCATATTATTTAGATGCAGAGAATGATGATCCTAGATATTCAAATGTGATTTAACTATCAAGGATATGAATAATGTGGGTAGCACAATCCATGTATTATAATTGTGATTTATAATATACTAGAGAGAGCTTATTGTAAATAGTATTTACAAATTAATTGTTGATGTGAATTTGATTCCCATTAGACAATTAATTGAAAATACAATTTACATATTATTTTGGGTATATCAATATGATTCATATTTTTTCAATGGCATGACTGAAATATTCACAAATTAATTTGGACTTAATTTTGTGAATATATTTGCAATAAATGGTGTTGCAAATACATAGAGGATTATGCGAGATATAAAATCTCACATAAATTAAAAGGGATGAGCCACCTTCCATATATGGAGGGCAGGCAACCACCCTTGACTTGATCAAGCGTGGTCGTCCGCCCATATTTATTAACTAGACTCATTCTTCATCCTCTTATCCAAATTGATTAGATTAAATTAAATTATGTTGATGATAATTCAATATAGATTTAATTTAATGTAAATTGATTATTGTTTTATTTTTATACAACAAGATCATGTCTATTGAATAGAAACACAAATCATCTCAACCATTCATTTTGTGTTTCACATGGATTGTGATCCATGGACATCCAAAATACAATAAAAGAAGAGGCAAACTATTGGCCAGGATTTTACGGGGTTTTAAAAATATTGATATGAAATATATGTGCAATGTCATTGACCCAAAGAATCTCGCAACAAAAAATATTTTTTTCTTTTCTCAAGCCAAAATAATACAAAAATAGTAAGAGATTTTTTGCTATTTAATTAACCTGTATAGCAATAGGGTCGAACTCAGGGAGGCTACAATTCCCGAGGGTTATTTAAATAATCAAAAAACAATTAAAGAAAAGGGAATCTCAAATGCTAACTGTCTTGGTTTTAGTGAGACTTTTATCTTTTTAATTTTTTATTTCTATTTTTTTATTTTTTGATTTTCAAATTTTTAATGATTTTTAGTTTTGCAAGTTTTTAACTTTCAAAAATATAATTTTCAAAAAAAAATATACACAAAAGAAATTTATTTTTTTGGATTTTTCAAATATGAATCAAATGTTCAAAAATATCCAAATAAAATATTTTTTGTATTTTTGATGAATTTTACTATGTTGTAATTTTTCAGAGATTTTTAGATTTTTTTTGGATTTTTAAAAATGAATAAAAATAGGGCAAAATGCAAACAACGAGGAAACATGATTATTTCACAATTTAGAAATACTAAATAAATGCACAAATTATAAAAATGATTTTTCCTCAAAACTAAAGTAAATTATCTACAAATAGGAAGTGAAATCACATTTTTGGAATTTTTTTTATAATTTTATATGATTTTTTTAAAGATTTTCGTATTTTCTAATTTTTGAGTTTTATAAATAATGAAACGTGAAAATTGGACAGAAAATAAAAGGCATAAAAAGTAAACTCATCTAATTTTTTTGGAATTTTTTACGCAATATTTGAAATTATATTATTTTTTCAAAGTTAAAACAGGGAAAAAGGTGATATTTTTGATTTTTTTAATATATCAAATGATGATAAAATGCAATGAAATTTTTTTGCAAAGAAGAAACAAGTGACATGAACTTAACTTGAATTTTCTAGATTTTATTGAGCAATAAAAATATTTATTTGAACAAGAAGAGCATGCAAAATAATTATCTGGATAATAGGACTGAAATGCAAATTGTTATTGTTTTTGAATAAAAAACTATCAGGAAATAAAATAGAGGGAAAAAGGGTGCAATTTACCCAGTGTGCATGTGATACGCATGTGACTGTCTCTAGTAGGTACGTTTTTGTAATTTTGGAAACCTCCAGGGTTGTGGATGTAATTTTTCCCATTTTTTTAAAATCGACTAGAATTCTTCTGGTTATTATCCATTCAAGGGGGCAAAGAGGTGTGGGGCATCACCCCTGCGTTACTTCTCTTCTCTCCATCCAAGCATGGTGGGTTTCAAGCAGAGGTGTTCCCTCCTGGTGGTGGCGTGTGTGTGATCAGGGGCGACATGAGGACTTCAATGGCCATGAGATCATGTGGTCGGCAGAGAGGGGCTCGCGCAAGCAGACGGTGAGCGGTGAAGGATGGCATTGCGTGAGATTATGGCCAGCTGAGGGTTATGGTGGTGCTGCCTCGCGTAGTGATGGTGTCAGCGGACTATGGTTCGTGCTTCGTGCAAGGTGGCGAGCTAGATGGTGCTGTATGGATATGGCACGTGAGTGGTGATGTGTGCCGGTGGGAGGCTGGCGATCGACGATTGGTGCGTCGGTGGCAGATCGGTAGAGAAGGGTGGAGGTCGGCGTGCTCTCCCTGTGGCATTGGCATTTGATAGATGCGATGCACGGCTGCATAGCTGTAGGTGGCGAAGATGGAGAGTTGAGGGGGCGACACACGCTCCATGACGGCGGGGAAGAACTCACGTGGGAGATGGCTGGGCTGCTCTAGCGTGGAGGTGGGCGGCTAGCAAGCGGAGCTGGGCGGTGGTTGTTGAAGTGTTGCCACCCCCAACCTTTTTAGTTTTTTTTATTTTTTAAAACTAAAAATAGAAATGGGAAAACCTTTTTTATTTTTTTGTAAAAAGAAACTGCAGATTTTTTATTTTAAAAACAGAACTGTAAATTTTTTTAATTCCTTTGAACCTACAACAAAACAAATATAATTTGACTCAAGCACGACGACTCGGTCCACAATTATTGGATGGAAAATGTAAATGGAAATGTCATACTTGGCAAAGTGAGAGATCGAATGCATGTCTCCGACCACTATATGCAGCCAGAGTTGATAGATTGCATGAGGTAGAACGTGAACGTGGAGAAATCGAGAATGTGAGATGGAAAATCGAGATCGATGGCAGATCGAATCGTGATGGAACAATGATCAATGATTAAGATCTATGATCTAAACAAATGATAGCGAAATAAAATGCAAAAATTAAACTACGATTAACCTACATTAAAAAACAAGAAAAAAGGATCTCACCGTGGGTGCGGATAATGCCGTAATGGCATTGACGATGGTTGACTTGTTGTCACAAGAAGGCTCGGAGGCTAGGCACCTTTCTACTACAAGCAACTCTTAGATATTAGGCTCCTCTCACCATAGATTGATCAAGTGAGAATGAAGGAGGAGGAGCCGATTAAATAGAAAAATAATTGTATTCGAATTTGAATTTTAAAAAATTGAATGGAGATAAAGATAAGGAAAATTTAAGTGGAGATAAAGATAAGGAAATTAGTCGTGGATTTAATAAAATTATTTACAAAATTTATTTATTTATTTATTTTCATCAAGTTATTAAATTAAATAATAAATGTTAATTATTTATTTTTTTGTGAGGATTATTTAAGGGAATTAACTATATACATATACTATATACATATGGTACATTATATACATAGTTAAATAAGGAAATTAGCTTATTTTTTGTTGTAAAATTTTTTAATCAATTATTAAAAATATTTACAAATACAATATGTATAAAAATAAATATGGATATATACAATAAATAAATGGTAAAATTGCATAAACCATCCCAGAAAATCATCATTGAAACCGTATATCCAAAAAATATGAAACCACAACCATTTTAAAGATAATTAAATTTAGAATATGATGGAAGTGAGTTTGGTAATTTGAGTTCTTATGGAGCTGAATTGATCTTTCAATTATCACTTTATGGCTTTTTTCGGATGTGGTTACTTTTATTCTGTACATGATCTTTTTGCAATTTTTTATTATTAAGAAAATATTTTTATTTTCAAATTTTGTTTTGAAAATTATTTAATTTGTGGTCAATTTATGTACAAATAAAATAATGTAAGTTCTATACAGATATACACAAAACATTTTTTTTAGATTTTCTTTTTTTAATTTTCTTTATTTTTCCTTTATATCTTTATTTATTTATTTTAGGTTAAAATAACAATATATGTACAATATGTACACACAGATGTAGGTTACTAAGAATATGGTTTTAGTATTATGTATAGGTGTTTTATAAAGGATTTTAAGATAAAATAAATGATTAAAGATGATGAAATGCAAATTCATCATCCCCCCATGCTTTACCTTTGCTATTCCCTTAGCAAAAACTTACTTGAAAGAATAAGTGAATAAAAGAAAAATAATGAAAAAAATAATGAAATTAGGACAATATTGAGTATTAAACTAATCTTCATAAATTGTAGAATGAGGCTCTGTCAGACCTTTGGATTATTAATGTGGCGGAACCTTGATGGGAAATGGATTTAAAACCTAACAGCCTTCAAGTTCCACAAGACTACAATTCACATCTCCTCAACAGTCAGGTCAGAACAAGTCTACATATACAAATTCTCATGACTATGAATCTTTAGTTGTACGGTGTAAATGAAATATAGCTCCCCATCTCGAAAGTAGCAAAGAAACGACCTCTCTCAATAAGGTAACTCTAGTCCCCTTGTCTAGCAACTTTTTCCTCAAGGAACGAGGATACTCCCTTGTAAGTTCAAGTACAACCACCTCAAGAAGAGGAGATGGAGAAAAGAATGGATTGTAACCAGTGTAGCTACCAATCCTTGGATGCATGACCAGTGTAGCCAAGTCATTGAGCTGTAAGCTTACAAAAAAATGAATTTGAAGCTTTTATTTCATTTATTTATTTATATTCTATACTTGTATATACACTTCAGCGGGCATTTTACTTTTCAACCATGCCTGTCCACTTTTGGAGATTCTACATTTTTTCTTTTTTTTTTTTGAAAATATATACAAGGTACAGCATGTACATAAGGAATTGTTCCTCTTGAGCTAGTAGTCTATCCCTCTTTTGAAGCATTATTGCAACCCCACAACATCTTGTCTTTAGACCTCAATGCTACTAGATCAGGTTGAGATGCACTACCCCCTAGAGGGACGAGAGGTTCCGCCTAGATGTACTACACTCATATGCTATTCCTAGCCAACAGATTATGCCTCCTCACAACCTCTCCATGAAGAGCTATGTGTAGAGTGCTTGTCCAAGATAAGACACGATCTAAAAGAATCATGTGTGTGTTGTTGAATATTCTACTTAGACTAATCAAGACAACATATGAACATAGTTTTACAGACTTAAAGAATTATGTTGCTAGGACCTGAAAAACCTTAATCCTATTTCTTACAAGGTTCCTCTGAAATTAAGTAGATTAAGGTCCAACTAAGCTCCATTCTTCAATTTTATTCCAGACTTAGTTTAAATATCAATATTATCCTGAAAAATGTTCATGCAAATGCAAGAAAATATGTACATTGTAAAGAAAAGAAAGCAAAATATTTTTTTGAAATAATTTTCCATTATTGAACTTTTTATGGATTTTTGAAAAAAATGATGCACATATAAAAAGAAAGATTTTTTTTTGTAAATTTAATTATGCAATTTTTTATAGACATTTGGTTTTGTAGTTTTTAGGGATTTTTAAAGGGAAAAGGGTTAGTAAAATATAAACAAGTACATACATTTTTTTGTTGTTTTTTGTTAAAAAAGGGTCATACATTTTTTTGTTGTTTTTTGTTAAAAAAGGGTTACTAAAATATATACAAGTATATAAAAGGATTTCTGTTATTTTATTTTATATTTTATATTTTTTTCTTTTTTTTGTTTTTTTGTTTTGTTTTTGTTTTGTTTTTTAATAAAAGATGACCAAAGTTTATATACACAAGTGGATTTTATGAATTTATATATATATATCACAAAAATAATCATATTTAAAAGTACGAGTTATGTCTAAAGTATATATACAATATATGTGACACCCCCTATACTTTACTCGAACTATGTCCTCATAGTGATCAGAGAGTGGCAAAGGAAGACATAACTCGTGCTAAGTATAGAAAAGTGAAAAGACTCCTATGCTACAACGACTCAAAGAAAAGATGGAAGAATAGAAGTCGGTAATTCCCCTATACTTAGGATCAAGTAATCCTAAGTATAGAAGTCTGTACAAAAGGGAAAAACCGATGAAGAGAATGTACAGACTCAGCTGTTCGACTTGCCACCCTATATTTAGGGTAGAATAGACCTAAGCAAATAGAATATCAACAAGTTGGGAGACAATTGAGAGATCATAAGAATAAAAATAGAAAGAGACGATATGAACAACATTTCTCCCCCTATACTTCAGGTAGAGTATCCCTAAGTATAAGCAACAATCGGAGTAATGAACATGACGAACATGAAC
This sequence comes from Ottelia alismoides, assembly GCA_037367405.1. Classification (NCBI taxonomy): domain Eukaryota; kingdom Viridiplantae; phylum Streptophyta; class Magnoliopsida; order Alismatales; family Hydrocharitaceae; genus Ottelia; species Ottelia alismoides. The sequence goes on along the minus strand of JAZKJV010010969.1, from coordinate 138,005 downwards.
AACACTCGGCTCATCCACCCCCTTATACTTCGGAGAAAGTACGTCCTAAGTTAGGAACACACGAAAATGGAGTGGATGAGCGATACAGTGGATGAAAGAGAATATACGAGAGGAGTGCATGTACAAAGGTCAAGAAGGTCGAAAGCAGACCTTCTTGCGAGATCGCTGAGGAATGGATCTGACAAGGTGTAGGTTGATATTGCGGTCAACATTAGACATAAACTGATCAAGATCGATCAGGAATGTATCCTCAGCGGTCTTAGAGTGTTCAGGAATGAACCGCTAAGTGGAAATAGTGTGGTCATGTCATGCCTGGGAAGTCTCACAATTATCAAAGTAGAAAGGCTCGAACTAATTATCAGAAAAAGTTATATCAATTCCATCCTCGCGAGCCTCTACTGGATCATAAAGCAATCAAATCCTTTATAAAAGCAATCAAATCAAATTTGACCTTATCAGTCTCATTTAAATTCAAGGTGAATAGGAACAGACTCATCTGTGAAAGTAGTCAAATCATATTCGCCCTGTCTAGTCTCAGAGTCTGCTTTCTGCTCTAGGGTGTTTATTGTGTAAATCCTGCAGATGTCATTAATGCATCATCACATACTAGAAGGGGGAACTCCAAGGTCTATGCTTTCTGAGTCTTCCTCCTTGAAGAGGAATTCTTGGGTCTCGGTAATATCTAACATACAACAAAAATCTCTAATAGTGTCATCAAGGTCAAAGTCCTTGGGATTGGCTAACACGGGAACACTCTCATGAAATGTAGGTCTCTGGTCAGCAATGGGTGTAGTGATCAACACATCACTCCCTGCATCAGAACGGGAGTGAATGTCTCCTGATCCATAATCAATAACGGCTCTCGTAGAGGCGAGGAAAGGTCGTCCTAAGATGATTGGAGGTGCTCCATAGGGGTGGAGGTCTCCATGCGTAATACGACAAAATCAGAAGTGAAGTTCATGCCTTGAATAAGAATGACAATGTTTTCTAGAATACCCTTCAACCTCTTGATAGATCCATCAACAAATTGAACTATCATCCCTGTTTTCTTGAGAGGCCCGAGTTGAAAAGATTGCACCATAGAGAAGGGTATTATATTGATTGAAGCACCACCTTCAAGGAGAGTGTTATCACAAGAGTAGTCAGAGATGGAGAACTCACAAGAGGTGTGGCAATGTTCCCTTTCTTAGAATGTGGATGGTGAGAGACAGCGTGGGTTGTGGCCATGGTCAAGATGTGACGCTCATATCAGTTCCTCTGCTTTCTCTTCTTGTGTTGAGGAGCAAATAAATGGGTCATGACCTAGTGAGGTGGGGCTTTAATGATCTCATGAAGGGTGCCTACCACTTCAGGTTCAGTCAACATTTTTTTGAATTTTTGGACCTCCTCTATACAAGGGAGGATATCAAAATCAGCATATACACGAGGATTGCAAAGAGTAGTCTGTACAGTGGCAACCTTGGGGTCAAAGGTGGGACATGTGGTGAATGACTCTGTGGGAAAATGGTCTAGCATGGGTTCCCTCTCCTTGCAAAAATGAATTAACAATGTGTCTCTCGAAATCTTTTTGGATTTTTAAAATTTTCTCATTTTTTATATTTTGAGCGATTGCAATCTCTCATAATCATCCTCAAGTGAATCCATATCCGCAAATAGTGGAGCAACATTATGTCTCTTATTTATGTTAAATAGATTGCTAATCCTCGAATTCATATGCTCCATCATCTGGTTTAGGGTCTCAAGTGTGGACATCATGAAAGGTGACTCCAAAATCCCAGGATCAGATGAGTGGAATGAGGGTGGGTGAAAATCAAAGTCTGATTCCTGAAATAATGGGTTAGGTGGACATATACAAAAATCACGAGGAATGTCCTCTTGGAAAAAGGGAGGTGGATCGGCTGGAGGGTGCGAGGGATCCAACAAGAGAAAATGATCGGGAGAGTACGATGGACAAGTCAAAAGATGTGAAAAAAAGGCATAAATGTTGATAAGGATCTAGTAAGCACACAAGCAATCACAAACAATATACGAAGTAAAACAAGCCCTCAATTCACCTACTCAACTCGGTGAAGACTGTGAAAGCTCGGTCTCTTAATCTTGTCTGTTTTAGAGTAAGGTGAGAATCACAAAAATTGTAGAAACACTTAGGTTGGCTTATGGGATTTGGGCACTAACCTTAGTGTGTATGCGAGCAATTTAAAACGAATACAATGAGGAGATTAGTCGCCCCAAGACAAATTTTTTTCTTTTTAATATATTTTAGGGTCGAGTAATTTAAGCAGTCCCAAATTTTAGGTAGTTGTCACTTGGTGTGAATATTTTCAATAAATTTCCTATCGAGAGTCTAATTTTCTTTTAGATTATATGAGTGAAATCAAGAAAGGAGATCGGAAAATACAGTGCATGATTAATGCAATGATGCATGCAGGGGTCAGAGATGCGTACCTTGTCACCAACATTCTACATGCAAGGTAATCCACACAGAATTTAAATATAGAAAGTAAACTATCCTAAATAATGCACGTGAACCGTCCTAACAATAGCTTCTATTAACAGGCCAGAACCAGTTAAATTTGACCAAGTCCAATTACGCTCTATTCAATAGGTACATAAATTCTTGTTTAGGGTTTTTGGACCTAATTAATTACCTAGCCCAAATAAATTAAAAAAGAAATCAATAGGTGGATTATGAAAGCTGTGTGAAATAAATAAAAATAAAGCTATGAAAAACAAAACCAGTGAGGTCCCTTAACTGCACCGCCACTTGACGAAACAGACCCCGCAACAAATGAATGTTCGTTTACAAGAGTTTAAATGCTAGCAATAAATAAAAGAAAGTCTAATTTTTTTTGGTCTCCTTCAAATCTGCTTCTCCTCCTCTTACGTTCTTTTGTGGTTTCGAGATGAATTAATCTGCCATCGCTTCGCTTGGGTGCTTGGATTTTAGAGGATCGCCTCCTTCGCACATGCCTTTGCAATAAAAAGGAAAGAAAGAATGTGTAAGAAACACATTTATAAAATATCAGCAGGAAAAATTGAAATAAAAACAGTCAATATGAATAATGAATTAATGTCGAAAACTATAAACAAATATTTACAACCAAGAATAGTAGGTCAAAAGAGAAACCTAACTACCCTCGCTGTGTCTCCTCGGCAACGATGCCATTTTGTTTGTAGGAGTTTTTTAGTTGATTTTTAATTATATGAAAATAAAAGTGCAATGTCGTTGACCCAAAGAATCCCACAACAAAAAATATTTTTTTCTTTTCTCAAGCCAAGATAATACAACAACTATGTAGCAAGAGATTTTTTTGCTATATAATTAACTTGTGTAACAATAACATCGAACTTAGGGAGGCTACAAATCTCGAGAGTTATTCAAATAATCGAAAAAATCAAATAAAAAAAGGGAATCTCAAATTCTAATAGTCTTGGTTTTTTGAAATTTTTATCTTTTTAATTTTTTTTTAATTTTTTATTTCTATTTTTATTTTCACATTTTCAAATTTTTAATGATTTTTTTTGCAAGTTTTTAATTTCAAGCATATTATTTTCAAAACAAATTTATACACAAAAGAAATGGATTTTTTTGTATTTTTTAAATATGACAAAAATACAAAAAGATATCTAAATAAAACCATTTTGTATTTTTTGCAACCAAACGAAGTCTAAAGGACATTATCTACAAAGAGGAAGTGAAATAACATTTTTCGGAATTTTTTATAATTTGATATGATTTTTTTTAAATTGTAATATTTTACGTTTTCTTGAGTTCTATAAATAATTAATGTTTGAAAATTGGATAGAAAATAAAAGACAGAAAAAGTAAACTAATCTATTTTTTGGAATTTTTAGAATTTTTTACTCAATATTTTAATTTTTATGATTTTTGAAAGTTCAAACAGGTGAAAAGTGATGTTTTTTTTAATAATATCAAATGATGATAAAATGCAATGAAAATATTATGCAAAGAAGAAACAAGTGACATGAACTTAACTTGAATTTTTCAGATTTTATTGAGCAATAAAAATATTTATTTCAATAAGAAGAACATTTCCAATAATTGTCTGGATAACATGACTGAAATGCAAATTGTTATTATTTTTGAATGAAAAACTACCAAAAAATAGAGGGAAAAAGGTGCATTTACCCAGTGTGCGCGTGCAACACACGTGACTGTCCCCAACATGGACGTTTTTGCAATTTTGGAGACCTCCAAGGGCGTGTATGTAATTTTTTCCAATTTTTTTAAAAAATTTCCCCTAGGGTTCTTCTGGTTCTTGATCATGCATGGGGGCAAAGGGACGTGGGGTGTTTCCCTTGCGTTCCTTCTCTTCTTCCCCTCCAAGCAAGGTGCGGCCGTATGGCTTCAAGTGGAGGTGTTCCCTCCCGGCGGTGGCACGTGTGGTGATCACGGTGACAAAAGGACTTCGGTGGCCATGAGATCGCATGGTCGGCGAAGAGGGGCTCGTGCTGGCAGACAACAAGCGGTGAAGGATGGCACTGCGTGCGATGATGGCCGGTGGAGGGATATGGCGGTGCGACCTCGTACAGGGATGGCGTCAGCAGACTGTGGTTCGCGCTTCGCATGAGGTGGCAGGCTGGGTGGTGCTGCATGGCGATGGTGCGCTGGTGGTGATGTGCGCCGGTGGGAGGCTGGCGATCGATGGTAGGCGCTCCGGTGGCAGATTGGTAGAGAAGGGTGGAGGTCGGCGCTCGCTCCCTACGTCGTTGGCGTTCGGTGGACGCGATGCATGGCATCTTAGAGACAGGTGGCAGATATGGAGGGCTGAGGGTGCGACACATGCCCCGTGGCGGTGGGGAAGAACTCACGTAGGAGATGGCTGGGCTGCTCTAGCGGCGGAGGTGGGCGGCCGACGAGCAGAGCTGGGCGGTGACGGTTGGAGTGCTGTTGCCCCCAACATTTTTTATTTTATTAATTTTTTTAAAAGTGAAAACAGAAACTGAAAAACCTTTTTTTTCTAGTTTTTTTATAAAAAGAAACTACAGAAATTTTTTATTGTAAAAACATAACTACAAAGTTTTTAAATTATTGTGAACCTACAAAAAAAAGGATAATTCGACTCAAGTACGACGACTCGATCCATAATTATTGGATGGAAAATGTGAACAGAAATGTCAAATTCAGCAAAGTGAGAGATCAAATCCGTGTCTCTGACCACCGTATGTGACCGGAGTTGATAGGTTGCGTGAGGCAGAATGCGAATGTGAAGAGATTGAGAATGTGAGATGGAAAATAGAGATCGATGGAAGATCAAATCGTGATGGAACAATGATCTATGATTAAGACATGCGATCTAAAAAATGATAATGAAATTCATAATGCAAAAATTAAACTACGATTAACTTAGATTAAGAAACAAGAAAAATTGGATCTCATCGTGGGAGCAGATAATGCTGTAATGGCCTCAACGAAGGCCGACTCGCTATCATGGGAAGGCTCGGAGGCTAGGCACCTTTCTACTACAAACAACTCTTAGAGATTAGGCTCCTCTCACCAAAGATTTATCAAATGATAATGAGGGAGGATGAGCCAATTAAATAGAAAAATAATTGAATTCGAATTTAAATTTTAAATTTTTGAATGGAGATAAAGATAAGGAAAAATTAAGTGGAGATAAAGATAGGGAAGGAAGTTAGTAGTGGAGTTAATAAAATTATTTACAAAATTTATTAATTAGTTTATTTATTTTCGTCACTTTATTAAATTAAATAATAAATGTTAATTATTTTTTTTGTGAGGGTTATTTTAGGTAATTAACTATATATGTATACTATAAACATATGGTAAATTATATACATAGTTAAATAAGGAAATTAGCTTATTTTCTGTTTTAGTTTTTTTATTTTTATTTTAAATAATTATTAAAAATATTTACAAATACAAAATGTATAAAAATAAATATGGATATATACAATAAATAAATGGTAAAATCGTAAAAACCACCCTAGAAAATGGCCTTTCAAATCGTAACTCCAAAAAATATGAAACCGCAACCATTGTAAAGATAATTTAATTCAAAATATGATGGGAGTGAGTTTGGTTCAATTTGAGTTCATATGGAGCCGGAATTGATCTTTCAATTTTTCCCTTTATGGCTTTTTCTAGATGTGGTTACTTTTATTCTTTACATGATTTTTTTGCTATTATTTTTATTATTTATAAAACATTTTTATTTACAACTTTTGTTTTGAAAATTTCATTAATTTGAGGTCAATTTATGTACAAATAAAATAATGTAAGTTTTATACAAATGTACAATTTTTTTTTTGGATTTTCTGATTAAGGACCCTATCTCCCCCTACTTTATTCCTAGTCGATCAGGTCAAGTCTTGACCTTTTCTCGGAGTTCAGGTCAGCCTATATCTATTACATACGTATGATCCTCTCTTTTTTTAATTTCCTTTATTTTCCCTTTATATCATTATTTATTTATTTTATGTTAAAATGATAATATATGTATAATATTTACACACAGATGCATGTTAGTAATAATATGGATTTAGAATTATGTACAAGTGTTTTATAAGAGATTTTAATCTAAAATAAATGAACAAAAATGATAAAATGCAGATTCATCACAAACCTGGCTCTTCATTTATAACAATTGAACCACCTCTTCCTCTCTCTCATTCTCATACTACATGCCCCATCTTTCTCTCTATAGTCGCCCATCCTCTCTATATCAATATAGTGATCATACACTTATTGACTTAGAATCTTGTAGTCACCGTGGCATCGTTGTGCTACCAAATCAACTACTTGTGGATCTCTATCTTCTTTGGTGCACTTGGCTCGTGAAGAATACGTCGGATTTCGTGAGACATAATCAGGAAGCTCACTGCTCAGATCATCAACTTGTATTGTGAGAAGCACACATTTCATCAACATGATTGCAAGCGTCTCCTCCATTGGGTCGGACTTGAGATAGGAGGTCTCTTCATTTATAGGCTTCGATCGCAACCATGCTTCAAGAGGTAAACAGAATACCCCTTTGCGGTTTAGATGAAAAGATCTAAGAAATATTCTTGGATCATGTGGTTTCATCATTTTAAAATTATTTTGTTAAAGTTCTGGTGTCCTGAGCAACTAGTACGACTAGTTGATGTCGATGGAATATGATGTGATCATCACGCTTCTGAGATGCACTTAAGGTACTCCCACAACCATCACCATTCTGATTGAGAATAATACAAAATAATGCCAATGTACTTGCGATTTTATCAATCAACTTTGATAACCGGCATTATACTATATATAGTAATAAATCAGAGATTTAGGCATATTTAAAATGATTTTAAGGATCCTAAATTTCTATTCATATCAAGCAAACATGTTTTTGATTTTGCATGTAAAAGTTGTCCTACAACTATTGTAGGATAAACTAGGATTTTCATGAAACATACATTCACTGGCCAATAATGTTTAATCAATAATTTTCATAATCATTAGCCATAATCAAGTCAAATTCATAATTTCCATGATTTCCATTGAAAAAGAAACACATTAAGCAAAGAGATTTGATGATCTAATCATCGTCCGACCCATCTCCACTAAATATGGAATTTCTAGGGTAAACGACATCGGAATAGTGTGAAATAAATTCGAGCAATTTTTAGGTTTGATTCTCTACTTTATCTAAGGTTTTTATTTAATATTTTGTAATGGGAAAACAGTAAGCAAAAAAAACATTTTCTTACAGATCCGTGAATACATGCAAAAATAATATCACAGCGGGATCTCTTCGAATCATATTTATGCACTTTTGGTACCAATAATTGGTTACTATTTTGGGGACATATTTAGACATTATAAATACACTATAATAATAAAAAACACGTCCAAACAGTGCACAATCAGAAAGTTTTATTTTCAGCAAAAAACCAATTTGAATCTTTCATCCAATGAAAAAACAATGAGTTCTCATGCATCTGATTGCTAAACCTTGTTCACCTAAGGTTTTGGATCATATCCAAGACCAGAACAAGGATCTGATACCACTTGAAGTTTATGGAGAAAAACTTAAGAGCATCACAGAAGTGTGGAGATCACATCATATGTGATCGGGAGCAACTAGTCGTAATAGTTGCTCGGGGCAGCATAATTTAAAATTTTAAAGCGGTAAAATCACATGATCCGAGAACACTTCTCTAATCATTTTATCTAAATCAAATATAAGATATAATAATACCTCCTGAATCTTGGTTGCGATTGAAGCCTCTAAATTAAGAGACCACATGTCTCAAGTTCGGCCCGTTAGAAGAGATGCTTGTGAGCACGTTGATGAGACACGTTCTACTCGCAATCCAGGATATTGATCCAAGAGATGAATCTCTTGATTTTTTTCACATGAAATCCGAGAACTTCTTCATGTACTAGACACACCGAGGAAGACGGAGGTCCATGAGCAGTTGAACGGCAACACGATGACGTGGCGACGTCGGTGACTTTTTTCTCCCCACGATATGGATAGCCACAAGTGAGAGAGTAAGAGAGGGAACATGTATGATGACGATGACAAAGAGAGCATACAAATTCAATGTTGTAAAAGAAGAGCTAGGGTTTCCTCTATTGTTATAATATTTTGGGAGTCCATGGATCTCAATCCATGGACAACACAAATCCCATGGTTGAGATTGATTTGTGTTTCTATCTATAGCCATGATTTTGTTATAAAAAATAAAACAACAATTAATTTAATTTAATACATTGAATAATCATCAATATAAATAATTCAACCAAATAAAGAGGCATTAAATAATTAATAAAGGAGGCAAGCTCCTTTCTAATAAGAGGGGGGATGGTTGTCCTAATTTAGGACTATGGTGGTTGTCCACCCTCCCTTTAAGCAAGGTGCGCTCTCTTTTCCTATTTTATGAGATCATTCATATTATCCTTTACTTATTTACAACAACTTTTATTTTATATTATGTAATAAAAATAATTCCAAATTATTTTGTAAAATATCAATCATGGCTTTGGAAATTTGTGAATCATATTCATAACCCAAAATAAAATGTAAATTACATTTTCAATTAATTGTCCAATGTAAATCCAATTAACATCAACATTTTAATTGTAAATGTTAATTACAAATAGCTCTCTCTTATATATTATAAATTATATTTATAATATATATATATATATGATTAATATGGATAGTACTATCCACATTAATCATATCCATGATAATTAAATCATATTTAATTATATTTGATCATCAATTTCATGCATCTAAATAATATGAATCAAATTCACATTTTCATGATAATTAAATCTCATTTAACTATCCATTTCTCAATGCTTGGATATACATTAAATCAATGGAATTATTCTTGAACTCTTTCAAGAATGATGTGCTTTCAACGCGGATACTTGGAGATAAGGACATTGCGATTGTACGCTCCACATATAGTGACTTGGATATTGAGATCATATCTCAAATCCGAATCTCTAGGACCTCTCATAGATGCTTGATTAAATCAAAGACGTAAATCTAATCTTCTCATTGTATATGAATCACATTTAGATCAATGTCCAACATTTGGACCAAGATTAGGTTACTTATCTACTGAGAGGAGTTATTAAAATCCATATCTATTCATCACTCCTCGGAATGGAAGCGTCAGGGTTATACAATCGTTTATTGATCACATCACCCGTGAGTATTCCTAATACCCTTACATCTTGCATTATGGAAGATCTAGAATAAACCCAAAGATATAGATCAATTTTAAACTATCATCTTCAGGGTTTTATCATGAAGTTTCTTATTTGATCATTGGGAGTTGGTATCGATCATATACTTTCCAAAAGCATATATCATACGTAGGTATTGATCATATACTTTCCAAAAGTATATATAACACTTACAAATTCAGTCAACTTCCAAATCGAGATCACCATGCACGGAACTTGATCCCATTATCTCAAGAGTGATTCATGTCTTCCGGTTCATTAGTGTACTTGTATGATCCCTTTAAGAGATCATATTACTCATATTCCCTTTTATGCACACCAGCTCGTCGGTATATAGACCTTAATTATATCATCTACCTATTGATCTACCAAATGTACATATTTAAACATATAGTAACACATCCATCTTCGTTAGAGGATGTGTGCCTACAACATGACAGTATACAACGTAGGTCTTGGTTATCTCGATCTTGTTAAGCCAACTTTTTGACCTAACTTATCTAACACCTCCGAATCTCTATTCCTTTGCAGCGGACCTGCATCAAGAGGCCAATTTGATATCATCCTATATATGAATTTCCATCTCCCTCTTAGGATGGAGATCATCTCTTAACAATCACTTGATGGTGCTTGATGAGTACTCAATCTAACTCTTTAGATATCATCCAAGTACTAGCCTATGCGACTCAACATTTGAATCAACTATATGATAGCTAAGATGACCATGGTACATTACCCTAATTGTACTAAGGGATCTATTATGCAAATTAGTTGTTCGTCATTTCGGTCTAGGGAATGATTTGAAATAACATTTATTGCATAATGGCTTGTCGTGGGATCTCATATCCAACAATGATGCCTCCTTCATGCTCGTATGGAGGCGATGGAGGTGGGAGGAGCTTCTGTGAAGTTTGGCGAAGAAGAGGTTAGGAAGAGGGAGCTCTCGAGATGACTGAGATTGTGGGACGATGGGTGCTCGTTGGAGGCAGAATGCTCATTTAGTTTTTGAGCAATCTTTGATCATTAAAGACTAAGCAGAACCTGTAGTGGTAAAATGGAACGCCAGGGCAACCAGGGGGTGAAAGGGGATGATATGGAAGTGAATGGTGGGTAGGAATAGTGGATGAAGGTGATGCCCTGAGTTGGGTTCTTCGCACAGAAGAATAACTATTAAAGATGGCCGGAAATGTGTTTTGAAGCTTTGGGAAAGGTGGTTTCATATGGTTGTCATGGTATTATCAACCGCTAGTGAGTATATGGAGGTAAGAGGACTTTTGGAGTTAGGGTTACAGTGTGTAAGAAGGAAGTTAGGAGAGGCGAATGGTGTCATCAGTTAGGGAATGTACGAAGAGTAGTTAGGATAAATGGAGGAAGTTGAGTACTTGGGTGTGTTGCGATGAGGGATGAAAAGGTGCGAGAGGTTGAAAGATATTGAGTAGCCATTAGATAGTGTGATCCAACAACTGAGGGAAGGGTACGGACGATGAATAGCCATTCATTCATCTTTATTCTTCCATTTTGGCTTTAAATCCCTAGTTAAGTTCTTGTAAATACATCTAACTTGCATAAATTAACATCTAACATTCATTTGTAATTAGCATGTAAATACATGTATTTGAACCCAAAGTTAAAGAATAAAGAAAAGAAAAGAAAAATAAAGGAAATATCAAAGATACTGATTGGCCCTGAACCCCGAGACCAAGTCAAATATTGACTAGGTCGATCAGACATAAAGTAGGGGGAGATAAGGGTAAAATAAAAAAAATATACACAGAAACCCTAATTATTTTGTATACAATATATTATGTAAATACCTGAGTATTACTCTATTTTGTTTATTAATATGCACATATCAAACAATTAAGTTTTCAATATAAAACTTGTATATTTTAATGTATAGAAAATTAGAAAAATATTTGCCAAAATAAATCATGCACAATGCAAATGGTACAAATAGATGAAATGGCCACAAACAGAACTTCATTGATTATTATATACTCCATATGAACTCAAATTAAACCAAACTCCCCTCCATTGTAGTTTAAATTATATTATCAATTAAGAAGGTGGGTTCATTGAAAATGGAGCTAAGATACAAAAGCCAACCTATTGAATACTGGGGCATATGTATAAAAACCCTATTATTTTATTCATTACATTTTTTAATCGCTTTATATTTTGAATTCATGTATATATTATATAAAATAATAAATTAAAAAGTAAATAAAATACCAAAATAGATGATAAAGTGAAATACATAAGTAAAGTATACTTATAGTGTATATACATGTATTATTTATACATACAAACAAAATTAATACAATACCATAAAAATATGTAAGTACATTATAAATAATGTTATAAATATATAAATATGTGAATAGAATATTTTCTATAAAATAAAAACAAAATATAAATATTTAAAATACAAGTATATATGTATATATTAACATATAATAAATAAGGTAAAATCATCATAAACTAGTTTGTAAAAAAGAAATATTGTTTATTTTAAGTATTTTTTAATAAAATCATTTATTATTTTCATTTTAATTTCCTTTCCTTTTTATTTTCTATTTTATCCTATTATGTTTGACATGGATCAATAGGTGTGAGAGGAATGTAGACCTGCTCGGTCAATAACTACCCCGCTGACGAATATGCATTTTGTCATCTTTATTCATTTATTTTTGCTTAAAATCTATTATAAAACACCTACAATTATCAATAAATCTATTATTTTACTAACCCCAATTCTTGTTTAAATATTGTATATTTATCACTATTTTAACCTAAAATAAATATAGAAAGAAATACAGGAAAAATAATGAAAGCAAAGACTGTATATATGTAATAGATACATGCTAACTATGACTTCAAGAGAAGGTCAATACTTGACCAGATTGACAAGGAATAAAGGAGGGGGAGATAAGGCCCAAAAAATAACAAAAATTCATGAAATCATCTATCATTGTATATTCATCATCTACACAATATTGTTTATAATACATATTCTTTTCTTTAATTTATTCACCACCAAACTCTTTTTAAATAAAAATTATTTATTCTTAAAAATTGTGAATAAAAATATTTTGTAAATAATAAAATAACTGCAATAAAAATCATTATACATTGTATAAATAACAACACTCTCAAAACCCATAAAGCATAACTTACAAGATCAATATCTTATCCACCAAAACTCTGAGTTCATCAAACTCACTTTCATAAGGAGGTGGTTTCATAAAAATCAAAGTTAAGGTGTGAAATGTGGCTAATTGGGGTACTATAGTATAGTATACCAATACATACTATTTACATTATTTATTTATTTCTTTTCTTATATATACTTGTAAATATTTTATTTTTAATTATTTGTAAATATTGTGTTTGACTAACATAAAATACAACTAAAATCGCAAAATGAAAATCAACAAAAATAAAATCATGTATATGTTGTACATATAATGTATATATAATACATATACATATTTATTTAACCTGATAATTTAATTCTTAAAAATCATATAAAAATTTCATTAAAATCCTTGTCAAAATTTGTAAATTAACAAAATACTAAATTATGTATTTATTTATATAAAAAATTAATTAAAAATAAAAACTGTGTATTTAAATGTGTACATACCTATGAATAATACATTATATTTATTTAAACCCTTATATATGCATTATATAATTAATTAAAATCACTATAGGCTATATAATTAAATTAATATTTTTTATTTAGATTTTTTTTTTCTAACTCATTTCCTATTTTATTTTTCCTTTTTTTAAAATTTTCCCTTCTTTTGTCATTTCCTTTTTTCGTCTTTTCCCTTGTGCGTTCCCATTGGTTGGCCCGGGTCTTTTGACCCAGGTCAACTCTCCAGTCCACCGGCTAATCCCACTCCGCTCGCATTCCACCCGTCTTTCTTCCAATTTTCCTATGTGCCTCTCTCATTAACCTACCTCAGCTACTTCACCAATTCTTTCGCCCATTCACCCTTCTCCATCGCCAACCCATTCATCCCGCCGATCTTGCCTTGATTTGCTTCAATTTCAAATTAAAAAATCATTGAAGTCATATGTCCATATATATCACCTTCACCTCCTCCTTGCAATTGGTTCCGATTTTCTTGCTCTTTTGCATCCAAAGTTGATTCTTGGAGTCTAGGTAGAGACAGGGCTTCTATCTCCATAACTGGAAGTGTGTAAGGAAGCTTGAGAATTGTGATCCAGCATGTGGCCGGAGTCCTCCGTCGTGTTCCGACTTTCCACCACCTGCAACAGATCGAGGACGATCTTCACCTCCATTCCACTGTGGAGGTGAAAATTCAAAAATTATAAAAATTCCCTCTTTTATTTTAAAGTTAATTAAAAATATGAAAACTTTCTCAAAAATTCTAAAAATAGTCATGCTTGTTCTTCTTCATTCCTTTTAATTTCTAAACAAATTCTTGCATTTTTATTCTTCATAAAAATTAAATAAAATCATAATACATTCAAAAACATAAAAAACATTGAAATTCATAGGAAATTTATAAAAATCATAAAATACTTTTCTGGAAATATAAAAATGTCTCCTCTCTATATGTATTCATCTACTATTGATCGTATTTGCTATTTTAAAAATCCAAAACAATCGTGTTGTTTATTTTTGCTTTATTCTCTGTTTTTGATTTATCGAAAAGCATTAAAAATTTTGGAAAATTATGGAAAATCATAAAAATATTAAAAATTTGTTCAGAAATAAAAAAATATTTGAATTTTTGTATTTTTTGACCACGTTGTAAAAATCTAAATAGTTGTCTCTTTTTCTTTTTTATTCAATTTTTTATTCATTTTTCTTTTCTTTTATTTTATAAAATTTGAAACATTTACATAAATAAAACCATAAAAAATACAAAATTAGGAAACCAAATAAAAATTATAAAAAATAAATTCCATAAACAATAAAAAATTTTAAAAATACAAAAATCAAGCATAGTGTTCATAGAAAATCCTCTTTATTTCATTGATTCTTTCATTAATTTAATAACCCTTGAGATTTTTGTAGCCTTAATGAGTTTGATCTTGTACGCTATACAGGTAAAAAATATCACTACTAGTTCTTGTACCACATTCTTTTTCTTGTATGTTGACTTGAGTTGTGTACAAAATACAAATATTTTTATTGAGGGATTTTTAGGGTTTTAGCGACACTGTAGATAAATCTCATAGATTAAAACCTCGAGATTCCCTACTCAAAAAATGGTGCCATTGCCGTGGAGGTACATCGAGGGTAGTTAGGTTTTTCTCTTGACCTACTATTTTTGGTTGTAGATACATGTTTTTCTCTATCAAGTTTTGTCTATATTTTTCTATAATTTATCTCAATGTATGTATTACTGTCACATATTTTTTGTATACTTCTATCATTTATTTCATTCATTTATTTTTTCTATATTTTTATGTATAGTTTCATTTTATTTTTGCTCATATTGTTATAATTCTATCTCTTACACATTCTTGTGTTTCCTCTTTCTTGAGATGGACCGACGAGTGAGGGCAGTATTCTCAGGAGTGCTAGAGCACCTGAGTGAAGCGGAGTTGACTTATTTCTTCATCAAGTTGTAGGAGAGCGTAGGAGTAGGAGCATAAGATTTGGAGGAGACCAGTTACTTGGAGCTTTTTTGCATACACATTTTTATTTTATTTAGATTTTTTATTCATTCATTATTTTTGTAAAAATTTATAATTAGCTATTTGGCATTTTCCTTTTTTTGGTTTTCTAGAAGGCCACTATATATCTTGTGTTTGCAAGGTTTGTTTCACAAAAGTATTGGTGCACTTGGGGGACCTCGCCAATTTTGTTTTCATCGCCTTCTTTTTTTTTGTTTTCTTGTGATTTTGTGTGGTTGAGCCATTAGAAGTAGGTTTTATTATCTTGCTTGAGCTAGGTAAACGATTAGGTCCAAAGCCCCTAAACAAGAATATTTGTACCTATTGAGTAGAGCGTAGCTTGGCCTTAGTCAAATTAACTTGTTTTTTCCCGTTAATAGAAGTTTCTACTAGGATAGTTCTTGAGCATCATTTAGGTTAGTTTATTTTATGTTTTTTATTTTATGTGTGGATAACCCTGCATGTAGAGTGATGGTGACAAGGTATGCATCCTCTATCTTCTCCATGCATCATTGATTTGATCGTGCATTGGCTTTTTTGAAATCCTTCCCCATTTCACTCACATAATATCAAAAGGAAATTGGAAAATTCAATAGATGTTTACTTAAAAAATCCAAAAAAGTGACAATCATGTAAAATCGGGAATGCTAAAGAAAGCTCGACCCTAAAACTAAATGTAAGTACAAATTCATTATTTTGGGGATAGTAACCCCCTCATGGTTTATAGGTGCTTACATTCAGATAGAGTGGGTGATGATGTAGTTGTAAGGATAGAGCCCAAATCCCTGGACTTGTGCCATAAGTACATGTACATCACTTTTTGGTAATATGGTTGCAACTGTAAGCGCTTACCTCCGACCATACAAATCATTTTGATGTGCTAATCATCTTATCTCCCTTTGGGCCTGATATTGAACTCGACAGCCTAGGAAGATGGTACTACTATTTGGGAGGTTTGAGTATGCATGATGGCGATAGTGGCGACTCACCTTGCATGTTTGCTTGTAAGCAACTTCTTGTAGATTCACTAAACTTCAAATTGAAAAGATAAAAGACCGAACTCTTATGGTATCCACTTGTGTCTAGTTGGTGAATCAGGGGTTTGTATTGTGTTTGTTTTGTAGTGTAAAGATCATTTGCACCCTTCACACCTTTTTATCACTCTTTTTCTTGTGTTGACCATCGTGTTCTCTCATCTTTCCTCTTGATATCAAAGATTTCAGATTGGAGCATTTCTCGTTCGGACTTTGTGAACTCATTTCACACACCAATCCGGTCATCTTCGATTCAGGAAGACTCACATCCTGAATATTCCTCTTTCTCCACTTCACCATTCACATCATTGATCAATCCATTGTTCATGATTAACTATAATCTTGAACTATCATTTAAGACAGGGGCAGGATAGACCAACACATGGATTAGAATCCATGCGATTCATGAGCATTTTGAGATTAATTCCACGATTTTACCACTCCTCCCAATATTCTGTGGAAATATCAATGGAGAGCCTTGTGTAAACCCCCAACAATTTGATTACATCTGTGGAAAGATACACTACCCAAATGTCCATTTAGAGGTAGTGAAGATGGCAACCTTCCAATTCAGCGTTATGGACAAGGTATTGTATTGGATTAACCACTTGGGATGGGTTGTCACGCCTTGGGAAGAGTTGAGGTCTGCTTTCTTGAACAACTATTACCCACTTGGATGACTCAACCAAATACGATCTTTAATTGCCAACTTCTCCCAAATGTCCCATGAGCCTATTAACGAGGCATGGGAAAGATCCAAAGACTTGAGGATAAGTTCCCCATCATAATATTCCAAAGACTAGCCTTGTGAATAATTTCTTTGGGGGTTTAGCAATGAGAACCAGAAGCTGGTAGCTGTTTTGTTGGTCCCATTTCAACAAAGATGAGGATGTCCTTTATTAGATTTTTGAGGAGATGGCAGGGAGCTCTGCATCTCTTTCTTCTTCATGTGCTTTTCAGTAGCACCCAGTACCTTCTCCTGCAGTACCCCATAAGGCTATCAACATGACGACATCACATTATGTAGATAGGGTGGACAGTTCAGATCTGACCATCACTGGAAATCACCTATTTAAAGTGGACATAATTGAGAAATAGTCCAAGGAGCTAGAAAAGCTCAAATTGATCGAACAAAGGTCAAAGAACTTGGACAAGCTGGATGAGATTACGAAGCATCTAGAGCTTCTTGTGAGTACGATAAGTGCATGTCAGAGTGCGAGTGCAACAGTGATACCTCTGCTCATGAGAAGGCTTCTTCCACTACCACAAAGTAGAGTATCGGAGGACCATCCACTGTTCATCTTGTTTACTACGTGTAGACCCTTGATCAAGTCCAACAACATTCACAATAGATTATACCGTACCAGTAGGAGTCCATACTTTTATGAGTAGCAGTCTCCACCTCCACCTCTCATTCAGAAGGTAAATGACATTTTATTCGACAGATATCGCAACCAGTCCCATCCGTCA
Source organism: Ottelia alismoides (assembly GCA_037367405.1). Lineage (NCBI taxonomy): Eukaryota > Viridiplantae > Streptophyta > Magnoliopsida > Alismatales > Hydrocharitaceae > Ottelia > Ottelia alismoides. The sequence goes on along the minus strand of JAZKJV010010969.1, from coordinate 120,119 downwards.
GGGCAAGATCAGTTGGGTTCCCAACAAAGTCAGAGGCCCTCCCACCACTTTCAAGGAGGGAGACCCGACCCCAACACTAGTAGTTCCAGCCTCACTTTCAGTCTTCACCTCAATTCCTGAACTGGAGACATGGACAATAGCAGATGCAGTCTGCATATTTTTCGTGCCTTGCTATAAGCAGCAGTCTGCATTGTATGGACAGTATTCATATCCTCCTCTTACTCATTACCAACCATAGTATGGATACCAACAACCTCCTCACTATCAGTCTCAGTGACAACTAGTCATTGAGCATTCCGAGGCATCTTCGGTGAATCCTACACTCGATCAGTTAGCACTGTTGATGAAGAATATGAATGATCTGACTTAGAGGATCGACGACTCGATCACCACGAAAACACTTATTCCTGCACAAGTGGAAGCAAATCCTAACAATGTTAGACACAAGGAGTAGGTATCCCATGATCCGTCCACCCTCGAATATAGGTATGGCCCTTGATTTTACATGTTTATCTGATGCCATTTATCTCAGGAGCTGTAGGAGATTGCAGCCGCCTTCACAACCGTTAGGATTGGGGGATCAAGCCATTGAGAGAGCTTCACCGACATCATCATCTTCTTCACCAACAATATGAAGATCCAGTGTTGCAGAGCCACATCTTGGAGTTTCACCATCTTCGTCTTCACCACCACCACCATCTTCATTCAGAAAATACCAAAAAGACTATAAAGAGAGATGCAGTTCATAGTCAACAGAGAAGGAGCAAACACCCTTCATGGAATCTCCTTCTACACCAGCAGCAGCATCGCATTTTATTTTTGAATTTATTTCTTCTACTCCTATTTTGGATAACATTGTGCATACTGATTCTGGTTATCAAATGTATATGATGAATCTATTTTGAATAAGAGAAATGAGCAGTTGAATGTTTCTTCTTATTTCGTGCCATTTCCTTCTTCTTTGAATAAACAACACTATCTGATCCCGGAGTGGTAGAGATCTTACAGAACATATTTTTAGAGATGCCACTCCTTAAGATCATGGAGTACATGCCTGAAGTGAAAAAGGGAACGAAAGAAGAACGTACTCAAAAACACCAGCCAAAGCAAAATAGAAGAAAGAAAATAAAAAAACACATCTTAACCATGGCCACAGTTCATGCCATTAGCAACCTCCCACCCAAAAGGAAAGAAAAGGGAGCACCTCACAACTGTTGCCACATCTTTTATCTAGAGTTTGATCATACTCTTCTCTATAGTGGATCATCCATCTATCTCATGATATCCCTGCTACTCACTGAGTTTGGTTTGGGGCCTCTTAGATCCACAAGGATGATCCTTTAGTTTGTTGATAGATCGATCAAGAGGCCGAGGGGCATATTAGAGGGCGTTATTGTAACAGTGCGAGGAATGAGATTCCCATTTGATTTTGTTGTCATGGATATGGATACCTCTGCACCATTACTCCATGCACTGATCATACCTGGTCGACCGTTCCTTCGAACAACCGAAGCAATAGTTGATTATTGTACTGGAGAGATCATATTTCACTCCCGTAATGACAAGGTTAAAATTGAGACAATCCCCGATCCCAGGCCACCACCACCACCACCAGCAATAGATGAGAGAGAGATGGTTACACCATATCCTGAGGATTGCGATTTTCTTGACAAGTTTCGATAGACAAAATTGTTTACTGATTCATGGATACCAAATATTTCTGATCTCAAAAGGACCTTATGGAAAGAACAGTCACATTGAGTTTCCTTGTTGATCATATTAAGTCATTTGTTGATGGACAGTTTGAGTTGATTTTTTAGGATCATTGTAAGATTTCAAAGGTACATTCTGATATTCCTTTGACACATTATTCTGAGATTACAGCTGAGATACCTCCTACTAAAAAATATGAGAGTTTTGCTGAGGATTCTGAACATTCTGGCGAGCCTTTTCTGTCTGAGCATAGATCATTCGTTGTAGATCTTTATGAGATTTTACATACTGAGCCCCTAGTAGCCACGGTGAATAGTATACATAGTGCAGATCAGATACCTTCTACTAGTGCAGTTACAGAGGTTGTCATAGGGCCGATTCAGAATGCACCTGAGCTCAAGGCTTTACCTGCAACGTTGATGTATGCCTTCCTTTCGGGTCCCCCTGTTGGCATGAGATCCTTGAGGATCGATAATTATTAATGATACCAAAGTGTCATTGTTATCCCCAAAAATCTCGTAGCAGACAAACAAATTTTTTCCTACTCTCGTTGCAGAATAATTACAAAAAATAATGTGGAGCAAGAGAATTTTTTTGCTACTTATTTACCTGTATAGCAGACAGGATCGAACTCAGGGAGGATACAATTCCTGAGGGTTATTCAATTAATCGACAAAAAATCAATTAAAAGAAAAAGGAAATCTCAAAGGCAAACTATCCTTGATTTTTGTAGAATTTTTCCATTTTTAATTTTTATATTTTTTATTTATATTTTTTATTTTCTGATTTTCATAATTTTATTGATTTTAATTTTGCAGATTTTTTTTATTTTCAAAAAAAAAGGAGCAATATGCACAAGATAAGAAATATGCATGCCAACTATTTTTATATTTTTCAATTATATCAAAAAATGCTCAGAAAAATCCCGAGAAAATATTTTTGGGTTTTAAGGCATTCTAAATGTTTTAAAGAATTTTTGTGGATTTTTCAGATGTTTTTGTATTTTTCAAAAATTAAATAGTGATAAAAATGAAAAATAATGCACAACCTGGAGTAATTTGCAATTTAAAAATATTTTAATTCCAAAACTCCTGGAAATTATTTTTATGATAAAATAGGGACCAATATCTACAAACAGAGACTAAAATCATGATTTTTGAATTTGTGTAGAATGTTTTATGATTTTTATAAGATTTTTAGTATTTTCCAAATTTTTTTGGGTTTTATAAATAGTTAATGCACAAAATTTGGAAAGAAACTAAAAGATAATGAAATAAAACAACTCTAATATTTTTGGATTTTTTAGAGCAATATTCAAATTTTTATGATTTTCTTAATTTCAGGAAGACAAAAAGATGTTGTTTTTTATTTATTAAAAACATCAAATGGAAATAAAATGTTACGAAATTTTTATACAATGATAAAGTAAATAACAAGAACATACACAATTTTTTTGGAAATTTTTAGAGCTTAAAAAACATTTATTTTGATCAAAAAGAGCATGCAAATTAAAGGTTTGATACACGAGGACCAGAATGTAAATATTAGAAGTTATTGCACCAAAATGTAACAATAAATAAATTGTAGGAAGAAATTGAAATTTACCCAATAGGTAAGTGTCGCGCATGTAACTTGAGAGCTTGTGGGGACTGGTTTGCAATTTTTGAAAGCTCCATGGACTTCAACGCAATATTTCTAGATTTTTTATTTAAAAATCTCCCTAAGGCTTCCTGTACATATTCTTGTTCCTTCTTCACACAAAGAGGAAGAGGGAGGCCGCCGCCATGCACCTTGCTTTGGAACAAGGGAGAACGGTGGTGCGGTTGCGAGGTGGCGACGAGATCGGCAAGGCATGTGAGCCGTCGCGCAGGCATCGTTGGGCTCGCGGAGGTCGCGACGGAGCCTCACGCGGTGGAGCGATTGGTGGGAGCCGGTGGGGGCGACACACGCCCCCGCAGCACGGTTGAGCGAAGATGGATCTGGAGGGGCGTTGTGGTGGCGCAGGGGCGCAAGAGAACACCACCCCAGTAGTTCTGGTCGGAGAGAGCGGCGGCGGCACGAGCAGCAGGGCACGGGCTAGCCGCCACCGGTGTAGGGTGGAGGCGCAGCGAGAGGGCCGCCGCCTATCTGAGTGCTGGCAGCGTTCTCTTGATCTGTTGCTTATTATTTTATTTATTTATTTTGTATACAGATCTGGTGTTTTTTTATTCTTTTTAAAATAGGAAATGTAAACAGAATAAAAATAATTTTTATTTTTATTTTTATTTTTTTATATGATCCTGCAAAATAAATGTTAGAGAGAAAAAACATTTTTTTTATTTTTTTATTCTTTTTTATTTATAGACATATTAGGATGCGATCGTGATGACTCGATCCCAACAATCAAAACAGAATATGTGAACGGGGATCCGGTGAAAAATGAGGAATGGATCCAAATCTCCAGCCCTCGTACACGTCCGGAGTTGAGAGATTGTGTGAGGTAGAAACGAACTCGGAGAGATCAAGAGAGTGAGATGAAAACTCGAGTCGGTGGAAGATTAAATCTTGATGTTGGTGATTCTAAGATCTAGATAAAAAAATTGACAACGAAGAGAAAATGCGAGAAAATAAATCTACGATTAATCTATGATAAAAATAGGAAAAAATTATGTGGATCTCACCTTAGGAGTAGAAAAGACCTTGATCACCTCGATGAAGGCTGACTTGCTGTCACCGGACAGCTCGAAGGCTAGACACCCTTCTATGACATGAAGACTCTCGGAGATCGGGCTCCTCTCACTAAAGATTGATCCAGTTGGAATGAGGGAGAAGGAGCCATATAAATAGAAAAGATAATGGAGATGAAATTTGAATTTTGACCTTTTGGATAAAGATAAGAGATAGAATTGAAATGAGATAGAGATAAAAAGATAAGTGTCAAAAAATATTTACAAAAATTAACTAATTTTTTGAATGTTCTTCACTTTATTTATTGGAAAATTAAAAGTTAATTTTTTATTTTTTGTGGATGTTAGTTAAGAAAATTAAATATATACATATGCTATATACATATATGACATTATATAAATTTGATAAAGGAGGAAATTAATTTTTTTAATAAATTTTTTTATTTTAAATAATAAGTATAAAATATTTACAAATATATAAAAATACAATATGTACAAAATACATGTGAAAATTGCACAAACCACCCCAGAAAATCGACTTTTCAACCGTAACCCTAAAAATTATGAAATCACAGCCATTTTAAAGAAAATTTTATTCAGAATACAATGAAAGTGAGTTTGGTTCAATTGGAGTTCATATGGAGCCGGAATTGGTCTTTCAATTATTGCTTAGTGGCTTTTTCCATGTGTGGTTTCTTTTATTCTGTACATGATCTAATTATGCAATTATTTTTATTGATTAGAAGATGTTTTTATTTACAACTCTTGTTTCAAAAATTATTTTATTTGAGGTCAAATAATGTACAAATAAAACAGTGAAGTATATAAATATACACAACCCACATTTTCTTGGATTTTCTGAATAAAGACCCTATCTCCCCCTACTTTATTCATGGTCAAAAAGGTCATGTCTTGACCTTCTCTCGGGGTTTGGGTCAGCCTGTATCTATTACATATATAAAGTCTTCCCTTTTTTTATTTTCTTGTCTTTATTTTTCCTCTCTTTCTTTATTTATTTATTTTAGGTTAAATTGGTAAGAAGTGTACAATATTTACACACAAATGCAAGTTAGTAAGAATATGGAGTTAGGGTTATATACAGGTATTTTATAAGGGATTTTAAGCTAAAATAAATGAATAAAGATGAAAAATCTTCTTCTCCTCTTCTCACACTATCCTATGGATCGCAAAAAATCACGTCGCCTCCACTTTGCTTAGGTGCTTCGGCTCTCCTAAGATCGCCTCCTTCGCTCCACAGGCCCTCATAAGAAAAAGAAAATAGAATGTGTAAGAAACACAATTATAAAATATGATAAAAAATGAAACAAATGCAGTGAATATGAACAATGGAATAATGTGGCAAAATATAAACATATATGTACAACCAAGAATAGCAGGTCAAAAGAGAAACCTAACTACCCTCGCCGTGCCTCCCCAACAATGGAGCCATTTTGTTGGCACGAGATCCACGAGAATCGATAATTATTAATGGTATGAAAGTGTCGTTGCTATCCCCAGAAATCCAGTGACAGACAAACAAATTTTTTTCTTCTCTCGCTGCAGAATAATTACAAAGAATAATGTGCAGCAAGCGAATATTTTTTGCTACTTATTTAACTATATAACGGATAGGATCGAACTCAGGGAGGTTATAATTCTCGAGGGTTATTCAATTAATTGACAAAAAATCAATTAAAAGAAAAAGGAAATCTCAAAGGCAAACTACCCTTGATTTTTGTGGAATTTTTCTCTTTTTAATTTGTTAATTTTTTTATTTCTATTTTTTTATTTTCTGATTTTCAAATTTGTATTGATTTTAATTTTGCAGATTTTTTTATTTTCAAAAAAATAAAGAGCAATATGCACAAGATAAGAAATACACACACTAACTCTTTTTATATTTTTTAATTATATCAAAAAATGTTCAAAAAAAATCTAGAGAAAATACTTTTGGGTTTTAAAGATTTTGAAATATTTTGAGAATTTTTGTGGATTTTTCATATGTTTTTGAATTTTTCTAAAAATTAAATAGTGACAAAAATGAGAAACAATGCAAAGCCTAGAGTAATTTGCAATTTAAAAATATTTTAAGTGCCCAAAACTCCTAGCAATTTTTTTATGATAATATATGGACTAATATCTACAAACAGAGTCCAAAATCATGATTTTTGGATTTTTGTAGAATTTTTATGATTTTATAAGATTTTTAATATTTTTCATTTTTTGCGGTTTTATAAATAGTTAATGCACAAAATTTGGATAGAAAATAAAAGACAATGAAATAAAACTACTCTAATATTTTTGGAATTTTTATAAAAATATTCGAATTTTTATGATTTTCTTAATTTTGGGAAGACAAAATGATGTTGTTTCTAATTTTTTTAATATCAAATTTTTTGAAATTTTTAGAGCTTATAAAATATTTATTTTAATCAAAAAGAGCATGCAAATTAAAGGTCTGATACACAGTGACCAGAATGTAAATATTACAAGTTCTTGCACTAAAATATAACAATAAATAAGTTTCAGGAAGAAATTGAAATTTACCCAATAGGTGAGCACGGTGCACGTGACTTCAGAGCTTGGGGGACTGGTTTGCAATTTTCAAAAGTTCCAAGGACTTCACCACAATATTTCCAAATTTTTTATTTAAAAATGACCCTAGGCATCCAATACCTATTCTCGTTCCTTCTTCACAAAAAGAGGAAGGAGGATTCCACCGCCACACGCCTTGCTTTGGAGCAAATGAGAATGGCGGTGTGGTGGCGACGAGATCAGCGAGGCGGGCGGGCCGTCGTGCAGGCGCTGTTGGACACACGGAGGTCGCGGCGGAGCCGCACGTGGTGGGGAGATTGGTGGGAGCTGCTGGGGGCGACACACGCCCCCGCAACACGGCTGAGCGAAGGCGGATCTGGAGGGGCGGCTGTGGTGACGCAGGGCCGCGAGTAGACAGCACTCCGGTAGTGCTGGCGGGAGAGAGCGGTGGCAGTGCAAGCAGCAGTGCACGGGCGAGCCGCCGCCATGTAGGCTGGAGGCGCGACGAGAGGGCCGCCGACGATCTGTGCGCGGGCGGCGGTCGCTTGACCTACTGTTTATTATTTTATTATTTTATTTTATTGTATACAGATTTGGTAATAAAAAATGTTTTTTTATTTTTTTAAAAATAGGAAATGTAAACATAAGTAAAAATAGTTTTTCTATTTTTTATTTTTATTTATATTTTTTTAAATAATCCTGCAAAACAAATGTTAGAGAGAAAGAAAACAATTTTTTAATTTTTTTATTCCTTTTTATTTATAGACAAATTAGGATGCGAGCATGATGACTCGATCCCAACAATCAAAACGGAAGATGTGAACGGGAATCCAGCTAAAAATGAGGAATGGATCCAAATCTATGACCACCGTACGTGGTCGGAGTTGAGATATCGTGCGAGGTAGAAACGAACGCGGAGAGATCGAGAGAATGAGATGAAAACTCGAGTCGGTGGTGAATTAAATCGTGATGGTGGTGATTCTAAGATCTAGATAAAAAAAATTGACAACAAAGAGAAAATACGAGAAAATAACTCTACGATTAATCTAGGATAAAAATAAGAAAAAATGATGTGGATCTCACCTTAGGAGCGAAAAAGACCTTGATCACCTGGTCGAAGGCTGACTCACTGTCACCGGACGGCTCGGAGGCTAGGCACCCTTCTACGACAAGAAGACTCTCGGAGATCGAGCTCCGCTCACTAAAGATTGATCCAGTTGGAATGAGGGAGATGGAGCCATATAAATAGAAAAGATGTTGGAGATGAAATTTGAATTTTTGACTTTTTGGATGAAGGTAAGATATAGAATTGAAATGAGATAGAGATAAAAAGATAAGTGTCAAAAAATATGTACAAAAATTAACTAATTTTTTTGAATTTTTGTCACTTTATTTATTAGAAAATTAAAAGTTAATTATTTCTTTCATTTATGGAAGTTAGTTAAGAAAATTAAAAATATACATATGCTATATACATATATGACATTATATACATGGGTAAATGAGCAAATTAGTTTTTTTTATTAATTTTTTATTTTTATTTTTATTTCAAATAAGAAGTAAAAAAATATTTACAAATATATAAAAATACAATATGTACAAAATACATGGGAAAATTGCACAAACCACCCCAGAAAATTGACTTTTCAACCGTAACCCTAAAAATTATGAAATCACAACCATTTTAAAGAAAATTTTATTCAGAATACAATGAAAGTGAGTTTGGTTCAATTTGAGTTCATATGGAGCCGGAATTGGTCTTTCAATTATTGCTTAGTGGCTTTTTCATGTGTGGTTTCTTTTATTTTATACATGATTTAATTGTGCAATTATTTTTATTTACAACTCTTGTTTCAAAAATTATTTTATTTGAGGTCAATTAATGTACAAATAAAATAGTGAATTATATAAATATACACAACCCACATTTTTTTGGATTTTCTGAATAAAGACCCTATCTCCCCCTACTTTATTCATGGTCAAAAAGGTCAGGTCTTGACCTTCTCTCGGGGTTCGGGTCAGCCTGTATCTATTACATATATACAGTCTTCCCCTTTTTTATTTTCTTTGCTTTTTTTCCTTTCTTTAATTATTTATTTATTTTAGGTTATAATGGTAAGAAGTGTACAATATTTACACACAAATTCAAGTTAGTAAGAATATGGAGTTAGTGTTATATATAGATGTTTAATAAGGGATTTAAGCTAAAATAAATGAATAAAGATGACGAATCGCAGATTCATCACCCCCCCCATGCTTCCGGTCATTCTCAGCTCATAGTTGACCAACGAACAAGAATCTCGCATCCTAGAGGTTCTTGAGAGAAACACAAGGTCATTGGTTGGAATATATCAGATCTCTGTGGGATTAGTCCAGCTTTGTGCTCGCAACATATCTGTTTAGAGGATGACATCAAACCCTCCCATGAGTTTTAGTGCTACCTTAATCCAAATCTCAGGGATGTTGTTATGAAAGTGATTACGAAATGGTGTGGCAATGGATTTATTTATCCTAAATCGGATTCCAAGTGGGTTGTCCCGAAGAAATCATGGATTACTATCGGAAAAAATGACCATGGTGAGGAGATTCCGATGCGTGTACCTACTTCATGGCATGTTTGTGTAGATTGCCAATTCCTGAACACAACTAACAAGAAAGATCACTTTCCACGGCCCTTTATTGATCATATTATTGAGAGGTTGGTAGGGAATGAGTTCTTTTGTTTCTTGGATGGGTACTCGGGGTATAATCAGGTTGCTATCGCTCTCGAGGATCAGGAGAAAACTACTTTTACTTGTCCATTTGACACTTACGCCTTTAGACATATGCCCTTTGGATTGTGTAACACTCCCGCTACATTCCAAAGGTGTATGTTGGTCATTTTTGCCGACATGGTGGGTTGTTTTCTAGAGGTCTTCATGGAAGATTTCTCGGTATACGGGGATAGTTTTGACACATGTATTGCTCATTTAGACCAAGTACTTCAACATTGATGTGAGGTAAACCTAGTGCTCTTATGGGAGAAAAGTCACTTTATGATGACTAATGGGATTGTATAGGGCCACATCATCTCCAAACATGGTATGGAGGTTGAACCGGCTAAGATTGATGTGATCTCCAAACTTGAGCCACCGCAGAATTTGAAGTAGCTGAGGTCATTTCAAGGCCGCGTTGGATTTTATAGGCAATTTATTAAGGACTTCAGCAAGATCGCCAGTCCTTTGAATGAGCTTCTATGCAAGAAAAGTGAGTTTGTTGTTGATGAGAAAATACTTCTTGCATTTCACTATTTGGAAGATATGGTAACTAGTGCTCCTGTCCTACAACCACCTGATTGTTCTCTTCCCTTTGAGATCATGACAAACACGTCAGATTTTGTAGCTACATCTGTATTAGGGTAGAGAAGGGATGGGATACCATTTGCCATACACTATGCTAGCAAGACTCTTGATGAAGAACATCATAATTACACAATCACAAAGAAGGAGATGTTAGAAGTGGTGTTTGCATTAGAGAAGTTCAGATCTTACCTCTTGGGTCTACATGTTATTGTATACACAGATCACATTGCCATATGTTACCTATAAGAAATGAAGGATGCCAAACCACACCTTGTCAGATGGATCCTTCTTCTCTAGGAGTTTAATTTAGAGATTCGAGATAAACTTGGAGTAAAGAATGTTGTGGCAGATCACCTTTCCCAGATCACAAATGCAGAGACTTCTGAGCAGACTATTCTTCCCATATCAGAGACCTTTCCAAATCAGTCCATTTCGTATATGGACTCACTCCCATCTTATGTTGATATTTTGAACTATCTTGTCTCTAAGAAAATTCCACAAGATTAGCAGAAGCACAAGGCAGACAGATTCCTTCCAGAGATACATTTTTACTCGTGGGAGGATTCGTACATGTTTTATGAGGGGGCGTATTGTATCTAGAGATGGTGCATTCCGTAGGAGGAATGCACTAGCGTACTTGAGCATTATCACAAATTAGAGTTTGGTGGGCATCATTCGAGGAAGCGCATGGTAGCAAAGGTTTTGTAGAGCAGGCTATGGTGGCCATCTTTATTTAAGGATGCTACAGATTATGTTCGAGGTTGTACTAACTGTCAGAAGATGGGAGGAACTGTTGGTTCCAAAGATACCATGCCTCTGAGATTTATCCATATTTTTTATGTTTTTGATGCTTAGGGAATATACTTCATGGGCCCATTTCTTGTTAGTCAGGGATTTCAGTACATCTTGCTTGCCATGGATTATGTTAGTCGATGGGTGGAGGCTATCCCCACCCGAGTTGCAGATAGTCGTACAGTTTGTTCCTTTCTCAAGGATCACATTATTACGTGGTTCGGGATTCCCAAGAAACTCATTTCCGATGGGAGAAGCCATTTCATTAATAGAAAAGTCAAGAAACTTGTGAAGGAGTACTTCATTGAGCATAGAGTAGCATCTCCTTACCACCCATAGACTAATGGCCTGGCTGAGATTTCAAATAGGGAGATAAAGATGATAATGCAAAAACTTGTACGTACAGATAGGAAGAACTGGTCACAGATGCTTGATTCATTTCTATGGGCTTATCAGACGATGTACAAGACTCCATTGGGTATGTCTTACTACAGATTGGTGTATAGAAAGTCTTGCCATCTGCCAGTCGAATTCATTCACAAATCATTATGTGTACTCTGTGTATGTAATTTGGATTACGAGAAAGCAGGACAGAGTAGGAAGTTGAATCTGAATAGATTGCTGGAATTCCAAGATTTTGCATACGATAACTCACTCATGTATAAGGAAAAAGTCAAGCGTTGGCATGATAGACATATTAGAAGGAAGACTTTCTCTTCTAATAAGAAAGTTTGGTTGTTTGATGCTAATTTGAAGTTGTTTCTTGGCAAATTTAAAAGCAAATGGCAAGGTCCGTTCATTGTGAGAGTTGTGTGCGACAATGGTAGTATTGTCATATCTAGGTTGTCATCTGATGCACAACCATTTGTTGTGAACGAACAGTTGTTGAAGCCATATCTAGATCATGATACATTCCTATCTGTGGTTGATTCTATATCTGTGGTATCAGACGATGACTTTTTGACGTCTTATGCGTCTGATACAAGAGCCGATATTATCTTGTATTTATCATTTCACTTTATCCTTACTTCTTCTGTTTTTATCGTTCACCTCTTTTCTTTGTATATATGTTATAGTTAGGATGTACTCTATCATAAGTATTTGGGTGGGGGATTTAATATTTTAGTTTTTCCATTTTTAATATGTTCCATCACTCTAGTTGTTGTACTTAGGGATTCTTTACCCAAAGTAAAGGGGGAGCGATGTTGTTCAGTATGTCTCTTTCATGTTTTTGTTTTATTTTGTTTCTTTTGATCTCTCACTTGTCCTTCAACTTGTTAATATTTTTTTCTCTACTTAGGGACCTTTTACCCTAAGTACAGGGAAGACGAGTCGAATTGTTGAGTTTGTTCATTCTTTTCCTCAGTTTTCCCCATTTAGACAGTCTCCTATAATTAGGATTATTTGATCCTATGTATAGGGTGGACCATCGACTTCTATTCTTTTCATCTATTCTTTGAACCGTTGTTGTAAAGGATTCTTTCCACTTTTCTATACTTAGCATGAGTTATGTCTTCCTTTGTAGGTCTTTGGTCACTATGAGGACATAGTTCGAACTAAGTAAAAGTGGGTGTCGTATATATTATATATATACTCTAGCATCACTCGTACTTTTAATAATAATATGGCTATTATTTATTTAAAAATGTTTTGAAAAATAATTTTAAAATGATTGGAAAAAATCTTCTGTAAAAATATTTGCAAAAATTGGTTTGTAAAATATTTTGTAAAAACTTTTGTAAAATGTATGTAAAAATGTTTGTAAAAATATTTGCAAAACTATTTTTGTACAAATCTTTGCAAAATTGTTTGTAAAAAAGTTTTATTTATAAAATGTTTGTAAATTATTTTCTGTGTCAAAACTTGGTATACTGTACAATATGTTTGCAAAATTTTTTTTGCCAAAAACCTGTTTGTAAAATTATTTGTAAAATGATTTGTAAAAATGTTTTTAAGATAATTTTCACAAAATATTTGTAAAACCTTTTGAAAAATCTTGGTAAAATATTTTGAAAAAATGTTTGTAAAATCTTTTGTTAATGTTTTAAAAAGATTTGTAAAATTTTTGTAAAATTATTTTGTCATGTGGAATTGAATTATGGGATGCATATATACTCGTAAAATCTGCGTGTGTATAAAAACCTTAATCACTTTTCCCCTTGTAAATAAAATTCTTTATTGTACACGAAATTCTTTTATAAAACTTGTATCAAAAACTTCTACATTAAATCCTCTTGTAAAATCTTGTAGAATATTTATATAATTTTTTTGTATACTTGTAGATATTTCTTATAAATATATCCAATTTACTAACCCTCTCTTTCTTAAAAAAGTTTAAAATCCATAAAAAATTGCAAAATCCTTTGAAAACTTATTCAAAAAGATTTTTTTTATTTCTTTTCAAAAAAATGTTATATATATATATATCTTACATTTGCACATGCATTTTTTATAATGGTATTAACACTTAAACTAGTCTGGAATAAAGTAAAGATTGGATCTTAGTTGAACCTCAATCCACTTATTGTCAGAGGAACCTTATAGGAAATGGATTTGAGATTCTTCATGTCTATAGACTTAATTATTTGGGAACCACAAGACTTAGTTCAGTGTCATCTTGACTGCCTAAGTAGATTACTTCGGAGCACATACGTGATTCTTGTCGATAATGACCTATCTTGCACACATGCACTTACACCTTGCTCACCTCAGTTGAAGTGGTTGAGGGCTAGATTTATCGACATGAGACACAAGCCAATGGAAACATCGGTAGTCACACATTTCTAGCCATTATACCCCAACCCGGTCTGATAATAGCGAGGTCTAACGACAGAATGATGTGGGGTGCAATAAAGCTTCAAAAGAGGGATAGTCTATTGTCTCAAGAGGAAAAACTCCTTATGTACATGTTGCACCCTTGTATATATTAAAAAGTGCAAAAATAAAATACTCCAAAAAATGGACAGGTATGATTGAAAATAAAATGTCCATCGAAGTATGTATATTTGTATAGCAAATAAGCAAGCTTGAGCTTCCAAGTCAGATATTTATGAGCCTGTAGCTGGATGACTTCACTATACTGGGCATGCATCCAAGGATAGGTAGCTACACTGGTTATGGCCCATTCTTTTCTCCATCTCCTCTTCTTAAGTTGGTTGCACTTCAACTTAGAAGTGAATATTGTGCTTCTTGAGGAAAGAGTTATTGGATTGGGGAATTAGGGTCACCATGTTTGAGAAGACTGACTTTTACTGCTTCAGTTGAGGAGAGATACATATCACTTACACTATACAAGAGAGATTCATATTCGTAAGTGTTTGTGTATGGGTTGATTTATTCAGACCTGCCTATTGAGGAAACTTGAGCAGAGTCGCATGATTTCTCGAGGTTGTTGAGTGTGAAGTCCATTTCCCATTAAGGTTCCACCAAAACTAATAATCCAGAGGTCTGACTGAGCTCCATACTTTGATTTTATGAAGATAAGTTTAATACTCAATATTGTTCTAAGTTCTTTATTTTTCCTTCATTCATTTTCTTTTCTTCACTTATTCTTCAAATAAGTGTTTTCTATGGGACTAGCAAAGGTGAAGCATATGGGGATGATGAATCTGCATTTCATTTTCTTTATTCATTTATTTTAGCTTAAAATCCCTTATAAAACACATGTAAATACCAAAAAATATATTCTTTTACTAACCCTAATTTTTATGTAAATATTATATATTTATCACTATTTTAACCTGAAATAAATAAATAAAGGAAAAATAAAGAAAACAAAAATAATATATATGTATATATATAATAGATACAGGAAAATAATATATATATATATATAATAGATACAGGCTGACTGTAACCCCCAAGAGAAGGTCAAGACTTGACCTGATCGACAAGGAATAAAGTAGGGGGAGATAAGGCCCAAAAATACCTAAAATTCCTGAAAATCATATATCACATGTATATTCATCTATATAATATTATCAATAATACGTCTTCTTTTCTTTAATTTATTCATCAAAAAATTCTTTTTAAATAAAAATGATTTCTTCTTAAAAATTATGAGTAAAAATCTTTTGTAAATAATAAAAATAATTGCACTTGAAATCATTGTCAATTATATAAATAACAACACTCTCAAAAAGACATAAAGATCAACTTGTAATATAAATATCATATCCACCAAAACTCCAAATTCATCAAACTTACTTTCATTGAACTCCAAATTAAAGAACCTTTCAAATGGATGTGGTTTCATAAAAATCAGAGTTAAGTGTGAAATGCGGCTAATTGGGGTACTACTTTATATTATACCTTTGCATACTATGTACATAATTTATTTATTTATTTTCTTATATATATGTAAATATTGTATTTTTAATTATTTATAAATATTGTATTTGACATATATAAAATACAAATAAAAATCACGAAATCAAAAATCAACAATAATAAAATTGTGTATATATTGTATAGGTATCACTATGTATATACTGCACATATACCTATTTATTTAACCTAATAAATTTATTCCTAAAAACCAGGTAAAACTTTAATTAAAACCCTTCTAAAATATTGTAAATTAATAAAATATTAAATTATGTATATATTTATATAAATAATAAACTAAAAATCAAAACCTTTTATATATAGGTGTACATACCTATGAATAATACATTATATTTATTTTAACCCATGTATATACATTATTTAATTAATTAAAAATCACCATAAATTAGATAATTAAAATACTGAAATTTTTTTATATTATTTTTTTATTGCTAACTCATTTCCTATTTTATTATTCATTTATTTTTCCATTTTCCTTCTTTTGTCGTTTTCTTCATTTCATCTTTTCCCGTGTGTGTTCCCATTGGTTGCCTTGGGTCTTTTGATCCGGGTCAACTCTCTGTCCACCCGCTAAGCCTGCTCCACTCGTGTTCCACCTGTCTTTCTTCTAATTTCCCCACATGTCTCTCTCATTAACCTACCCTAGTTCCTTCGCTAATTCTTTTGCTCATTCACCGTTCTACATCACCAATCCATTCATCACGTCGATCTCACCTTGATTCGCTGTGATTTAAAATTCAAAAACCGTTGGAGTCATATGTTTATATATATATATATATATATCACCTTCACCTCTCTCACGCGATGAGATCTGGTTTTCCTTGCTCTTTTGCGTCTGAAGTTGATTCCTGTTGTTGAGGCAGTGATAGAACTTCTATCTCTGCAGCTGGGAGGGCAGGAGAAAGCTTGAGAATCGTGATCCAGCATGTGGTCGGAGTCTTGCACTACGTTCTGACTCTCCGCCTTTCACAGCGAAATGAGTACGATCTTCACCTCCATTCCACCTGTAGGTAATAGTATTCCACCTGTAGGTAATAGTAGGTCGTTTATTTCAATTTTGCAATTTTAGATTCATCTTTTTAATTATGTTCTATCTTCAGTCCATTGATTATATTCAACCTCCAATTGCCAGATCAGAGAGGTTCCGTTCTCCTTCAACTAGTTACGACTCGACAATCATCTTCACACCGACTTTCTCCATCTCTTTCCACAATATGACCACCCTTAAATCCTGATGAATTTGCATTTCATCATCTTTATTCATTTATTTTAAATTAAAATCCCTTATAAAACACATGTATATATTACTAAATCCATACTCTTACTAACTTGCATTTGTGTGTAAATAATGTACATATATTATTATTTTAATCTAAAATAAAGAAATAAAGAAATAAAGGTAAAATAAAGAAAATAAAAAGACTACATATATAAAATAGATATTGGCTAACCAAACCCCGAGAGAAGGTCAAGAATTGACCTGATCGACCAGGACTAAAGTAGAGGGAGATACTGTCTTTAATCAGAAAATTCAAAAAAAAGCATTGTAAATACTTTTCATTCTCTATTTTGAATTTAGTTTATGTATATTTTTATAAACTTACAAAATTTTATTTATCCATAAATTGAACTCAAATTAAATAATTTTCTTAATTGAAATTATAAATAAAAATGTTTCCTAAATAATAAAAATACATGTAAAATAAAATCATGTACAGAATAAAAGTAACCACACTCGGAAAAAGTCGTAAAGCAATAATTAAAAGACCGATTTCGGGTCCATATGAACTTGATTTGAATCAAACTCACTTCCATCGTATTCTAAATTAAATTATCTTTAAAAATGTCATGTATTCATAATTTTTGAAGTTAGGGTTTGAAAGATGGTTTTCTGGGGTGGTTTTTTTATAATTTCACCATTTATTTATTGTATATATTTATCCATATTTATGTTAGACATAATATATTGATAAATAATTGTAAATATTTTTTAAAAATGAAAAAAAATAAAACATAACATAGCATAATTACCTTATTTAACTATGTATATAATGTACCATATGTATATGTTATATGTATATAATTAATTTCCTTAAATAACCACCACAAAAAATTAAATAATTAACATTTATTATGTAAATCAATAAAGTGATGAAAATAATTTATTTATTTATTTATGTAAATAATATATCATATGTATATAATTTAATTAATTCTTTAATTCACCCACCATTAAGGTTGCTCATTATGTTAGTTGTATTTATTATTATTTAATTAATATGATTTCAAAAATTATTTTATTTATTAATTTAATATATTTAGTTCCACCATTAACAAGTTTCATTTTTACTCTCCATTAATTCATTTTTTTGAAATTCAAAATTTTTTATTTATTTGGCTCCTCCTCCTTCATTTCAACTTAAGCATTCCTTTGGGAGAGGAGCCTAATCTCCAAGAGCATTCTTGTCATAGAAAGGTGCCCAGCTTCTGAGCCGTCCAGTGATAGAGAGTCGATCCTCATCGAGGCCATTGTGGCTTTTATTAGCTCTAATTGGTGAGAACCATTTCGTTTTTGTTTTAATCTTTCATCTAGATAATTTTAGTATTAACTTCAGTTTTTATTTCATAGTCATTTTTTTAATCTGTAGTCATAATTAATAGTTTCTAGTCATTGTTCACCACAATTTAATCTACCTCTGGTTCCGATTTCGCATTCACATCTCGACCTACACACATTCACATTTTATCTCTCAAGATCTCTTACTTCGCCCACTTATGGTTCCTGGAGAAACGGTTCCAATCCCTCACCGAACAACAGAACCATCTACAAATCCCAAGGGTTATTCTAATGATTGAAAAATCAATGAAAAGAATAAGGAATTCAAATGCAAACTATCTTGGATGTTGTGAGATTTTTATCTTTTTAATTTTTTATATTTTTTATAATGTAATTTTTATATTTTTAGATTTTAATTTTTTATTGGTTTTAAATTTTTGCAAAATTTTAATTTTCAAAAGATATATTTTTTAAAAGTAAGTTTATACTCGAAAGAAACACAACTTTTTGAAATTTTCTAATATATTAAAAATGATAAAAAAGGTCAAATAAAATATTTTTGTGTTTTATATGTTTTATAATATTTTTGTTGATGGATTTTGTTTGACAATTTTAAATAGAAATATATTTATGTATGCTCACTATTTGCTTTATTCCCTATTTTTATTCATTTTTAAAATCCTAAAAAATCTAAATATCTCTAACAATTACAGAAATAGTAAAGAAACCATTAAAAGACAAAAATATTTTTATTTGACTTTTCTAGATATTTTTTTCATATTTGAAAAATACAAAAGAATTGCTTGTTTCTTCCTTTTAATTTCCTTTATTCACTTTGTTTGAAAAATTAAAAATAAAAAAATGTAAAACTACAAATCATTAAAAAAATTAAAATCAGAAAAAACATAAAAAAATTAAAAGATAAAATTCTCAGAAAAAACCAAGATAGTTAGCATTTGAATGTCCTCTTTCTTTTCCATTGATTTTTTTCATCATTATGATAACCATCGGGATTTGTAGACTCCCTGAGTTTGATCTTCTTTGCTATACAGGTTAATCAAATAGCAATTTTCTCTTGCTACATTCATTTCTGTAATTATTTCAGCTTGAGAAGAGAATATTTTTTGTTGAGGGATTATTTGGGTTGCGATGACACGTTTATTCAATAAAATTCAAAAACCCAAAGATTCTACTATCCAAAATGGCACTGTTACCAGGGAGGCACGACGACGGTAGTTAGGTCTCTCTTTTGACCTACTATTTTTTGTTGCACATTTTTGTATATATTTTTTGACCTTCTTTCATTGTTAATATTCACTGAATCTAATTCATTTTTCTTGCTCATATTTTTTATATTTGTGTCTCTTACACATTTTCCATTCCTCTTTCTTGCGAGGACCCACGGAGTAAAGGAGGTGATCCAGGAAAGCCGAAGCACCCAAGCAAAGCAAGAGGCGGCTTGATTCTTCTCGAAGCTGCAGGAGAGTGCAAGAGGAGGGGAAAAAGTGAGAGAGACCAATAATTGGATCGTATATAGTTTTTGATTTATTTTAGCATTCTATTCATTCGAAATTCTTGTTAAAAGGACACTATATACCTTATTATTCAGGGTTTGTTTCGCAAAGTGCCAGTGCACTTGGGAGATCTCACCGATTTTATTTTTCATCGCCTTATTTTTATTTATTTCATGTAGATTTCATGAGCTACCTATTGATTTCATTATTAACTTACTTGTGTCAGGTAATCAATTAAGTCCAAAATCCTAACAAGAATTTATGTACCTATAGAGTAGAGCGTATTGGACTTAGTCAAATTGGTTCTTGCCCTTTAATAGAAGTACTGCTAGGATGGTTCACTTGCATCATATAGGTCAGATTATTTTTCTGTATTTAAATTTTATGCAGATCACCCTGCATGTAGAGTGTTGGCGACAACTTATGCATCTCTAACCTCTGCATGCACCATTAAATTTTATCGAGCATTGGCATTTCCGACTTCCTTCCTTGTTTTCACTTACATAATTTAAAAGGGAAATTGGACACTCGGTAGGCGGTTCATTGAAAATATTAAAACCAAATGATAATTGTTTAAAACTGGGACTACTAAAAAACTCGACCCTAAAATAAATGTAAAGGAAAATTCTTGTTTTTGGGAGAGTAACCGCCCTCATTCGATTCCCATTTTATTTGCCACATACACACTAAGGATTAGTGCCCAAATCTCAAGCCTTCCAATGTGTTTGTACAACTTTGTGTTTTATCACCTAACACTAAAATTGACAAGATTAACGACCGATCTTTAACGATCATCATTGAGTTGAGTAGGTGAATTGAGGGGTTGTGTTTGTCTTATGTATATTATTTGTGATTGATTGTGTGTATACTCGATCCTTCTATGCGTTTGTGCCTTTCTCTTTAAACTTTTTATTTGACTATTGTGATTTCCCGATCCCCATCTTTTGTTTTGGAGATGGCCAACTGGAGTGACTTTTATCTGCTTTTGCAGATCCGTCGCACCCTCCAGTCGATCAACCTCTCTTTTTCCAAGAGGACTTTCCTCTCAATATTTGTACATATCTGCCTAACGCATTACTTCAGGAATAGAACTTTGATTTTCACCTGCCCTCATTCCACTCACCTGATCTTGGGATTTTGGAGTCACCTTTCATGATGTCCACACTTGAGACCTTGAACCAAATGATGGAGCAAATGAATTCGAGGATTAATAATCTATTTAGCATAAATAAGAGCCAGAATGACGCTCCACTATTTGAGGATATGCATTCACTTCAGTATGATCATGAGAGCTTGCAATCGCCCGAAATACAAAAAATGAGAAAAATTTAAAAATCCAAAAAGATTTCAGGGGACACATTGTTTATCCATTTTGTGAGGAGAGGGTACCCATGCCATACTATATTCCCACACATTCATTCACCACATGTCCCACCTTTGATCCCGAGGATGCCATTGTATAGATTGCTCTTGGTAATCCTTGTGTAGATGATGATTCCAAACTCCTCCCTTGTATGGAGGAGATCTAAAAATTAAAAAATTGTTTACTAAACCTGAAGTAGTGTCAACTATTCACGAAATCATTAAAGCCCCACTTCAACAGGCAATGACCCATTTACGAGAGC
This sequence comes from Ottelia alismoides, assembly GCA_037367405.1. Lineage (NCBI taxonomy): Eukaryota > Viridiplantae > Streptophyta > Magnoliopsida > Alismatales > Hydrocharitaceae > Ottelia > Ottelia alismoides. The sequence continues at coordinate 99,029 of JAZKJV010010969.1, read as the reverse complement.
GGTGTGATTTGTTCATTCCCACCCTTTATGCTTCGTGCTTTATGTACAATCTTCTATACTTAGGATTAGTTGATCCTAAGTATGGGGGACGGTCGACTTCTCTTTCATTCATTCATTCCTTCATTCATTATTCTTTTCACTTTTTTATACTTAGCATGAGTTATGTCTTCCTTTGCAGCTCTTTGATCACTGTGAGGACATAGTTCGAGCTGAGTATAGGGGTGTCATATATATTGTATATATACGTTAGACATAACTGTACTTTTAAAAATGTGATTACTTTTGGGATATGTATATAAATGCATAAAATCCACATGTGTATATAGACTTTGGTCACCTTCCCTCTTAATAAAAAAACAAACAACACAAAACAAAAAAATTTAAAAAAAAAACAAAAAAAACAAAATTTAAAAAATCCTCTTTTAAAAAATAAAAAAATTGTATAATTTGTGTATACACTTGTATATATTACTAAACCTTTTCTCCGAAAAAGTTTTTTAACTGTGTATATACTTGTATATAATTTACTAACTCTTTTTCACTTAAATCTTTTTGTTCTATATATATTTCTTGCATTTGCATGTGCATATTTCAGGATAATATTGACATTTAAACTAAGTCTTGAATAAAACTGATGAATGGAGCTTAGTTGGACCTTAATCCACTTATATTCAGAGGAACCTTATAAGAACTGAAGTTAAGACTTTTCATGTCTTAGGGACTTAATTCTTTGAGTCCATAAGACTAATTTTACATGTCACATTGATTAGTCTAAGTAGAATATTTAACAACACACGCATGATTCTTTCAGACCGTGGCTTAACTTGGACAAGCACTCTACATGCAGATCTTCATGTAGGAGGTAGTGAGGAGTTTGAATCTTTTGTCTTGGGGTAGCACACGGGTATGTAACAACTAGTGGGAATATCCGTCTTCCTCTAGGGAGGGTAGTGCATCTCAACCTGATCTAGTGGCATTGAGGTCTAAAGATAGGATGCTGTGGGGTTGCAATAATGCTTCAGAAGAGGGATAGTCTACTAGCTCAAGAGGAAAAACTCCTCAGGTACATGTTGCAACTTTTATATATTTTCAAAAAGAAGAATAAGAAATGCAGAATCTCCAAAAGTTGGCAGTTCTAATTGAAAAGTAAAATGCCTACCGGAGTGTATATACAAGTATAGAAAAATATAATAAGAGCTTCAAAGATAAATTTTTTTAAGCTTGCAGCTAGATGACTTGATTACACTAGTCATGCATCTAAGGATAGGTAGCTACACAGGTTATACCGCCCATTCTTTTCTCTATCTCCGCTTCTTGAGTTGGTTGTACTTGAACTTAGAAGGTAATATCCCCGCTCCTCGAGGAAAGAGTCTCTAGACCGGGGGACTAGAGTTACCTTGTTGAGAGAGGTTGTTTCTTTGCTACTTTTGATATGGGGAGCTATATTTCACTTACAATGTACAAGTAAAGATTCATAGTCATAAGAATTTATGTATGTAGACTTGTTCTGATCTGACTATTGAGGTGACCTGAATAGGAATCTTGTGGAACTTGAAGGATTTTAAATTTAAAATCCATTTCCCATTAAGGTTCCACCACAAATAGTCCAAAGGTCTGAAAGAACTCCATACTACAACTTTATGAAGATAAGTTTAATACTCAATATTATCCTAATTTATTTATTTTTCCTTTCTTTTTCTTTTATTCAATTACTCTTTCAAATAAGTGTTTGCTAAGGGACTAGCAAAGGTAAAGCATAGGGGGATGATGAATCAGCATTTCATCATCTTTATTCATTATTTTAGCTTAAATCCCTTATAAAACACATGTATATATTACTAAATCCATACTCGTACTAACTTGCATCTGTGTGTAAAATATTGTACATATATTATTATTTTAACCTAAAATAAATAAATAAATAAAAGAAAAGTAAAGAAAATAAAAACACTGTATATATGTAATAGATATAGGTTAACCCAAACCCCGAGAGAAGCTCAAGACTTGACCTGATCGACCCGGAATAAAGTATGGGGAGATAGGATATTTAATCGGAAAAATTAAAAAACGTTTTGTAAATACTTTTCATTCTTTATTTTGAATTTATTTTGTGTATATTTGTATAAAACTTACTGTATTTTTAGTCCATAAATTGAACTCAAATTAAATAATTTTCTTAACCGAAATTGTAAATAAAAATGTTTCCTAAATAATAAAAGTACTTGTAAAATAAAATCATGTACTGAGTAAACATAACCACACTCAGAAAAAGCCATAACGCGATAATTAAAGAACCAATTCCAGCTCCATATGAACTCGAATTGAATCAAACTCACTTCCATCATATTCTAAATTAAATTATCTTTAAAATGGTAATGGTTTCATTATATTTTTTGAAGTTATAGTTTGAAAGATGGTTTTCAGGGTTTGTAGTTCCACATTTACTTATTGTATATATTTATCCATATCTATTTTATACATAATGTATTTGTAAATAATTGTATATATTTTTAAAAATAAAAAATAAAAAAAAAATTTCAAAACATGAAATAACATAATTTCCTTATTTAACTATGTATATAATGTACCATATGTATATATTATATGTATATAATAAATTTCCTTAAATAACCACCACAAAAAATTAAATAATAAACATTTATTCTTTAAATTAATAAAGTGACGAAAATAATTTATTTATTTAATTTATTATGTAAATAATATATCATATGTATATAATTTAATAAGTTCCTTTAGTAACCACCATTAATGTGGCTCATTAAGTTATTTGTATTTATTATAATTTTAATTAATATACTTTCGAAAACTTTTTTTATTAATTTAATAAATTTAGTTTCACCATAACTTGTTTCCTTTTTTAGTCTCCATTAATTTTTTTTAAATTCAATTTTTTTATTTGTTTGGCTCCTCCTCCCTCATTTCCACTTGATCAAACCTTTGGAAGAGGAGCCTAATCTCCAAGAGCATTCTTGTGGTAAAAGGTGCCCAGCTTCCGAGCTGTCCGGTGACAGCGAGTCGATCCTAGTCGAGGCCATCACGGCTTTCATTCGCTCCCATCGGAGAGATCAATTTCGTTTTGGTTTTAATATTTCATCTAGACAATTTTAGGATTAACTTCAGTTTTTATTTTATAGTCATTTTTTTATCTGTAATCATTGTTAATAGTTGTTAATCATTTTTCATCATGATCTGATCCCCCCCCATTACGATTCACATCCACATGTCGACCGATACTTATTTACATTCTATCTCTCGAGATATCTCACCTCCAACCACCTACGATGGCCGAAGCCATGGTTGCAATCCCTCACTGAACAGTGGAACCAACCATTCATAAATTATTGTTTGATTTCCTCTTTAACTAAGTTGTTGTGCTCGAGTCGGTCTTTGTATTTGAATTCATTGAAGGTAGAAGGATTTTGAAAAAAAAGATTACAAAAGAAAGAGATCATTTGTTGTTCTTTAGAAAAAAATCCAAAAAAACAAACAAATAAAATTTGTTTGGGTACGGCGGCACTGTCGTCATCGCTGCCCAGTTATCCCAACCGACATCCTCAAGAGCGGAGACCCTCTCTGGCTTGATGGAGACACACTCCAGTCATTGTCGATCCCAACCTCCATCGAGAATAGTCGTAGTTCCACCTATGCGCGAAGAAGTTCATCATCGCCACCATCCCGCCTATGCAACACCTCTACTCCTGGATCCTAAAATCCCATCGCCACACATCTCCTGCACCTGGACAACCCTCCAAACGAAGCACCACCATCTTTGCCTGGAGGATAGCAGAGCCATACCTCCCTCGCTCCAGCCACCATCAGAATGGAGCTCGTGTGACCCTCCTGCGTGGGCCGACCACCGACCTCCACCTAGGCAACGCAGCCGACATACGATCGCGTAGAGGAGAAGACCCACACTGCATCTGCCAATGAACCTCCAGGAGTTCCATCTCTTCTCCGCTCAACGTCCGAAGCTGCTGCATGCACCCCACTCGCGAAGAACTCCTCTTGTGATCGCCTTCCACACACATGTCGCTTGGAGTCAGTAATCGCCACACTAAGGCTCTCCATCACCTTGAACTCCACCGTCATCACGCCCATCCCACGCCACCACTATCTCTAGTCGTGTAGCCCCTCCGCTCGAAGATACACCTCCGTTATCAAGCCCGCTGCCGCCACCTTTTGATTGGAAGAGAGGAAAAAAGGGGTGGCGCCCCCATATGTTTTAGTGCAAGAGAAAGCATGATGAAACCCCACTCATAAAATATATTTTATTTTGGTAAAATTGCATCAGGCTCCCCGAAGTTTTAAGAAATCGCAAAAAGACCCTTCCCGCTCTAGATCACGTGCTTTGCATGTCCAATTTGGGAAAATTGCATATTTTATCCTGCATTTATTTTTTATATATTTTAATGTAACTTTGAATAGTTAGTTTTAAGTCTTTATTTTCCAGACTCTTCTTTACATGCTTTTTCTTGTTAAAATAAATATCATTTATTGTCAATAAATTCTCTAAAATTCAAGTTAGACCCTTGTTGTGTTCCTTTTCATAGTTTAATTTTCTCAGTGCAATTTATTGTCATTTGATAATATTAAAAAAACAAAAAAAACTTAGCATTTTTCACTACTTGAAATTGGAAAATTGATTAAAAATTTGTATATTGCATCAAAAATTCCAAAAAAATAGATAAGTTTTATTTTTTGTGTATTTTATTTTCTGTGCAAAGATCATGATTATTTAAAATCCAAAAAATGCAAAATACTAAAAATCTTATAAAAATCATAGAAAATTGTAAAAAATCCAAAAATTGTGATTTTACTTCTTCTTTATTGATAATTCATTATAGTTTTTAGGAAAAATAAATTTAATAAATTTTGAGTTTATTTTATATTTTTCAATTGAATATTATCCCAGCTTGTTCACTATTTAGCATTAATTTGAGTTTTTAATATTTATGAAATCTATAAACCTTGAAATATTTGAAAAATCTACAAAATATTATAAAAAGTATCAAACATAATATTATTTTATTTTGACATTTTTGATCATTTTTAATATATTTTAAAAATCCAAAAAGTTGTGTTTCTTTTGTGTATAAATTTGCTTTGAAAAATTAATTCTTTTGAAAAATAAAAATCTGCAAAAATATAAAACCAATAAAAAATTAAAAATATAAAAATATAAAAATTATAATATAAAAAATAGAAAAATTAAAAAGATAAAAAACTCACAACAACCAAGATAGTTTGCTTTTGAATTCCTCATTATTTTTATTGATTTTTCAATTATTAGAATAACCCTCGGGATTTGTACCCTCCTTGAATTCGATCCTATTACTATACAGGTAAATTAAATAGCAAAATTCTCTTGCTAGATTTTGGTAATTATTTGGGTATGAGAATAAAAAACCTTTTTTGTTGAGGGATTATTTGGGTTGCGACGACATCACACTTATATTCAATAATTCTAAAACTCGAAGATCCTAGCCCAACAAATCCCTCCAGATCTGAGGATCAGCTTCCTCTCTAATCACCTTTGCTAGAAATCCCTACCCCTTCACCATTTTAAGAGTTTTGGACCTAATAATTTGGCCAGAGGTTCCTCTGAGCATAAGATTCCCATTGCAGGGTCAATGAACATTGCCAAAGCAATGACTTAGAAGTTAGAGGTTCACCTGGAGCGATACACCTTCTGACGTCCGGATCTTGCTCGAGACTTTACCGATCGTCAAGGAGACACTAGATAGAGAGGGAGGAGGAGTATAGTAAGCCATAACACCTATCAGAAGTTGGATTAGGTGGAGATTGACCGAGATCTTCCCGATCAAATCTTCCAACTATTCTCTACATCGCATGATAAAGAATAAAGCCCCAGATTAGATCTTGGCCATTCAATTTTTCCAAATTCCACACCATTGATAAGAGTATCCAGAACAGATATACACCAGTCAAGAATGAATCATCTTCAACCATTGGATTAGAGTCTCAGTGCCATTTAGTTGTTTATTGCTCCATGCAATATTAAGGGTACATTTGTGCCTCCACCCCTATAGTTTATTTCTTTTGCAAATAAGTTCTTTTGTACACGTGAATGTGTATCTTTAATTGAATAATGGAATTTACTTCCCTCACTTTTTATTTTGTTTGCATAAAGGTCCTCTTTGAAGTGTGAAGAGTGCTTAGCACGTGATCTGTGGAAAAATTGCTATAAAAATATCTTATTTGTTTGTTATTTATTGGTCCTTGAATTTTTTCTGTTTACATATAGCTCCACTCCAACACACATCACATGTTTGCGCATGCACTTATCTGGAAAAAATTGCATAAAGACCATGCATGTTTTAACTTTGTTATCATTTAGCCTTAAGAATATGATTTTCTTCTATCCTAACCCCTATGCATCTGCATATTAATTTGAATGATAAAAATAAAATAAAAATTAATAGAATATCATTAAAAATTTCACAAAAATTATTTTAGCTTTATGTTAATTATATCTTGCATACACACTTTTTATTTTACATTTTAATTATTTTTATTATTTATAAAAAATTCAAAAACAATATAAAAAGTCCCTGTGTGCTTTTAAAATTCAATAAAAATACAAAACTTTCTCAAAAATTCTAAAAAAACCATGCTTGTTCCTCTTCATTTCTTTTAATTTGCATACAATTTTTGAATTTTTATTCTTCATAAAAACTAAAAAAATTAATAAAACATTCAAAAACATTAAAATTCATATAAATTCAAATAAGATTCCAAAAAAATATTAAAAACTTTTCTGGAAAATAAACAAATTCTCCTTCGTTTTGTTTCATCTAGTTTTTTATCTTATTTGCTATTTTAAAAATCCTAAAACATCTGCTTTGTATCATGTTTGTTTTTTATAAGTTTTTGATTTATTTAAAAGCATTAAAAAATCTGAAAATTATGGAAAAATGACACAAACATTAAAAAGCTATTATAAAACAAAAATACATGTATTTGATTTTTTTTATATTTTCAAAAATCCAAAAATTTGTCTCTCACTTTCTTTCTTATTGTTTTTTTTCATTTTGTTTTATAAAATTTAAAACATTAGCAAAAATTAAAAATCATTAAAATACAAAATAAGAAAATTAAATATAAAATTGTAAAATTAAAATTCCATAAAAAATAAAAGATTCAAAAATACAAAAACCAAGCTTAGTGACCATAGAAATTCCTCTTTATTTCATTGACTCTTTCATCGATTTAATAAACCTCGAGATTTTTGTAGCCTCCTTGAGCTTGATCATGTATACTATACAGGTAATTAAATAATACTCATAGTTCTTGTGCCACATTCGTTTTCTTGTATATTGACTTGAGTTATGTACAAAATACAAATATTTTTGTTGAGGGATTTTTAGGGTTGCATTGACGTTGCAAATAAATCTCATAAATTAAAAGCCCCGAGAATCCCTCCTCAACACCCACACGAGACTAGCTCTACGCGACCTGTCAGAACGCCGACCCTCTTTACTTTCTCCATTTTTTACTCCATCTCTATACTTTCTTTCACCTCAAGACCTTCATCAAAAATATGCGCCACATCTCCCTCGATCTTGCTACACCCTTATCTTCCACCAACCCCCTTGGATGTGCAAGCAATCTTCATCCTAAAAATTCCCCTTTCCCTTGTCTATAAATCGAGCATTTCACCTTCAATCCATTTTTTATTCTCTCAAGCCACTCGTAGCCCCAAAAATCACCCAAGGAGCGTTCCCTGTGTGATAGGAAGTTCGGGCCTCCAACTTACGGTGAGGAGAAAAGTGGAGGAGTTGGTTCTCATTCGTCATATTAGCTTCAGGCGACATATCTTGTCCCAGGTCTCCATCCATGTATGAGCTGCTAAACTTAGTTTTTAATTCCTCATTTTCATTTCGAGCGCACCCTTGCATTTTGCTTACAGTCATTTTATTTTATTTCTTGTTAAATTTCAATTCGTAGTTCGTTGGAGCTTAGAGCTCTGACCATCTGTCCCATCGTAAAACCTCCAATTCTGACCCACATGATCATAAAACAATCATCCATCATTGATCTTGCTCAGATTGAAGGCCCCAATCTCTCCCTCTAGTGCACGATGAAGATCAGTCTGCCCATCATTTCCTTGTGCTTTTTAGCTTCAAATTTGGTTAAGGAACTTTTCCCTTGAGCCCTTAATATTTTTCTGTAGGTTAGAGCTTCTGAGACTATGTCTGGAACTCGAATCAAGTCCACCATTGACTCCCAGGCGGCCGGATTAAAACTCAACCACCAAGCCTCCTCCGACGAGGCCCGAAGCTACATGAAGGTTCCTGCAGACATGGAAGGCCCCCAAGCATGTCTTGGGTTGGTCAGCATTGAGAGAGGTGGTCAGAGGATGGTGGAATTGACGTTTGAAGATCGACATGGAAGTTGTTCTTCCTTGCTCTTGTTGAGCCTCCAAGAACCATCGGATGAAGTCCTCAGCCCAGATCTAAGCAGAGCCCTTGAATCAAAGTGAAACAATGTGTGTCATGCACCGTTAGATTATAAGTGGGCCATGTGGAGTAACCAGAGCCATCAGTTCATCATCCCGTGCCACGTACGCGCCCGCCTAATGTATATTGTGTCAAAACCCTTCTTATAATTTTTTTTATTTTTAGGCCTATTAGTTAAATAAAATATGTAAACTAATTAGGTGATATTGCATATTGGACACTAAGCTTTATTGTAATTACATTTAGGTCCACTCCAGCTTACCTCATGTGTCCCACCACATGAGGCGTTGGGTTATTTCCATTTTATATCATGAAATTAAAGGGCATGCTATTAAATGAACTTTTAGTTTTTACAAATTATAATCAGTATATTGTTTTACTATATATTTTTTTCTTGTATTTTAGGTGTATTAAAATATTTCTTAGTGTTAAAAATCATGGGAAAATTTGGATAGATGCCTAGAATCATGCTTCATCACACATAAGTTTTATTAGACATTTAACTAAATTTTCCTATTTAAAAATAAAAACACATATTTTCCACGAATAGTTATTAGAAATCCATAAAATCCAAAAATATCTCCAAAAATTCAAAAACATATATTATCTCCATTATAGTATACTCTACCATATATCCAAAAATCACTAAAAATAAAATAAAACATAAAAAATTACAAAATCTTAAATATCTTACAAATCGGCAAAAAGAATATGAAATTTCAAAAATATTGTTTTATATTTCTGAATTTTCATTATTATATATAATATAATAAAAATAGTTTAGGGTTAATTTTGGACTTATATATATTTATTAAACCCTAAATAATCTCATAGATTTAATATATTGATTGTTTTGATAAATTTTTGACATTAAAAATGCATAAAAATTAGAAAAATATCATAGAAATTTATAAAAATATAGAAAATATATAAAAAAATAAAAATTATTTTATTTTTTTGTATTATGGCTTTATTTTGACTTATATAAAAAATCTACATTATATATATACACACACACACACTACATATTACTTATATAAGATATAATATATATTATATACATTAAAAAAAGAAATTAAAATTTACAAAATTTTAAAAAATATATATAATTTTAAAAAAATATAAAATATAAAATAATTAAAAAGCATAAAAATTAAATTAAATAGAAAACCCCACATAAAAAATAAGAAAGAATTAAAAAAGTAATTATTATTATTAATTAGCAATAATTAGTAATAATTCACTACCCTCCTTGCATTCCTAGTGTTTGACACTCTACTTACTTACTTCTATACACATTCATGTAGAGTTGTAAAATTTTAACTCAAACACATTTTAATCGTTTAATCTAATTGTAGGTCCATTTGTTGTTTGCCACTTGGTTGGTCAACGCAGTGATTCCTCGTCTAGCTTGTTAGACAAGAGACCATCTATTAAGTTTCAACAAATGATGTCATTGTCGGGGAACATAACAGTAGTTTAGGATAGATTGCATATAGTATCTATCTTATTTTTTACTCATTTTCTGCTTATTATTTTTCTTTGATATTTTTGATTAACTATTCTAATTATATCAGTTGTTTGATTTTTATTACGAGGGCTCGTGGAGCAAGGACGGAGTTCTTATGGGAGCCAAAGGACCCAATCAAGGCAGAAGTTGGTGGTTCTTGACCCATCGACAAGAGAGAGAAACAATGAGGGAGTCAACAATTGAGAGGAGTAGCTTAGTGTAGTTAGTTTAGAATTTTATATCATTTTTTTGAGAGAGTGATTCATAAATGTGGAGAGAATAGGATAATATGATTTCATAGAGACCCTAGGGCTATCTTATACAAGAGAAAAACCCTACGTAAATTACTTACGATGGATAGAGAGAAACATAAATAAGAGAAAGCAACAAAAGAATACAAGTATCTCATCACTCCCCCTTAAGCTGGAGCATATATATCTATCATTCTCAGCTTGGAATAACATCTCTACAATGGGCCCCGAGCAAGTGCTTTGGTAAATATGTCAGTTGTCTGATCTCGTGAAGTGCCATGTGAGGTCGATATGAGTCCCTTATGTATCATATCTCTGGTGTAGTGGCGATCCACCTCATTATGCTTGGTTATCTCGTGGAATGCTCGATTGTTGGCAATAATTGGAGCTGCTTGATTGTCACATTGGAGCTGCATGGGAAGAGGTACCTCAATGGTGAGGTCAGTTAGAACTGACCTAACCCACATCATCTTTGTTCTCCCTTTAGCCACAGCTCTATACTCAGACTCTACTCTAGATCTGGCAACAACTGCCTGCTTCTTGCGTTTCCACAATACTAAGGAATGAACACAAAAACTGTAGAGCAAGATGTAGACTTCCCGTCTCCAGGGCATCCTACATAATATTCATATGTGATTTCTATCACAGCTAGATAAGTGCCTCTGTTAAATTGAAGGTTAGTACCTGGTGAGGTTTTTAGATACCTCATAATTATATTGAATGTATCCATATGTGTCTGCCTGGGCTACTCCATGATTTGACTCACTTTACTCACAACAAAGTATATGTCTGGTCTGGTAATGGTAACATAAAGGAGCATCTAAACTAGCTCCTTGTATCTCCTCTTGTCTACCTCCTCAGTGTCATCATCATATAGTTTCATGCTTGAGTCCATAGGGGTAGTGAATGGCCTGCAGTTTGCCATACATGTCTCCAATAGAATATCAGTCACAAACTTCCTCTAGGTAATCACAAGACCACGTTGGTTCTTGGAAAACACTAATCCAAGGAAGTAGCGTAGACTACCAAGGTCCTTGGTTACAAACTACTTAACTAGGAACTCCTTAGTAGTCGGAATATGCTGCTCGTCATTCCCTATGACAATTATATTATTAACATGAACCCGAATGGTAATTGTACCTCTCTGTATCCTCTAAATGAATAGAGAATGATCGGTAGTATATCTCATGAACCCATGCTACTCTATCAACTCTAAAAGCTTCTGAAACCAATTTCTCGAACTCTACTAAAGGCCATAAATTGCCTTGTCGAGCATGAACACCTTTTGAGACTCCCCATCAATAGTGAAACTAGGTGGATGCTACATGTATACCTCCTCCTGTAGATCCCCATTTAGAAAGGCATTCTTCACATCAAGCTGGAAAAGTGGCCAATCCTGAGTCATAACAACTGAGAGAAGAATCCGCAGAATAGAATGTCTAGCAACTGGTGAGACGGTATCCTTGTAGTCTACCACATATGTCTGGTGAACCCACATGCTACAAGCCTTGCCTTGTAGCGATCCACACTACCATATGCTTGTTGCTTTACTATATATATCAATTTATACCCCCACCACAGAAGCACCTGGGGCAGCAAAAACAATGCTCCATGTACCACAAGACTATGATTTTGCCATTTCCTCTTCCATGGCAAGTTGCCATATGTTGTCCTATACTACCTCTTGGTATGCTAGTGGGATATTAATAAATGATAGACCCATTACAAACCTCCTATAATCCTCTGAAAGATGATCCCAGGAAACATGATTAGCTAGAGGGTAAGTAAAACAAGTACGGAGCAGCTTCCAAAAAGCAATAGGCACGTTAAGATCATCAACCTCTCTGTTCTCTAGAGAAGGTATCGGATCTTCCTATACATTGTCATGTGGAACAATCACGTCAGCAGTTCCCTCATTACAAACAATGTATTCAATACATATTTGAGGTGTGCTATATGACGGGGAAGGAACATGAGCAGAGGAAAGAGTACAGGGCCCACGATGTACAAACTTGTCTGGGTACACAGTGGTGGAGGTAGTGGTAGTGATGAAGGAGATGATTATGCCTTAGCCTGAGGAAGAAGTGGTGGAAGTAATAGAGGTGGTGGAACAAAAACATCTTCATTAGATTTAGAGTTAGACAACCTATCACATGTAGGATAAAAATACATGACATACTAGACAAATTGACATCAACACCCACATAATACTTTATCTGGACGATATAAAAACATCTATACCCTTTTTGGGTATGAGACCAATAGATAAGCATTTGACATCTCTTGGAGAGATCTTGTCATGACCATGAGTAAAATTGTGGTCAAAGGCCATATACCCAAAGACCTTGTGAGTAAGATAGAATAGGTCCTTATCGAGAAATGCAATCGAGAATAGAACCTTCTCTCCAAGAACCATGGAAGGCATGTGGTTCACTAAGTAGGAAGCGGTGAGAATTGCATCACCCCATAACAAATGAGGAACCCGGCAATGAATCAAAAAAGTCCTCTTGACTTCAAGAAGATGGTGGTGTTTGCATTGAGCAACACCGTTCTGCTGTGATGTGTACGCACATGAATTCTAATGAACAATACCATCGGACCTGAGGAAATCAGATAGTTGTAAAGTGGAGAACTGCAAGCCATTACCAGAACAAATAAACTTCACATGAGCAGAAAAAATATTCTTTATTTCAATAAGAAATGATTTAATGATAGGACCATATTCAACGACCAAATAGAAACGGTGTCCCTGGTGAACAAGAACTCGAATAGGACCCCAAATATCAAAATGAAATAACTCAAATGACTGACTACTATGGCGACTCTAGTGACTCGAAAAGAAGGAATCATGGTTCTTTCCATGCCGACGTGTCTTACATTCTAACGTGGTACAAGGAGATATTTGAGGGAGGGCATGACATAGCTTATGTAGAGGAAGGTATCCAAAGAGAAGGTGCCATATAAATGGAGAGACTGATCCAGTAGGAATAGTCGCAGTACTATCACAAGGAGGTTGGACCAGTCTGTAAAGCTCTCACTGCTCACGACCACATCCAATCACCCTACCCGTGAGTATGTCCTGAAATACAAGGGATGAGGGGTCAAATATGGCACGATAATGTAAATATTTTGTAATCTGATTGATAGACAAAAGATTCATCTGAAAAGCAGGTGCATGCAAGACATTTTGCAGATGCATTTACGGTTCTAAAATAATCTCCCCTAGTGGACAATAGGTAAGCGAATCCCATTTGCAATCACCAATGATCTCCCAGGAGGGAGAGATCTGTAGGAGCTAAACTCTGCTTTATCTTTAAACATATGATGAGATGCTACAGAGTCCATGATCCAATCAATCAAGTCCGAGCTTCATAGGCTATACCTAAGGATCTAGTGGAGGCTCTGGCAGCAGTAGCGGTATCTGAAGATCTTGTAGGAGGTACCGTCAGAGTAGTCATTATCTCCGTTAATAGAGAGACAATGTTATCGTGCGTCGAGTCCTAAGTAGGATAAGTAATCTCAGTCTACATAGCCACACGTGAAGATGCTGGATAACCATGCTTCTAATAGCATGTGTGTTGGATATGCGAGCCCACAACGAGCCATTATGCAATAAATGTTATTGCAAATATCATTCCCTAATCTGAAATGAAGAGTAATTAGTTTTCACAATAGGTCCCTTAGTAAAATTAGGGTTATGTACCATGGCCATCTTAATGACCATACAGTTGTTGTTTCAATTGTTGAATCATAGAGGCTGGTGCTTGGATGATATCTAAAATGTTAGATTGAGGATTCATTAAGCACCGTAAAATGATTATTTAGAGAGGATCTCTAGCCCGAGAAGGACCTGGCAATCCTTTATGTAAAGAATGATATCTAACCAACCTCGTGATGTAGTTCCTCTACATAGGAATAGAGATTCGAAGGTGTCAGATTAGTTAGGTCAAAGAGTTGACTTAACGAGATCAAGATAACCAAAGTCCTATATCATATAATGTCATGATATAGGCACGCATCCTCTTATTGGAGACAGATGTGTTACGATATGTTTGAATATGTACATTTGGCAGACCAATAGATTGATGACCTAATCAAGGTCTATACACTGGTGCGCTGGTGTGCATGCACAGACATATGAGTAATACGATCTCTCAAAGGGATCATATAGGTTCATTTACTGAACCAAAAGACATGAGCTCACTCATGAGATACTGTGAAGAATCAAATTCCGTGCATGGTCATCTCGCTTTGGAAGCTTCACGTGATTTGTAAGGTTTGATATATGCTTTTGGAAAGTATATGATCAACACCTAGGTATGATATATGCTTTTGGAAAGTATATAATCTATACCGACCTCCAATGATTGAATGAGAAACTTAATGATAAAACCCTAAAGTAGGTAGTGTAAAATTGATCTAATACTTAGGGTTTATACTAGGTCTTCTAGTATGCGGGATGTACAAGTATTAGGAATACCTGAGGGTGATGTGATCATAAACAATTGTATAACCATGACGCTTCCATTCCGAGGGAGTGATGAAACATGTCTGGATTTTAGCGACTCCTCACATAGAGAAGTGATCTGATCTTAGTACAAATGTTGGACATTGACAATTGCAAGTGTTAATAGGACAATGACATAAAATTATTAGAGTTTGTTCTTATATAATAAGTAAGCCAATTTCAATGATGATATAGATATAGATTATTCCGATGCACTATTTGGGTCCTCTAAAGATCCAAGATAGTCTAGATAGTCACACTATTAATACATCAGCTTATTGCAGTACTGGCATTCTTCTAACTCTTTGGATGTCATATATATGGAAGTCACAGAAGTATAGTCAACTCCTTGACTTTCCTTCTTACTTGGGTCATGCCTATGCTGCCACAACGCTTTCTTCATCTATAAAGAACCATTACATAAGATAAAAGATATCTTATGTTGAACTTTAAAGACTTCAATAGAAGAGTATTCAACATTTATACATGATTCATTCAATTCGTACAATATGAATATTATGAAGCTTCACGAATGACTTGAGTATAAATAGTAGAATGATGACACTCATCATATCTACACACATCTTAACTATTAAGGACATTGGTTCAGGTGGGTACTCAAACATTTTAAAATACATCATCTCTTATAGAGACACCATTTTGCATGATGAAGTGAAACATGTCATTCATGATTAAATGTAGAGAGAACATATTTTTGCCAGAACATGTTCTTCGATTTTTATAAGGATTATTTGACAATTACGATTATCATCGACAAGTCAGTTCCAAAGTACATTCGATGAGAGATCAAGACTATAGTGACATACAAACCCTAGGGTTGTAGTCCTATTGTCTATTTAATTGTCATTCCACATTATTACGAGGAAACATGTGCATTGCAACCACATACAATATGTGTCCAACTGCAAGTACAATATCTTTATCATGGATCTAATCCATGATATTTTATTGGTTATTATTGAGTATAGTATTGAGTGGGTTTAATGAGGATTATCTTAAATAAGATAATTTGTATAAATATATATAAATATATATTTTACTTTGATTTAGGATTTTTTATATCAAAGTTGATTTGCCTTGTCAATACTGAAAGTTCATTCCCTTAATCACTTTCAATGTAAGATATATACTTTCTATTATATCTCAAGCAACATATGGGATCTCCTTTCTTATCTTTGTTACATCCCAATAATAACCTGCAACTCAGATAAAAAGAAGCGGGAACACATTCTGCCTTTAAAGTCCAACTTTCATTCCTAATTTGGACTTTAATACATGGACCCACCACCCCTAAGGTGATATTGACCCGTTGTTAATTGTACCAATCGTCAACAGGAATAACACTCGTTGTACGCAATCCAATATTGACCTAATAATATGAAGACTCGATATTGGGGTAACTACACATACGACCTTACTCTTTCAAGAAGCAAAGAGCCAGATCTAGATGCGCTTGTATGAAGGAGCTATCACTTCGGACATGCATCTCCTACATACAATCCCTGATGACAGAACCCTTCGCCTTGGCAGGAGACCATGGATGTCACTTATGTGATCCTCCATATCATGTTCAAATTCTAATTAATTATTACGAATCATATTCAAATAATTAATCCTTCCAAGGGAAATACAACTCTATTCATAATAGAGAGTTTTATTGGATCTAATTAAATTAGTCATACTAAATCAATTATTAATCCAATAAATTAAACCAACAAACAATCTTTAATTGTTACTTGAAAGATAGTATAATCTCAAAATACGTATTATTTGAATTTAAATAATTAAAAAATACATCATGATCGCTTCAAGCACTATCCTTTCCTTGCCCATTGTCATGGTCAGTACCGACGGGAATGGGAAAGACCGCTCACGGAGCAACCTGCTACATCAACACTCCCCAACTAAACACCATATAGACATCAAGTCAGGATAATACGATTTGATCATTTTGTATTTGAGATGATAATCGGTCTTTCAAATGAAGTTATATCATAAAATATTTATCAAAATATTTTTGATTAATATTATAAGGAGAGTTGCTAAATCCCCAATCTATTCAAGCATCAATGTTTGTTAGAAAGGATGTAACCAATTGTGATCAAGATCAATTATCTTATCATATTGGTTATTGCAATGTCATTTAAGGAAATATCATCATAAATATTTTACAAACATTCATCAATACTTATTTCATGAAATTAATAATTAATTTCTATAATTGATTAAATGATAATCACAAGGTTCTTGATTAGGAAAGTAGTTTTAAGAAGTGGCCCTTACTTACTAAAAGTAGCATATCTCAATCAATTTAAATTCAAATCAAGCAAAATAAGTTATATACTTTAATAGTTTGATTTACAATAGAACCCAAGTAATTTTCATACATTTCTAAGCATTCGAAAACCATAATTAACTATTTAGTTACGTTAAGATTCGCCCTCCCGGGAATAATGGATACATGTTCACTAAAATTATTATAACTTGAGCAATCGTATTCCAAATCACGCAAACTCAAGTCTCATAGTTTCCTTATTTAATTGGGAACATTATTCAAGTGATAATATTGAGTTTAAACACATCTAAATAGGGTGCAAAAATCACACAAAATAGGGATGCGAGAACAAAATGCGATGAAGTTCGCGCAACCAAAAATGCCCAAGTCATCTTTGATTTAAGGATCATATCATAAATGTCTAACATATGACTCTGATACCACTTGACTGATATGGGATAATCCTTAAGCGCATCACGGAAACATGAGAATCACATCGTATGTGATCGGAAGCGACTAGTCATACTAGAAGGTCAAGGTAGTGAAATTTAAAAATTTTGAAACAATGAAACCATATGATCCAAGAACACTTCTCAATTCATCTCATTCAAAACAAAAACAAGTATTAGGTTTACCTCTTAAAGAATGGTTGTGATCGAGTCTCTAAACGAAGAGACCTCATGTCTCTAGTCCAATCCAACGAAGGAGACGCTTGCGAGCGCGTTGATGAGACGTGTGCTCCTCACAATCCATGTTGATGATCCAAGAAGCGAATCTCCTGATCTCGTCTCATGGGATTCATCGTCTTCTTCACGAGCAAGGTGCACCGAAGGAGATGGAGATCCACAAGCAAACGATCCGGCAACATAATGGCAATGTTGCAGTGATGGTGACTCCCTCTATGGCTCCATGGTGGATGTCCATAATAAGAGAGAGAGAGAGAGAGAGAGAGAGACGTGGCATGTAGAGAGAGGGAGAGAGCATATTTCCATTGTATCAAGAAGAGATAGGGTTGCCTCTTCTTATATAGTATTTTGGGAGTCTATGTATTACAATCCATGGGAAACACTAAATCAATAGTTAGATTGATTTTTGTTTTTAACCAATGGCCATGATCTTTGTCGCAACAACAATTAATTTAAATAAATTCAATATATATTGAATTATCATCAACGTAATTTAATTTTATTAAATCAATAGAGATAAGAGGATAAAGAGGGAGTCCACCTTCTAAAAATAGGGTGGATGGCCACTCTTGAACAAGTCAAGGATGACCATCCACCACCCATGGAAGTTGGTTCCTCCTCCTTATTTTATATTAAATTTTATATCTCATATAATCCTCTAAATATTTACAACAACATTTGTCGCAAATTTATTTACACAAATAATTCATAATTATTTTGTAAACATTGCAATCATGCCATAAAAAACTTGTGAATCACATTCACAACCCAAAATAAAATGTAAATTATATTTTCGATTAATTATACAATGTGAATCAAATTCACATCAACAATTAATTAACAAATATAAATTACAATATGATCTCTCTAATATATTCTAAATCACATTTACAATATATATATATACATATGATTAATATGGATAGTGCTATCCACATTATTCATATCCAAGATAATTAAATCATATTTAATCATCTTGGATCCCCCATTCTCATGTGCCCAAATAATATGAATCACATTCACATTATTCACATCTTTGATAATTAAGTCACATTTAATTATGTTAGATAACTCTCTGTATAATATGAATCAAATTCATATTATTCATGATAATTATGTCAAATTTAGATTACCCATTTCTCAATGCTCGGATACATATATCAACAATGAAATTATCCATGAACTCTTTCAAGTATAATGTGCTTTCTTTGTGGATACTTGGAGATAATGACATGGTGATTGTACGTTCCACATATAGTGACTTGAATGTTAAGATCAAATCTCAAATCTAGATCTTGCGGACCTCCCATAGATGTTTGATGAAATAAAAATAGTAAATCTAATCTTTTCTTCGCATCTATATCACATTCAGATAACTATCCAACATTTGGACCAAGATTAGATTACTTCTCTATTGAGAAAAGTCACTAAAATACAAACATGTTTCATCACTCTCTAGTAATGGAAGCGTCATAGTTATACAATCATTTATGATAACATCACCCTCAGGTATTCCTAATACATGTACAACATGCATAATGGAAGATCTAGAATAAACCCAAAGTTTTAGATCTACTTAGATTGTCTCCTTCAAGGTTTTACCATTAAGCTTCTCATTCGATCATTGGGATTCGGTATCGATCATATACTTTCCTAAAGCATATATCGTACACAGACATTGATCATATACATTCCAAAAGCATATATCAAGCCTACAAATTCAGTCAAGCTTCCAAAGCGAGATGACCGCGCACGGAATCTGATTCCCAAATCTCATGAGCGAGCTCATGTCTTCCGGTTCAGTAAATGAACTTTATGATCCCTTTGAGAGATCATATTACTCATATGCCCTTGTCTGCACACAAGCACATCGATGTATAAACCTTGATTAGTTCATCAACCTAATGGTTTGCCAAATGTACATATTGTAGTAACACATCTATCTTTGGTCAGAGGATGCGTGCTTATATCCTGACAACATATGACATAGGTCCTTGGTTATTTCAGTCTCGTTAAGTTAGCTCTTTTACCTAACTTATCTAAATCCTCTGAATCTCTATTCCTATGTAGAGGACCTGCATCAAGAGGTTGGTTAGATATTAGCCTTTAGAGAAAGGATTGCCATCTCCTACTCAGGTTGGAGATCATCTCTTAATAATCATTTGATGGTGCTTGATGAGTCCTCAATCTAATTATTTAGATATTCATCCAAGCATCGGCCTCTAAGATTTAACGATTGAATCAATAGTTGTATGATCATTAAGATGGCCATGGTACATAACCCTAATTGTACTAAGGGACCTATTATGTAAATTAGTTATTCTTCTCTTCAGATCAGGGAATGATATTTGCAATAACTTTTATTGCATAATGGCTCGTCCTGGGCTCGCATGTCCAACAGATGGATTGTTAGTAGGTGTAGATCTAAGTTTGGTGTTAATCATGTATGTTGGGAATAAGTAATGAAGGGTTTGGATGGAAGATCGGGTGGAAGATGAGGCGAAATAATTAGATAAATGTGACTCGTGGCAACAGAACTGTAGCCAACATCTTCTTGGAGAAGAAGCTCCAGGTGCTGACACATGTTAACACTTGGTATGCTGAAATATATAAATAATATGAAAATTAAATAACATATATCAAATACTTTTATTTAAATTAGGTATAAAAAAGTATGCATAATTAAATATATTAATTAATTTCTATAAATAATAAATATTTAATGAGAGATAAATAGGATATTAATAAATTTGTATATGGAAACTTAATAATTATGGTTTTGATTTTAATTTAATATTTGTTTAAATAGCATATTATTTTTATATTTTATTTATTACTAGAATAATAAATATGGAGTATGTGAATTTGTGTGGACTGTATTAAATTAATTTAGGTTTATAAATTAATATAGATATAAGTTACATAGTTCAAATTCATCTATAAATTAGAGGTTTTGATTTATTTAAAATATTAATTAGTATCTCAAAATTATGAAAAAATATCATAAGATTAAAAAAATAACTATAAATTACAAAAATCACTAAACTATAAATAATATGTCCTGAATCAAATGAATAGCCTAGAAACCCAGTTGTCATTAGGTCCCAAAATTGACTTTTTTACAAACGAACTCCGATTTTTGTGAATTCACCCTCATTAACTAGACAATATTATTTTATGGAATTTAATGTGAGTAGAGTGAAATTGGAGCTCATATGAGGAAGATATGATGTTTATTAGAAATTGACAATTTGAAAGTTGGATTTGTTGGCTTATATATATATATATATTGGGATTTTTTAGGATTTTATATTTTTATGTATATTTTTAGAAATAAATAGGAGAAAAGTTTGGTGAAAAATATATATAAATGGATCAATTAAAAATCAATGATGTTTTGGTAATTATTGGATAAATAATGAATAATGTGTGGTGCATAATTAATTCTTTTTGTTGTTTTCTTCCTTATCTCCTCCTACTTATTTGTTTTCCGACCACTCCATGCTAACTTGGTATCAGGGGTTAGGTTATATAAATACACCTTTCATCTATTTTTATATTTGCAGTCATACTGTATATATATACACATATTTACATTCTACCTTCTTTTTATTTTCTTTCTTTTTTATTCATATTTATTTATGTTTTTTAATGCATAAAAATATATTTTTATTCATGAATGATACGTTGTCAAGAAATGAAAAGTAATGGATATTTCAATGCCTTTGTTACGGATTTTAAGACAAAATGCGACAAAAGTGTTAATGAATCATGGATTCATTTGTCCCTTACATGTAGTGCCCAATAAATCAGGGATCACCATTGTCGTTAACGACAAAGGAGAGGAGATTCCAACCCGAGTATTGGCCCATGGCATGTCTGTGTCGACTAGAGATGCCTAAATCTTGCAACCAAGAAGGATCACTTCCAATTGTCCTTCATAGACCAGATAGTTGAAAGACTAGCCGTGAATGAATATTTCTGCTTCTTGGATGGCTACTGTGGTATAATGAAGTCTCCTTACGCTAGATGATCAAGTAAAGACGACATTCAACTACCCATTCGAGACTTGCGCCTTTCACCATATGCCCTTTGGTTTGTGTAATGCACTAGCTACTTTCCAGAGATGCATGTTGGCGATTTTTGCTAATATGGTAAACAATTTTCTCGAGGTATTCATGGACGACTTCTCGATCTATGGGTATAGCTTTGACCAATGACCTGGATATTTAGATCGAGTATTGAAAAGATGTTGTGAGGTGAACCTTGTAGTGTCTTGGGTGAAGAGTCACTTCATGGTGACTGAAGCAATCGTGCTAGGTCATGTCATCTCCAAGCATGGCATGGAGGTTGAACCATCCAAGGTGGATGCTATCTCCAAACTTAAGCCGTCCACAAATCTCAAGCTTATCTGTTCATTTTTGGGGTAAGTAAGTTTCAATCATAGATTTATTAAAGACTTTGACAAGATTTATCGATCGTTGATCGAGTTTATTTGCAAGAGGTCAATTTCATGGTCAATGACAAGATCCTTCAATCTCTTGAAAGATCTGATCGCATATGCTACTATCTTACAGCTGCCAGATTAGTCTCTACCTTTGAGATCATGATAGATGCATCCGATTTTGCAATTGGTTCTGTTTTAGGACAAAGACGAGATGGGCTACCATGTGCGATTCATTACACTAGCAGAATACTAGATAAAACCCAGAAAAATTACACTATTACGAAGAAAGAGCTGCTAGCCATAGTGTTTGCACTAGAAAAGTTTAGATCACACTTCCTCAGATCAAGGGTGATTACCTATATTGACCATTCTTCCAGCAAGTACCTACAAAGCAAGAAAGACAACAAGACTCGTCCAGTTCATTGGATTCTTCTACTCTAAGAGTTTGACTTGGAAATTCAGATAAACCAGGCGCCAAAAGTGTAGTGGCAGATCATTTTTCTGGAATTGTTGAACTATAGCCTCCTAAGCAGAAATCCATTCCTATAATAGAGACCACTCCAGATGAGGCAATCTTGTTTATATCCTCTCTCTCTCGGTACATAGATATCATGAATTATCATGTCTCCAATAAGACTCTGTCAAAATATCCAAAGATCAAACTTGATAAAATTCTTGGCAAACATTCACTTCTACTAGTGGGAGGATCCACACCTATTCAGAGAGGGCGCAGATTGCTTTGGAATAGGTGCATACCTCAAGAGGAGATCATGGGTTCCTAGACCACTGTCACAATCTTGAAATGGGGGACACTGTTCTGGAGAGAGGACGACAACAAAATTTCTTCAATGTGGCCTTCGATGGCCTACTCTATTCAAAGATGCAGCAAATAATGTGAAGAAATCTACTGACTGTCAGAGAATTGTTTGAAACATCATTAAGAGAGACACGCTGCCTTTGAAATGCATTCATATATCTGAAATCTTCGACGCCTAGAGCATTGACTTTATGGGTCCATTCCCTAACAGCCAGTGCTTTGAATACATTATTCCCATCATCGACTATAAAAGTAGATGGTGGAGGCAATCCCTGCCCAAACAACAGATAGACGCACAATATGTCTCTTCCTCAAGGATAACATCATTTCATGATTTGGGATAACAAAGTTTCTCATTTTTGGTGAGGGGAGCCACTTTATCAGCAAAGAGGTCAAGAAGTTGACCAAGAATACGAAGTCGAACATCGTGTTACAGTGTTGTATTACCCTCAGTCAAATGACTTATCAGAATGCTCGAATAGGGAAATCAAAACCATACTGTAGAACTTGAATGTCTAAATAAGAAGAATTAGTCATAGCTACTTGATTCAGTTCTTTAGGCATATTGAACAACATACAAGTCTCCTCTAGGCATGTTTCTTTACCGCATGGTTTATGGCAAGCCTTTCCACCTACCCATGGAACTAATTCACAAATCCTTATGAACATTGAACATTTGCAACCTTGATTCCGAGCGAGTTGGAAAGAACTGTATGGTTGATCTGAACAGACTACTTGAATTATGAGACTACGCATACAATAATATCCTCATGTACAAATAGAAAGTCAAGCAATGGCATGAAAAACACATATGTAGGAAGACTTTCAAACATGGACAGAAGGTGTAGTTATTTGATGTGAAGTTAAATATTTTTCTAGGTGAGTTGAAGAGTAAGTTGACTGGGCCATTCATTATAAATACAGTGTATGATAATGGAAGTCTTCTCATATCAGAATTGTCACCTGATGCACAACCCATTGTCGTCAATGGATACTTGCTGAAGCCATACATAGAGCACGACAAATTCCTCTCCATTGTCGATTCAATCGAAGTTTTATTTCAAGATGAATTCTCAGATGCTAAATGATCAGACACATAAAGCTGAAAAATCACAAAAAGTTCTTTGTTTTCTTCTTTTCTTTTTCTTTTTTCTTATTCTACTGAAAAGGTGTTCACTCCTTTCATTAGTGTTATACTTAGGACATACTTTGTCATAAGTATAGGGGGTGAGCACCCCGAGTTATTCATTCATTGTTCCCTCACCTGTCCCCTCAACTCTTGATATTCTATCTATACTTTACACTTAGTATGGGAGGGTGGGACATGTTGATCCAATGAGTTCGTACATTCCCAACCTTCACCCTCCTTGCCTTATGTATAGTTTGTTATACATAGGATTATTTCATCCTAAGTATAGGGGGATGGTCAACTTCTCATTCATTGATTCTTTAGTCATTGTAGTATAGAACATCCTATACTTAGTACAAGTTATGTCTTCCTTTTTTCTCTTTGATCTAAGAGGACATGTCTCAAGCTAAGTATAGGAGGGTCATATATATGTTGTATATAATTTATCCAAAACTCGTACTTTCATATTTTCAATAATATGGCTAATGAATAAAGCACACCAAATCTGTTTACTGATATTCATAATAAACCGGTTAAAAATGTTTTGCAAAATGATTTGAAAAATGGTTGAAAAATTATTTGAAAAATCTTTTGAAAAATGTTTGAAAATTTTGTTTTCAACCTTTGTAAAAATCTTTTGTTTACAAAAAATCCTTTTATTTGTGAAATTAAAGTCTATTGAAAATCTATCTGCAAATGATTTGAAAATGGTTGCAAAAATATTTTGAAAAATCTATATATATATATTGTTTGGAAAATATTTATGAAATGATTTTCAAGGCCTGTAAATGTTTGTAAAAATTATTTAGAAAAAT
The DNA here is from genome assembly GCA_037367405.1 of Ottelia alismoides. Taxonomy (NCBI): domain Eukaryota; kingdom Viridiplantae; phylum Streptophyta; class Magnoliopsida; order Alismatales; family Hydrocharitaceae; genus Ottelia; species Ottelia alismoides. Next base: position 74,070 of record JAZKJV010010969.1, on the reverse strand, counting down.
TACTTTTCAGAATGTTTGTGATTTTTTCCAAAAAGGCTTTGAAAGTTTTGTGTAAATAATAACTCAAATAAAAGCCTTCCAACTATATGTAAAACTTGTATCTAAATCTTATAAATACTGACTAACACACAACTTCTGAAATCCCTTGTAAATATAGAGGCATTCCCGTGTAAGTAATACATATAATAATCTTCCATCCTTTTTATCTTTTAAAAATCCCTAAAAATTTGCAAATTTAAAATTTCTAAAACATTTGCAAAATCTTTTCAAAATCCTGCATAAAAATATGCAAAATCCTTTTCAAAAATTTATAAAAAGTTCAAAACTTGGAAATTGCATCACAAAAATATTTTTCATGCATTATACATTGCATTTGCATTTTTTCATAATGATATTAATAATTTAACTAGTCTAAATATTGATAATTGAACTAGTAAGTATAATCTGATGATTAGACCTTAATCCACTTAATCACAAGGACCATTAAGGAACTTGAATTAAGGCATTTCAGGTCTACTAGACTTAATTCTTTGAGACCATGAGCCTCGATTTAGTATCCTATTGACTTCAAAAGTAGAATATTTCAGAACACACACATGACTCTTATCGACAGTGACCTAGATTACACATTTGCACCTTAAACTTTGCTCAACTCAATTGAAGTAGTAGAGGCTTTGATTTACCGACATGAGACATAGCCTAATGGAAACATCAAAAGTCACACATCTATGACCATTGTACCCCACATGATCCAGTAGTAACGAGGTCTAAGATAGAAAAATGTGGGTTACAATAATGCTTCAAATGAGGGATAGTCTATGTAAATGTGTTGTAAGGTTTTGGATTAGGAGGGAGGACCATTTCTCTGATGCAAGCACACATTAAAACCTGCTGACCTCGTAACCACAAATAACCTACCTTATACCATGATGGTGGCCGCATGTGGATTGTTATTTAGGTTCTTATCAATTGAAGATCTTATTGTGGTGGGCAACACTTTGTCATCTCTAGTAAAAAAACATGTTATCCTTTGTGTAGTTTGGATTAGGAAGACATTGTGCATATTTTATTTCAGCACCATTTCTTTAGGCAGAAAAAGATGGATGGGAGTACAGAACCATGGGTATCATCTATATAGTTCATCTGTTAGGTATATGGATAAGATAAACACTGGAATGACATTTTTTTAAGATTGGAAGACCTTAGCTTTTGCAAACCAGAAAGTGATAAAATAAGTTATAAATAATACTACTTCCTTATTTTGGGTGTTCTTTTCCAATTCGGATTGAGTCCTGACGTGATATTTATATTAGAAATTACTATGGATTCCCATTCATATTTTTGTCCAAAGAGAAATTAAATCTAAGATGAATCTCTATTTCATCACCTTTATTCTTTCATTTTGGCCTATAAACACTAGCTAAATGCATGTAAATAGCACGACTATGCATAAAGGAACATATACCATTTATTATGTAAATATTGTATAAATTGTTGTGTTTAAAGACAAAATAAAAGAATAAAGAAACGAAAAGAAAAAGAATGAAATAACATAGGTATTGAATGACCCTAAACTCTGATACCTAGGCATCATGATGATTGGGTTTAGAAGGAATAAAGTAGGGGGAGATAAGGGTAAAAACTACACTAAAAACCCTAATTTTAAACTTGTCAATAAGTCATTTTTGGGACCTATTTTATTTTTTATTATTTATACCTCAAATCAGTAAACTTTATACATGAAAGTTGTGTATAAAAACAATATAAAAATACAAAATTTATTTCACATAAAAACAATATACAATGTCACTTCTACACTCAAAATAAAAATCCAAAATCACTACTTCATAGACTCGTATCTTCTACATATAAACTCAAAATTCATCAAATCATTTTAATTATATATAACTATAAATTAGCTATTTAATTAAGGTGGTTTCATTTAATTTGGAGTTAAGATGCAAAAGTTAGGTTTTTGGACCCCTATTATGTAGTATACCTGAATAAAATAATCAATTTATTTATTCATTATATCTTTCACTATTTCATAGTTTTATAATGTTGTAAATAATATTTGAAATACATATACGTCATTGAAATGAAATAAAACCATCAAAAATACAGTGAAATAAATATATATACACTAAAATATATAAGTGAATTATATATACTTATATCTATAAAAAATATACATATTTAATTAAGTGTGTATATTATATCACAAAAATACAATAAACAAATTTTATTTATATTTAAATAAATTATAAATATATAAAATAAATATATAAATTAATAAAATCTAAAATAAAAATAAAATACATATTATATACGTAAATGTACCTATATTTACACTTTTAGAAAGAATCATACAATAAATTAACATGTAAAAATAAATAAAAATCACCATAAAATAATAAATATTTTTTTACATTTTCACCTAAAACTAATAAAATTAATTATTAGTTTATTTGGTTTGATAATTAAATTCCAGCATGTTTTGTCTTTTTTGTGGCCTTTGTGGACCAATGGGAGATTGGTCAGAGTTGATCTCGGTCAACTCTCTAGCCTCCCTAGTTTTTCGTCTGTTAGACCTACTATCCAATCTTCCTTGATTATTTCCCGGTTATTCGTTAACCCATTGACCTTGATTCCTTCGTAACTTTTGCTCCTCAATCATGGAGCATTCACGCATGCTTGATTTCTCGATCGGGTGAGCATTGCATCGAGCCCCCTTCCCAGTCCAAGACACTTCTGTACATAACCCCTCATCAGTGCCAATTTTTATTATGATCCCTTTCTTAGCATCGAACCCCTAAAATCCCTAGTGCATCATGTCGAGGAATGTGACACCTCCTTGTTCGATCGATTTGCAACATATTGTTGGCACAAGAGTGGTCGATCTACCATCGTCGGTGAAGCTCCACCCCGTTGTCCACCATCTCCCTGCTCCGGCTGGTTGAGACATAGGGTAACTATAGTTTAGGTTGCTTTTGATTCCACTTTTCGACTCATGCATTTATTTGTATTTTTAAATCACTATATTAGTGTAGATTAAAGATTTCGTATTTCGTTGGAGATCCGCTCCGAGCATTGTTTACACATGTTCCCACCTTGTTTCGACCCCCCAAATGCCTCCATTTTCTTCCCCCATCGCTTTTCTATGCCCTACATACCTCCCAATCACCTTGGTCTTCCCCAGATCAAGTCAAATGATGCTTCACCTATATCTCTAATCAGAGCACCTTCACCCGCCTCATTTCACATCCACTCCACCCAATAATGGGTCACGGTAGTTTGCCCTCGACCCAGCTTTCTTCTGATGCATGTGTTTGGAGCTGAAAGCCAACAGGAGGTGATTTTGACATCAAAGGAGTGTTCTAGGTCACCCATGCTTCTTCGTCCTCCTAGGACTCTTTTGATAATCCCCGAAGATTTTTAAGGCTTCTTGCTGATGTAGACCAACGACACGAATAATTAAAGAACTTGAAGTTCGCTGGAGAGACACGGAGTTGGAGTGAATCAACGATGGAAGCTCAACTGTAGGGTTGTTCTTCCTTGTTCTTCAGGAGGAGTTGCCACCGTTTGATTGCCTCCTCGCTCCAGTTTTGATCTAGACCGTCAGATCATGCCATGCCGCTGTTGAGTAATGAATTTCTGGGGTTTTAAATATGAAATAAATTTGATGTTGTCACAACCCAAATATCCCTCAACAAAAAAATATTTGATTCTCAAGGCAAAATAAACACAAAAATATAGCAAGAGAATTTGATTTTTAATTGACTTGTATAGCAAACATGATCGAACTCAAGGATGCTACAAAATCCCAAGGGTTATTAAATCAATGAAAGATTCAATGAAATAAAGATAGAAATTTTACGAATTCTACTTTTGGTTTTTATAATGTATTTATTATTATAATTTTTTATTTTGTAATTTTTACATTTTCAGATTTTTATTAATATATGCTTGTTCACTATTTAGCATTATTTTGAGTTCCTCCCAGGTCAATACTTGTGAAGGAATGCAGATTTAAGTTCCTCCCAGGTTATCACGACCTTTCCCAAATGATTGACCAAGTACAAGGCCTTGTCTTGTAAGATGAAGGGAAACGTAATCACCTTGACTACACCTAACAAAATGTTAGGGTAGTGGGTGGTTCTACATATGCAAGAGAACCACTACAAGTTAATGTAGGGATCCACATTGGCATTCCTATGAAATAAGGGTAGGAGCATAAGGAACTGGAGCTTTATCTCGAAGTATGCATGGACTGGAGGGATGTGAATCCACTCGGTCATCTGGTTGTCTCCAGGATTATATGTCTTCTTTAGCGTAGGTTGTGGATTCACATTCCTTGGTTCCTCTTCTTCCTATTCTAGATCATCACGGGGTCTTTCTCCACCTCCTCCTCCTACTGGTTTGTTCCTCATGTCATTTAGTATATCTTCGAAGGTAGTCTATATGAGGGCTTGTTCCATTAAGTGATGTTGTATGGCTTGAATGGAAGACAGCAACTGAGTGTTCACCTAATTCTGTTTAGGTGCTTAGCCCTGTTATGACTAGGGCTCCTATTGCCCCTTTCCCTTTCCTTGAGGAGCCATTTTAGATCTGAATCTGAGGAGATGAACATTGTATTAGGATCCAGGACTGGGAATGGCTTCTATATGCAATGTAAGAGAATCCCAATCAAACTACTTGAAATTGAATACCAGTTGTCGTAACAAAACTAAGATTAGGGTCAATACCACATAGTCATGAATGGAGAAAATATGTAGACTAAAATTAACCTCCATTCGTAACGGGAGAAAAGAGGATAAGAGTGGTCCCGATTTATTAGAAGAAAGTAGAGAGAAAATGATGAGCTTGGAGATCGATTTGCAAGGTCCGAACTGGGTTCTTAGGAATCGCCTCCAATTATTAATGGTGTCGAGTCCATGGAATCGATGTAGGTGTCGGCAGTTTCACGACTGAACCATCAATGGATCAACATCGTAAAACAAGAGAGGATCGATGTAAGAGGAAGGATACGATGGTCAATGAGGAATAAAAGGGAGTGTAAAATAGTATAAAGGCTCAAAACGAGCAGGGGGTCAAAGGTGAGACACATATGACAAAATTTGCAAAGGTGTGCAGGAGTAGAACTTTAAACCTTAATGTAGATCCACACAAACGCAATACAAAATTGGGTTCACCAACTCAACACAATGTGAAGTCGTAAAGGATCAGTTATTTTTATCTTTTCATTTGTAGAGTTGTTATTTCAGGCATATCTTATAACAAGTCCTTACCACGCTAACCCCATAGGAGTGAGAGTACTACCGGAAAAGTATCACATACTTGTCCTCCTCCTTTGTAACATATAGTCTGCACTTTTGAGGTCCTTGTAACCTTTCCTGGATCCCAACTTATCCAAAGAATAAGAGGGAGGAAGCTGATAGGAAAAACCACTACTTCAGACCTCGCTCGCAACAGAATCACCCGTGAGCATGCAATGACCTACTCGGATGTAAACCGATAAGACAGACACACCTGTGAGGGTGTTGCCTAAGCTTAGTACTTTGGAAAAAGTTGACGTTCCACACAAGGCAGGAACATCATCGTTGACGGAGCCCTACTCGCTCACGTACGATAGAAGCACCAATAAATCAGAAATCCAGGCGATACAAGGTAGTTACAAACTGGGTTTTTTGGGCTCTATTCCTTAGCGCGTCGTGCCTTGCTCATGAGGGGTGGTTTGGTCCCCTACTAAAGTACCAGAATATAATGAGGGCTTCGTGAACCCAGATCTATGCAATCCATTACAGATTTTAATCAATGTCAAAGTTTATTTAGCAGTCCCTTATTTTAGATTTCTAATTTTCAATTTTTTGGATATTTTCCATACAAGTACCTAATGATTTTGTAGAATTTCATTTAAGTCCTAAGTTCTCAAAATATGAGGGAGATAGCGAAAAGTCATGCAAGTCAATTCGATGATGGAAATCTCATCATTGAACCAAATGATGCATGCAGAATTAGAGGACATACGGTGCTTCCCAACTCTCTTCATGTGGTATGCAAAACAAAATTTTATACCTATCTACATGGCCGTGTGAAATTGACAAAATCGCCCTAAACAATAGCTGACATTAGTCACGAATAAGCACATGTTAATTATTCGGAGATGAGACTAAAAGTATAGTCTTCGATGCCACTCGATGCCCTCCACAACGGGTCCTGCAAACATTGTATGTGACCTTTCTCGGCACACGGTCTCAAGTCTAAATAATTAACAACTATTGATTTGACTAGATCCAAATGTAAGAGACTATAGGCACATAATTCTTTTTAGGGTTTGGACCTCATTACCGATTCAAGCAACCTAAAGTCTAGGGACTCCATGCATATAAAACAAATAAAAAGAAAGGTGGAACCAAAATATCGAGAAACAACTAAAACAAAGTGGTGAGAACATGAGAAAACCTTGACGAGACCCCCATGTGAACAATCACCCGAGCACTAGACGTCGTAGAGTATAGTAGCCTCCAAGTCCATAATTATTACAATTAACAATAAATAAATAAATAAATCTCTCTCTTACGAAAATAAAAGAAAAATCGAAATGAATATTCTAGGCTAATTATTCTCCTTATTATGCATGTTGCTTCTCAAACTAGTCATAATAGAAGGACCAGTTGATGAATCTCAGATTCATCACTCTAAATCTCATCAATTAAGCTCAAATCCCTCAAAATCAACAGCATTTCTGCATCTATTCAGCATAATTAGCATTCATGCATGTTTTCATAAGAATTGCATTTTAGCTTTAATTTATGCACAAAATAAGAAGCCAAAAAATCCAAGTAAAAAATGACCTGTAAATAGCCTAACTTCCCGCATTGTAAACTGATTCGTGCTTACTCCGAATAACCCAAAACCACCTCCACTGTGTTCATATCACTAACAAGAATAAATGAAAAATACAAAAAAATCACTAACCCAAATAAGTGGACCAAAAACCCAAACCCTAGTTTCAGGATTTCTGGACAAAAAACCTCATATCTTCCTCATCCAGTGTCTGTTTCAATCCTAATCACTTTTGAATTAATGTACATTCAATTACCTTCAAAATAAGACCAAGTTCAAGTGATTCGGAGCTCGTATGCGAAATTTGGGTTTTGGGCCTCTTTTGTACATTTTGTATTTTAGCGGTTTTTGACCTATTAGTTTATGTTCATATTTAACCTATTTTAGTTTGTTTCTTTTTTGTTTGTCTTCTTTGATAAAAGTTTTATTAAAATGCGTAAAAATCCAAATCTAAATTAATCCTGAAATAAAAGAAACAAATTGGGTCCGAGTCTTCACTAACCAATTATACAAAATTGGTCTTTTTCATCTTTTATTTTATTTCTTCTTTTTCTTAATTAATAAAAATCCAAAAAAATAGATTAATGTGTAAATATTTTTTTTCTGATTTCATCATATTTTTTCTGGATTTTCATCAGGTTTACAAATGATATAAATATTACAAAACCCAAAAATCCAAGTATTCTATGCACGTGGGATACCCCAAAAATATCACTTTATGCAATTGATCGATTTTGGTTTTGATGTCTTCATGTAGATCTCCTCGATACGAGCCATTTTTGTGAAGAAACTTTTTCGATCCGAGGAAGTTTGCTTTTTTATTTTTGATTTTACAAAGTCTTTAATTTCTGGATTTTCTTGTACTGACACATGGCAGCTCCTGAAGTCACCACGTGTCAGATATTTTCGGCATTATTTTTATATCGTTTTTATAAAAAAAATAAATAATTAAAATAGACACACGTGCGAGGCATGTTCCTCCCAGGCACATACCAAGCACGTGCGCCATCCGCCTCTCCCAGAATACCGCCACATGGCACCACAGGAACTGTCCGATCGCGCTCGATCGGATGACGCCTGTGCGTCTTCTCTGCCCAACCCCTTCCCAATCGAGCGTTGTCCCCTTCAGTGATTTCTCCACCGCGATTTCGCCAATTGCCACACACCGCCCCTCGTCACAATCCCATCCTCGGTCATTCCCTCGTCCGATCTTCGATCAAATCTCATCAAATCCTATCATCCCCGTACATCTTGAGATCCCCAAAATCTCCGACCTTCCATCGCCGGCCTCCAGCACTTCCTATTTAAAACCACTGCTGCCCCTCGAGGTTTTTCATCCACCGTCTGCACGAAATCAAGGGAGGAGGTCGGTGGTGACAGCCTGACCCCTTCCTCTTCAAATACGATGAGATCAGAGGACCTACCCCTGTCCTCGTTGCAGCCCACGACACCTCCATCGTTGCTTTGCTGCCAAGCTCCGACCCCTTCGCACTTCGTCGAGCCACCGCTATCAACATCGACGACCGATGTCTTCAACCCTGCGTCGACTACGTCATCAACTTCGCCGCCTCCGACTCGCATCTTCGACGCTACTCCGCCTCCATCTCCAACAACGACTCCCCTCCAGGCACTTCACGCTACGACACCGCACCTATTCCGATGACCGTCGGCTGTTTGTTGGCCAATCGCCCACCGTTAGATTGCAACGAAGCTCCAGATCTGACTGTTCAGATACGCTCTATCCTCCATCGTCGGATTAACCAGAACCAACAGCGTGGATCGACTCATCAGCCTCGGCTCCAAACCACCCTCCACACTAGTTTGCCTCGGTCGGCCCAAAGCACGTAAGATGTGCCACGTTGAGCCCCCGCCCCGAGCCCCCAGCCAAACCACCTCAGCACGTGAGGCGTCACGTGAGCAGCAACATATTTATAAAATCCCCCTGGAACTCCTCCATTTTGCACTTCAGTCTGCATCCAGAGGGCACGTGTCACGCACGTGCCCTTCTGGCTATTTTACAGAAGAGCCCCCCAGGAGATTGGTAATTACATCTAGGTCCCCCCTGCAATTTCTATATTTATTTTTAATTATTTACATATTACATTTATACCCTAGTATGCCCCCTCTGTTTTGAAACTGATCTCTACATCATTTTATTTATCAAAAATTAGCATTTTGTTTGTCAATTAGTTCTCTACGGTTTGGCATATTGTGGACATTTTTGTGATCGATGGTTAATTAAAAAATAATTGTTTTGTGAAAAATTGGATAATTTGCCCATTTCTTGCTCTGAAATTTATATTTGATTAACCATTATTTAAAAAATTCTCGAAAAATCATCTATTGTAGAATTAATTGTGCTTGACATTGTGCCCAAAAAGAATTGCATTTGCATGCATAGATTGCCTTGTAAAAATCATTTTGCATATTTCAGTGTTTGATTTTTAATATGTATTGAAACTAGTATTTTCGAGGTTTAGGATTTTTCTGAGGTCCATTACTTAGTGATAGATCTTAGATAATTATATCCCTTGTAAATAATTAGGTTTAATATTTATTATAATTAAATGTTTAAATTCATTCTGTTTGCATTTGAAAATTGATAAAAAAACATATTGCATCAAAAAATTCCAAAAAAATTTCGGTGCATTCATTTTGTCATGACTATCATCCCAGTCAAGTTTCATATTTTTCGGACATCATTTGAGCATAATTTGCATTTTAGTCCCTAAAATCGACCGAATTTGCATTTCGCATCCTTTATTGCATAAAAATTCCAAAATAACCATCTCGAAAACCGTGCACGGAATTTATAGACATAATTCTAGGTTGTTCCTTTGCCTCCTTGTGTTCGACCTTAGGACTTTCCCATGTAAAATAAACATTAAAATGCATTCATTAAAATTGACAAATATTTTGTGTGGTTATTTTCTTGACCGATTCCGATTGCCGCCTACAACGAAACGACAAAATCACATTAACTTTTTATGCATGACAAATAAGCACATCTTCCTTAACAATCGCATATCAGACTCGTCACCAGTCCCCTCCTTGTTTGGATATATTGTCCTCCTAAGAGGTCATCCTCGCATAGCGGGCCCTCGTAACGAACATAACAAAAGATATATATTCGCACAATTAATCAAATAGTATATTTAAACAAATATGCTATCAGGTATATACAAGCAAGAGGTAGAAAATAAATGAATCAATAAATATGTACAAGGCTATTAATGAATCAATAAATAAAAGACAACTAAATACAAAGTAGGCTATACTACGTTGCTCCCCGGCATTAGTGCCATTTGATGACAAGGGTTTTTCCAGCAGGTCTAAATTGTATCATCACATAGTGCAAGGATGAGTTGTTGAGGCGACCCATAAGAAATCCCCTTGGTCAATCAACAAGTACTCATAAGATAATAATAAGCAATGAATAGCCAAAAATGTGAGGTAAAATTTATTATACTCTACAAACAAAAATTTATAGCATGTAAGCATGTAGAGGTCGAACCATAAAAAGCAAACTAAGAAGTCTATGACTATTGCTAATCAACCAATATTATGTACATATTTGTTTTCAAATCTTTTTATGTCTGTTTTTTGGTTTTTGATAGTTGTTCAATTAATTAAGATAAAAGTATGTACATGTAATTCAATAATGATAATAAAATAGATTACATTGATATCTCTCTCTATATATACATATAGGTAAAGATATACACATTAGATATATATATATATATATGAGGTTTTTCAATTTTTTTCTAATTTTTAGTTTATTTTTTATTTTTGAAAAAATATAGAAATATATTGCTATAAAATATATTGGTACATAATATAAGTATATAGATTATATATATATATATACATATAGAAAGTATATGGTATATATATAAATAATCCAAAAATACAAGGAACATATTTTTTAGCTTATTATATTTTTCTCATGTTTTGTGATTTTTGCTAATTTTTAAATATTTTAAAATAAAAAAATTTAAAAAATGGATTAAATAAATTGCCAGAATTGGTTTGAAGATTCAAAAACAAAACATACCAAATTCCTTCAAATAAATTTTAATACATGCTATATAATAAAAAAAATTATAGATAGAAATGGATACTTTATTTTTTTAGATTTTTATAAAGAACTTTGTAGATTTTTAATTTTTAATCTTTTTCTTTTTCAATTTTTAGGGATTTTTGTTCTTGAGCTAACATAGGACATAATAAACAGCTTATAATTTTTTAAAAATTTTTCAAAGCATTTTAATATTTTTTGCATTTTCAAAGCTAAACAAGAAATTAATGCTCACTATTTGAATTTTAATAAATAGATAAATACCTAAAAATGCAAAATAATAATTAAAGCATGAAATTATGTCATATCAAGCAATTACATGCATTTTTGCAAAATTAAATACAAACATTAGTTATTTTAACAAAAATAAACAAGAAATAAAATTTAATATCATGGTAGGAACCTATTTGCAATCAAAATAAAATAATAATTCATTCTAGAACCACTTTACAAAACCCAGAGGCATACATGCAATTTTCCATAAATTTCTTAAAATTAAAAACACCTTGGAAGGGCCTTTATTTAAATATAAAAAAGTTCTAGCTCCATTGTGCAATTTCTCCACAAAAATTTACATTGAATATACAATTTCATGTATTATAAATAAATAAAAATATCATGGGGTTATGCTTGCGAAATACCCAACTCACATAGCAAGCCATGTGAGCTAAGGTAGCATGGACATATGGGTAAATGCATGAAAATGTGAGGGGATGCATGCAATTTTTACCATTTATTTACATTCTAGAAAAAAATTGAATACTAAAGCAAAATAAGAAAAAGGCGAGGGGGACTGAGTGCAATTGACCCCTTATTGTGTGCGATCTAATGGCTCTGGTCGCTTCATTTGGACACGTGGATGATAGATGATGTGCGATGATGCTTGGAAGGGAGCAGCAAGGATTAGATCTCAGACTGAGATCTGACGGTTGAGGTACGATTGATCTGACAGCTCTAGTTGATTCTGGTGTACTTCTCATCATTGGACAGTGGAGAAAGATGGTGGAATAACAACCAAGAACTCATCGTGGGCGAACTTTGATATGATCAATTGCATGCTTCCAACCACCACGGACTCCGCCAAATGGCTCTAAATGTTCCTGTGGTAGATCCACACATGTGGAATCCCTCAAAAGTGTCCAGGTCACTGATAGACCCTGGAGCTCCATCGTTCTTGGAGATGCTCCTCGAAGTCGAGTGGGGCTGAGATGCCCCTTTCCTATTTTTCATGCAGAATGAGCAAGGCAACGCGAGGGTGAAGTGATAGGGCTATTATTGGCGAAGGTCGAGTCGAGATGAGCGAGGAATGTGGTGCTCCAATGAGGTGGCAGTGGATAGAGCACAGATCCTTCAATCCAGAAGGAGTCGAAGGTGGCTGATGTGTCAAGGATGGAGAGAAATGAAGGGGCTAGGTGATTAGATGATCGCGGACGTCGGAGACAGAGTATCACGATGGATCACAGTGGGTGGAGATCTAGAGCGACGATGAGCTAACTAATCTAATCTGCGCTAATGTAGTCATTAAAACTCAAAAGAAATTGCAGTAAATTAAACCTATGAACTACAACTACCTAGAAATTGTAAGATAGCGCAGCTCGAACCTAATGATGGACCAAGAAGCAGGTCACCACTGGAGCGTTGCCGTGGACTTGCTCTCCTCCTACTGTACACCGATCTTGGGGAAAGAACCTCTATCATCAGTGGACTCTCATGCACATAGCTGAAGACTCTACAAAGCTAAGAGAGGGATCCAAAGGGAAAGGAAGAAACTTAAGTTTTATATATAAAAAAGTTTTTTTGGCAAATTTCGAGTTGGATTATTGAGAGGCTAAAGGCATATAGATGAGATCTAATGAAGACGCGAGGTTGGCAATTGTGATGCCAATGAAATCTATGAAGGACTTGAGGCGAATGGAGGCACAGGGTGGCTTGGAAAATTCAAGGAAGTGGGGGTGCTCGATGCTCTGACAGGAGTCATAGGAGGGGACGGACAATTGACCAAGGTCAACAATCGTCGCCTTCTGATTGGTCCTCATCGGACACTACAAGACAAAAGAGCTAGCTTTATTTGAAAATAATTAATTAAAAATATTAAATGATTTTATTAATTTTTTATAAAATAAGTTTTTTTATTATTTTATGTAGTATTTTAATATAATTTTTATTTATTTTAAGAGTTAATTTATTACAAGTTACTTTTTACAAGTGTATTTATTAGTATATTGACCTATGCTTGTATGTTTTATTTTTATTTTGTATTTTTGTATTTTATATATTTATAGCTTATTTTTAGATACATTAATATATTTTTATTATATTTTATAATGTTATTTGTACATTTTAATAAATAGGGATATATATTATATAGGTATAATTTCATATGCATAATTACATAGGCTATTTCATTTTTGTATTTTCTTTATGATTTTATTCTATTCTAAATATGTACATATATTATACATAATTTTAAAAAATTTTAAAAATATGAAATTGTAAAAATGATAAGAAATAAATAAAATGAATATTTTATTATGGTATATTATACAATAGAGGTCGAAAACCAATCCAAAAAGTGAAGCCTTCATTAAATAGATAATTAAAATTTATATATTTAAAGGTTATTTTGAGACATTTTGAGTTTTTATTGACGAGATATGGGTTTGGGAAGTTTGGATTTTGGTTTATTATTCTATGTATGAGATGTATATTGTATGTTATTTTTGTGTAAACTCAATTTTGTATTTTTCTATACATTTTTACTACAACTTTCATATACAAAATTTATTAGTTCGATGAATAGATGATGAAGAATAAATGGGTTCCAATAATGCTTTATTGATGAATAAATGAATGGGATTTTTATTGTCTTTTTGGCCCTTATCTCCCCCTACTTTATTCCTTGTCAACCACATCAATTCTTGACTTAGTCTCGGGGTTTAGGGTTATAAAATATGTTTGCCATTTTATTTCCTCTTCTTTTTTTTCTTTATTCTTTTATTTGTCTTTAAATAATGTAATTTTTACAATAATTATACAATAAATAATGAATGTTAGTTTGTACAAAGTAATGGTATTTACATGCATTTAGTTAGGGTTTAAAGACCAAAATGAAAGAATAAAGGTGATGAAATGGATATTTATCATGTACTCAAAATGTCCATGATTTGATTCAGGGATAATGACCACATAGATAACTCAAGCTCAAAACCATGTCCATGGCCTTCTGATCTCTCCTGCCTAGTATTGTGTGGAGTTGTGATGTATACTGTTATGGATACCGTTGATGTGTAGACTGTAATTGTTTTTGCTGGTAATATGGAGATGAAGGATGGTAGTGATGTACTGGTCTTTGATGGAAAGAATGACGAGACTGATGTTGTTGCATAAATTTCCTCAAGGCTGGTAATTTGGATGGTCATGTTGTTGGTGCATCTGCTACGGTGTATGATGTATGCTTTTTGGTGTGATATGTGGTGGAGACTGGTAGAAATTGGATCATACCAAATTTTTATAATATTTAATGTGGAAGAAGTATCAAAATCCTCTGCTACAGGAGTAATGATCTTGCTCTGATCAGTTGTGGATGAATCCTCAGGACATGCTAATTATAGAATCTCAAAAGAAAACCATGTCTCTCTTTGTACAAAATGTATCTGACAGGTTGGAGGAGAAGGTAAAGATCTCCATGTATGCTGAAGTGTAGGTGGTTGCTGGCTCAATCTCGAAATCCCCTCCACTTCTTTGCCAAATCACTCATCTGTTGAGGTAATGTAGAAAGATTCTCTAACTCTCGCAACTTATGAAACTCTTGAACTTGCTTCTGAACCACATCGTCTACTATAAGCTTCTCACTAATGTATCCCATGTTTGGAGATCATGAATCATACTCAACTATATTGGCCACCTTCTTATGATCTCACTGGTGTGGTGGTTGTATGGTCCTCTGGTATGGATGAGTGGAATTAATGACTTTAGAGTTATCGGTCGTCCCTTCATAGATGGTCCAATCTGACTCGACATCCTTATTTAGATAACTATCGCCACATGCAGCACTCACTAATCCCCAAATATCAGCATGTAATACACTAAAGAAAGTCTGAAGTAGCACCTTTAGTGAAATCTCATGATAAGAACACCTCTTTGTCATATCTTTGAAGCGCTCCCATTCTTCATGGAAAGACTCGTGAGAGTGTTGAGTGAAATTCAAATTTGACTCCTCATAATGTTTGTTCTCCCAAAAGGAAAATACTTACGTAGGAATTTGGACTTCATATCATGTCAAATAAAAATCTCCCTCCCTAAATGATTCATCCAGTAAAGCACCTTATCTATTAAGGCGAAGGGGAAGGCTTTGAGGCTTTGATGAATCCATGATTCATTAACATTTCTAGCGCATTTTCTCTTAAAATTCTTAGCAAATTCATGTAAATATGCATTAATATTCATCCTTTTATCAAAGCACATTCATGAATAAAAACCCATTTTTATGCATTAAAAAGGCATAAAAAATAAGGAAAATAAAAATAAAGAAAAAATAAGGCAAACTGTAAAAATGTATATATTGTATAGAATGACTTAGAAAATATTGATATAGTTGTAATATATATTTATATAACCTAACCCCCGAGACCAAGTCAACATGGCTTGGTTGACAAACAATAAGTAGGGGAGATAAGGAAGAAAACACAAAAATAATTAACCTTGTACACCATTTATTATTTATATGTACACAAACTTCACCTTATTTTATTTAGGTCATATTTATATATTTTTCAATAAATTCTTCACTATTGATTTTATAAAAATATGTATAAAATATAAAAATAATAAAAAACATTCCAACTTATAAATATGTCAACTAAACAAACATCCAAATTATCAATTTCCCGAATTCTGAACCATATAACTTCGACATGCAATTTCAAATTTCACACTACTCACATTTAAAGGTTAAGAAATAAAATTCTCTAATTAATGAAGGTGATTTCATCAAAGATGGAGTCCGTTTGCAAGATGTCGATTTTTGGACCTAGCGACAACTGGGTTTCTAAGCTATTTATTTTATTCTTTATATACTTTTTATTGTACAATTGATTTTGTAATTTTTAAATATTTTCTTGATATTGTAGTTAATTTGTAAAATAAAATCCAAAAAAATTTCTTATTTAAAAAAATAAAAACCAATTAGCATATGTAAAAATAAATTGTAGTATATGTACTAGTATTTATTAATCTATGTAAACTAAGTAATTAAAATCCGCAAAAATTCTTATATCTCCTATTTATTATTATATAAATTGATAAAATATAAAAATGTTTTATTATTTAATAAAAAATTGAATTAAAAATGTACATGTTATTTATCAAGTATATTATATATATTTATTAAGATTTTATTTATATATCACAATATATATGATTTATATATGTAAAAAATATCATAATTTAGATAAACTAATTATCTATATTTTTGTTTATATATATAATAACTCTATTTACTATTTATTATCTAATTTATAAAGCATTTATATTTATGGATTTATGTGGTGCTGACATGTGTCAGCACCACAACCATCTTCTTCATGAAGTTCGTTGTTGCATATGTTGTAATAACCTAAATTCATCAACTTTTCCCAGCTTCGAGTTGCTACTTATCTTCAATCCAATCGGTCCATTTCCTACCTTGATCTACCCTCTTCAGTGCCAACCCTTCACATCAACCTAATTCCATTCCATTCATCTATTTAAAGCCCCCAAAGTTGGCTAGATCAATTAACTTCTCCAAGTTCTAATTCCAACTGACTGAACTCCCAACTTCCAAGCCTCGAATCAGACACCTCGGGTGACAGACAGGGAAGCTCGACCTTTAAAGAGGAAGAGGGTAGATAAGGGAGCGGTTCCAAGGCTTTGTTGCCATGAATTGTGGTCGCTATCGCCATGTAGAGCTCTAGGAACTTTGCCATGTCCTCGAATGAAGACTTGAAGTTCTTACAACTTCTACTTTCCCAAGTAATATTTGCCCATGAAATTTCAAGTTTTTCATTAGATTTTAGACACTCCAATTACCCTTTTAGACTCACTAATCATCATCCTATCAATTCATTTCAAAACCTCTTTCCTGTTCGCATCAAATGTTTATCAATTTGAGCTGAAAGTCCAAAGTCTGAGGTCATTCTATTTACACAAGAAACACACTCTTCTTGAAGACCAATTTGACTAGAATAGAGTCCTATAATGTTTTTGCATGTAACTTCATTGCTTGGAGATTTCATTCACCGTCGATTGCGACAAATGCATCACATCATTTGGATGTATTCCTAGTTTGAAGCAGAGAAAGCCCCATTTCCAGATCTGGGACCCTAAGAAGAGAACCTTCTTCATCTTCGTCGACTGTCCTCATAAAAGGTGAGATCAAAGAGGGGGGGAGACCCTAGGGCCTGCCTCCACCTCTTCAGCTACCTCAGGCCACTGTAATTGAAGCCTAGAGACGATTGAACGCCACGATTGTCGTTGTTCTTCTGAATTTGGGGAAGAACATGAAGAACAGTTCAAGTTAACAAGTGTTTGATACGTGTCCAACACGTATGACCGAGATCTAGTTTTGCCTTCTAATCGCCGCTGTTCAAAATGAAATGGTGGACAATTTGCGCAATAAACCCAGAAGAATCTAGAATTCCTATGCATTGTAGAAACTTTACACAATTGCATTTTAGGTCCCTCTATAGGGACCTAAATATAAATATTCAATCAGAAACCTTTATTTCTTTTATTTCATTTCTACCATTATACAAATTGTGACCATTGGACATCATAGAGACTTTATTTTTTTATTTATTTTTCTAGGGTAGTTACCCAACTACCCTAGAATTACTTTGGTGATTTTTTTGAGATTTCTCACTGACTATTTTATTCATTTTCATTTTACTAACTTCTCTTACGCTTTGAAATTGTTTTATGTTTCTGCGATCCTATTGCTCGGTTTTTTCTTCGTTTCGCCTACCTATATGGTACCACCTATACTATATCACATATATATTATAGGGATTTTTACCCAGCAGACCCTATAAATGTTTTAAAATGCTTCTACGACCTTTTGCACAACGTAATTACCCCCATCGACCTTGTAAATTACCCCAAGAACCTCCACGAGCTTAAAACATATTACCCAGAGGGTTCATGGGGTAAGAGATGGCAAGTTTACGGGGTCAAGGAAGGAATTAGGTTGTTTCAAAGGTCGTGGAGGTGATTGGCAAAGTTTATAGGGTCTGCCGGGTAAAATTCCCTATACTATATTCAATATCATTTTGCAAAATATATTTTTCATTTCTTTTTAAAATAAAAGATAATTTTCATTCTCTTTATTCATTTTAAGGGCACGCTCATCAAAATGGCGTTGGCCGGGGAGGCACAAGCTATACATAGATTTTAGAGCTTTTTGTGATTTTTATTCTTCTTATTTTTATTGATTTCTTGCTTTCTGTTTTACGATTTTATCGACTTTCTATTGATCGATTTTGTTTTACAGATTTTACAGTTTGGTCAGTTTCCTTTACAATTTCAATTATTTGGTTTTCTTTATAATTTTCTTTATGGTTTTTGTTGTTTTGATTTGTATGCAGATGAGTGGTGCATGGCTTGCAATATCAACCGACTTCTTGAAGTTGATTTAGTTAAGAGAGCAGAGATTAGCTCCTTCTCTACGAGACGGTTGCAGAGGAGCAATGCGAGTCAGCTGATTTTGTATATTTTCATGTTTCCTTTTTGAGAAAGATCAGGGCACTTGCCCATTTTTCTATTTTGGTGAGAGATGAAGGGACACTTTCTCATTTTTCATTTTGTAGAAGGGGTCCTTTAAGGACAACCCAACTTGTACACAGACAATAGACTTTTTCTTGGCGTCTATTTTGCTAGCACATCTAATGGGTGACCTCATTACGCAGGTTTTCTCGATTTTTCTTTGTTTCTCGTGATTTTGTTGATCCTAGAAGTGCATGTTCGATTGATTAGACAACTAAAATAGAACCTACTACCTAATCCACACTTAGGCATAAGAATCGGATGATTTTTGAAAAATCAACTCATTCTTACGCTAGCATTATCTATTTAGTGTTATGATTTTATCGCCTTTACATTAATTAGAATTAGGCTTATATTTTTGTGCAGATCACTTGCTTGTAGAGTGCCAGAGGCTGGTATGGCTTCCATCTTTGCATGCATCATGTTTTCTCACCGTATTATGTGATTCTCCTCCTATTCAACACATTTTTCAGTAAAAATAGAAAACCAAATCCCATTGGTTTTATTTAAAATATAAAAAAAGTTAAAACCATAAAATATTTTTTTCTTTTAACAATTTAACAAAAAATGGCCATAATTGTTTTGAGAGAGCAATCCCCTCATTGTTGCAGGTACTTATCTCCAGACAGAGCAGGTGAGGACATAGCCCTAAGGATTAAAGCCAAATATCTCTAGACTTATTCATTGAGCACTAGTATATTACCTTTTTATACACCATCACAGCTACAAGAACTTGATTCTGACCATAGAGAGTTGTTTTGGTGTACTCCGCTTCACATTTCCCTTTGGGCCTGATATAACCCGGCAGATTGGGCAGATGGTTCTACTGTTTGAGGGAGTGTGAAGACATACATTGGGCGATAGGGTGACACCACTTGTGTGTATGCTTAATTTCACTACTTTAATCACCTAACTTTAAAACTGAACAGATAAACGATCGAACTCTTACGGTAATCACTGTATGAAATTCATGAATTAGGGGTTGCTATTGTGTTTATTTACAGTGTGTGTGACTTTGCATCTGACATGCCTTTCTTCTGCTCTTATTTGACATCGTTCTATATTTCATATCCTTTTGGCATCGAAGATGACATACCTACGGTCTTTATGTTTGGACTTTGTGAGCCATCGTTCTTCTATCATGGTAGGTATATCTTCATGGACTAGGGATGACCTTCTTCTTGAGCCTGTTTTACCCATTCACGAGATGAGTCAGACCCAAACTCCCTTGCCTCCCAACCCTTTAGTTAAGGAAGACCCTTAACACAACATTTATTCTTCTCCTACACCTTTTTCACTAATTGCTTATGAGGCCTTTTCTTTTCTAGAGCAGTTGAAAGATACTGTGGTGAGAGAAAAAATGCCGGTTGAGGAGAGACCAGCTGATGAGAGACCATATATTAGATTATATGTAACTTCAGGGATTTTAGACACATTACAGAGATGAGTACACAACTTAGAGCACAATTTTGAGTCAAGAAGAATTCAGAGCTGAGATTATGATGTTGAGAGCCAGAGGAGGGAACCCACCATCTATAGTTCCAGTGGCCACATTAAGTGATAAGTATGGCCCTAGATCGTGTACATCACAACATTGGATCTGATTACTACCGAATCAGGGTCTATATGATCTCAGGCCATCATTCATTTCACTACTTCCCAAATTCTATTGGGAACACTACTGGGGAGTCATTTACCATTCTATAACAGTTCAAGATGATAGGTAGTATGACTAGTTATCCGAACGTTACGTAGGAGGTTATACGCCTTACTGCCTTCCCCTTCTGCTTAGATGATAAGGCGCTTTACTGGCCGGATCATTTGGGGAGGGAAAACTCTACCTGGGACGATCTGAAGTCCACATTCCTGTGTAAACATTTACTCTTGGGAGAAGAAATAAGATAAGGAGATAGATATCAAATTTCATGCAACACTCCCATGAGTTGTTCCATGAAGCATGGGGGAGCTTCAAAGATATGACAAAGAAATGCCCTCATCATGAGATTCTACTAAAGGTGCTTGTTCATATTTCTTTGTAGGACTACATGATGATATTTAGGGACAAGTAAGTGCCACATGTGATGGTAGTTATCTGAATAAGGATGCCAAGTCAGTTTGGACAATTTATGAAGGAATGGCTGAGAATTGCATAGTTGTTGATTCCACTTGAGCATACCAGAAGTGCACACAGCCACCACACCAGAGAGATCAACAAAAGGTGGCAAATATCACTGAGTTTGATTCACGATCTACTGATATGGGATGCATTAGTGAGAAGCTTACTGTCGTCGACGTGATTCAGAAGCGAGTTTAGGCGTTGTAGAAGTTATGAGAGCTAGAGAAGCTTTCTTCATTATCTCAACAGATGAGTGATTTGGCGAAGAAGGTGGAGGAGACTCAGAGACAGAGTCAATGACCACCTACACTTCAGCATACATTGAGATCTTTACCAGCTCCTCCCACCAGACTGGTAAACTTTGTACACGGCGAGGAATGGTTCTATTGAGACTCGGCAGTTAGCTTGGCTTGAGGATTCATCCACGATTGATAAGAGCCAGATCATGACACATGTAGCAGATGATGTGGATATTTCATCTACTTTTGAGATCAATGGAATATGGTATACTCCAGTTATCTACCAATCTCTACCACATATGACACAACATAGCATACATCATACACTGCAGCAGATGCACCAACAACATGGTCATCCACATTACCGGCACTAAGGAAAATTTGTATAGTAGCACTAGTGTCACGATTCTTCCAATGCAAGACTGGTACATTCTTACCATCCTTCATCTCCACATCACCAGTTATAGAAGCAATTACATTATACACCTCAACGATCTCCACAACCGTATACACCACATTCTCCGCACATTTCTAGGCAAGAGAGATCTAAGATAGATGGATAAGCTTCTGAGCCTAAGTTATGTGAACAATCCTTTGCACTGAATCAGATTATGGACATGTTGAGTACACTTCAAATTGCGCACAAGATAGAGATGGAGCGGATCAACCATCACCTTGATGAGTTAGTTGCGCCTAAGACCACACTTCCAGCAAACTGTAGATGAATCCAAACAACAACCGTTATCATCCAGATCAGGTAAAGAGCACAGATAGATCCACTGGTAAGGTCAATTTTCTTGACTTTTTAGCTAGTAACTATATTCGTCTTAAGAGTGGTAGACAGCCACCGGTACCTGATCGAGTTGAGGAGGGAGATAAACATGATTAGGAGTAACAATCCATAAATGATGAGTCACATTCTGATGCTGAGGAGGATCACCACGATGATGTCATACATGATGACGCCAGAGATGGGAACTATGCTGAGATGATAGACATGAAAATAGGTGATTCTCATGTTGATACCACGCCATCCCAAGCACACACTCCCAAATGATTTTCTTTTCTTTCTTTTGATAGTTTTGTACATAATTCCAATATTCTATATGTAAATGTTGATTCCCATAAAATGAATTAAAATGAGAACTTTGTTGTTTCAGAAATTGTTCCTTTTCCTGATGTTTTATTTGGTAAAGGAAAGAAAAATCCAAAAATAATGATGTGACTCCAGAAATAGATATATTATTGAAGGATCACATATTTATGAAAATTCCACTCCATTATGCCTTGGATCATTTTCCTACACTCAAGCAACAATTGAAGAATAGATGTACAACACGCAGGAAAAAGAAATCACGTATTGAGAAACACATTTTGACCAAGGCTATGTTGTGTGCTATCTAGAACAAGTTACCAAAGAAGAAGAGCGATTCATGTGCACATTATGTCAGATGCAAGATTTCCAATGCCACATTCGATCGCACTCTCTTACGTAATGGTTTCTCCAATAATTTGTTACCATCTTCTTTACTCGATAAACTAGAGTTAGTTCCTCTATACAAATCACAAAATTCAGTGTCCTGATAGATCAATAAAGAGACCTAGGGGTGTGTTGAGGAACATTATTGTAACCATGCAGGGTCTACAAATCTTAATGGACTTCTCTGTTCTGGACATGGATTGCCCTAGACAGTTACACCTTACTCTGATCATTCTTCGTAGACCTTTCTTGCAGACCGTGAAGGCTCTCTCTGATTATGATACTTGGAAGGTATCTTTTTGCACTGAGGGCAAGAAGGTACACATTGAGATGGCGAGAGAATCATCCAGTTCTAGTGTGACATCTTCATAGTTCAGATGTCATGAGTTCTCCAGCCATCTACGATTACATGGATAGGGTTCGTTACGACAAGCTTGAGAGGTATCCGATTAAGACACAAGATATCCTAGCAGAGGATGGGTCATGCACAACAATTGGCACATTTATAGACATAGATCAGATGGAGCAATAGTTTGATGAGCTTATTGCAGATATTTCAGAGAGCTCGCTTGATTTATTCACTTCAGATGACCTAGAGTTGGATTATCACTTAGCTGAGTTCTTTAGTTATAACCATTCTGAGAAGGAGCACAATAGAGTCGGATGGCATGATAACATTTATTGACACATTCTATAGCCCGACTCCAGAGACATTTAATATGAGATAATCAACGTTCGACTAGTGGTTAAATTGTGTTGATTGTAGAGATCGCTGAGTGAAACCACTGATTAATCAGACAGAAGACAACAAATAGGGGAGAGAGAAAAAGAGAGAAAGTGGAAAACAATCGGGTTCTCTCCTAAACTTGTTATTTTTGTTTGATGGATCAACATTTCTCTCAGCGGTCTTTACATCTAACAAAATTTAGCCACTAGTAAATCGTTGATTATCAAAATGGCGTAGTTGCCAGGGAGGCATAGCCATGCTTGAGATTATGAGTTTTATTTTGTGATTTGTTTTCTTCTTCTCTTCTTCTCGATTTCTTGGTTTTTCTCGATTTTTATATGTCTATTTTTCTCTTTATTTTTCTTGGTTTTCTTTTCTTTATTTTATTTTATTTCTTCACAGTTTTGTTTTTTTTCTTTGATTTTTCTTGATTTTTTTCTTCTTTTTCGAATTTTATCATTTTTTACTATTGATTTTCGTCTCGATTTTTAAGTTCTTTTTTCTTTTAATTTTTGCAAGAATTTTTTTGCTTTATTTTTTTTATTTGCCTGTCCTAACCTGTGTTCGGGGCCTACAGGAGTAGTTGACTTCCTAAGAAGCCAAATTGGATGTGATCGCAGATCGACTCAGTCATCTACGGGCTGGTTGCAAAGGAGCATCACGAGTCTGACAACAGAGAGTTTTGTTCTATTTTTCTTTCCAGAGACACAGTTTCTTTTTTTTAGAGTTAGGGATTTTGCCCATTTTTCTGTTTTCCGTGAGAGAGGAAGTGACACTTGCATGTTTTTATTTTTGTAGAATGGGGTCCACTAAGGACATCCCAACTTGTAGACAGACATTTTTTACTTTCTTCTCAGGGTCTATTTTGCCATGTGCCAGTGCACTTGTCAGACCTCATCAGAGTGTTTGATTTTCTGACTTTTTTCTTTGTTTCATGTGATTTCGTGAAGACCTAGGGGTGCATGCATGATTAATTAGACAATTAAAGTAGAACTAATTTCCCTAATCCACACTTAGGCATAATTAACCAATTTGAAAATTAATATGTTTTTATGTTAAAGATGTTGATTTAGGACATGGTTTTTACGGCTTTTTCATGCATTAGTTTGGTTTAAATTTTTGCACGGATCATCTTACATGTAGAGTGTTGCATATAAGTACATATTCTTTCCCTACATGCATCATTATTATATTCTATGATTCCCCCCTGTGAGACACATTTTTCAAAATTAAAGGAAATTGGATCAAAGTTAAATATTTTTGAAATATAAAAAAAGTGAAAACACTAAAAAATAATTTTTTTATTTTGAAACATCAACCAAAAATAAAAAAAATCTGAACTTAATTGTATTGGGACTGCAAACCCCTGATTGTTGCATGTACTAAACTTTAGACAAAGTGAGTGAGGACTTAGCCCTAAGGATAGAGCATAATATCCATGGACTTGTGCCCTAAAAACATGTGTACCACTCTTCGCTACATCGTTGCAACTGCAAGAACTTGCCTCCGACCATAGAAAGTCATTTTGGTGTACTCCGCCTCACAGTTCCCTCTAGGCCAGATATAACCATGTAGCTCAGGCAGATTGTACCACTCTTTGGGGGATTGTGAGGATGTATGTTGGGTGACATGGTGACACTACCTGTGAGTCTACTTAATACAATCGCTTGATCACCTAAATAAAATTGAAAAAATAAAAGACCAAACTCTTACAGTTTCCATCGTATGAAGTTGGTGAACTACGAGTTTGCATTGTGTTTGTTTGAGAGGTGTGCATTTTCAGCATCTTATATGCCTTCACACTTGTGTTTTTGTCTTGACATCGTATTCTCGCACGTATTCTCTTGACACCGAGGATGACGTCTAGATGTATATTATGCTCAGACTCTATAAGCTTTCGATCTTCAATAATCTTACGTGCATCTTCACGAAATTGGGATGACATTCTTCCTGGGTTGATCCCACCTAGCCATGAGGTGAGTCAGACTCAAACTGCCTCACCTCCCATCCCTTCAGTCAAGGAAGACCCATGCCTCAACTTTTCGTATGTCTCTCTTGCACATTTTTTAATGAGTGCTTATGAGACTTTTTTCTTCCCAAAGGATTCAATGGACATCATGGCCAGAGGGAAGGCATCGGTCGATGAGAGAGCATTTGATGAGAGATAGTCAAATGATAGACCTAATCCAGCTACTGGTATCACATCAAGGATTTCAGACACACTTCAGCAGATGAATGCACAGATTAGAGATCAATGTAGAGACCAGGATGAGTTAAGAGCTGAGATCACTACACTGAGAGCAGGACACAGGAGCCAACCACCACCTTCCATGTTTACTGCTACTTTGAGAGATGAGTATTACCCTAGAGCTAGGATGCTACAACTTGAGATTTGGTTACCACCAAATCAAGGGTCATACGATCTGAGACCATCCTTTATCTCATTGTTTCCCAAATTCAATGGGAACACATCAGAGGAATCGTTAACCTTTTTACAATATTTTGAGATGATATGTGGAACGACCAGTTATCCTATAGTTACACAGGAGGATATATGCCTCAAGGTCTTCCCCTTACCCTTTGCAAATGAGGTGCTCTATTGGTTGAATCATTTGGAGAGGGAGAAAACTATATGGGTGAAGAGCATATGGTTACCGTACTTAATTCAACCGAATTAGCGATTAAATTTTAATGATGTTCGTTGTGGTCGGATAACTTCGGACTATTCAAAACCACTTTGATAAATGTCAAATTTAACGCAAGCGGCAAAATTTTTTTACTTGGGCAAGCCCAAGGTCGAACTCAGGGAGGCAACTTTTTCCTTAAATTAGTTTGAAGTCAACTATGAAGTTAGGTTCTCATTTTTGTATCTTTTTATGCAATTAAGAAAATGTGATGCAATTCAAGCCAAATTTGAAGGTTAAAATTTGAAGTATGGTTAAATTAACTTAAAAAATGATGAAACATGGCCAAAATATGAAATGTAATGAAATTAAACTACTGTAATATTTTTGGAATTTTTTGACTTTAAATGAATTAAATATGAAATAAAAATAAATGCAGTGTGAATTTTGCAAAATTATTTTTAATAAATACCAAATTAAATCATTTTCAGATACAAAAATTAACCTAGATACTTCTATGTGTGATGAATCCAGGAAAATTATTAGAATAAAAAATGATTAATCTGGGACCTATTAAAAATCAATTAAGTAATCACCAATTAATTTATTAAGGCCTTGTTATGCGTGCAAATAATTTGATTTTTTGGCATAGAGTAGAACTACTTAAACCAGATCTATTTGTGATTTTTTGGTGATTTTGGAGCAATAAAAATTTAATATGCAATTAAAGGCACATAGTGGCAAATTATGTAAATTTCCACAAAAAGAATTATATTTAATTCCTCGAAGCTATAAAAAATGTAACAAGTCTTCACAATGATAGAGCACAAATTTCTCTACAACTTGCAATTTTGGAATTATAAAATGATGCTAAATGAGTGCCTAAATAAACGTGCAAACACAGTGGTGTAAATGCAAATAGTAATAAAATCGACTAAATCAGAAACGTGCGTACAGGGACTAAAATGAAATTACCTATAATGTAGAGGTAATGCATGCAAATTCTCCACGGAATATGTGCGCCTCACGTTATGCTGCCTGCTAGGGACTGAAGTGTAATTCCCAAAACTTGCAGGGGCCTCAATGTAAATTACCCAGACCGCACGTGAAGACCACGCGAGATCTAGGCTCGAGAAGCGTCAGAGGCTCACATGCTACTTCGGGTCTTCTACAGGCTCGGACGTGCTTCGGCGTTGCTTCGGATGATGCTCGGATGCTCCGAGCCTAAGGGGCGGGGAAGAGGCTCGGAGTAGATGAGGTAAACGATGATGGACTATTAGATAGCAAAGATCAAACGGTGGTCGGAGCTGGAGACGTGGCGCGATGTGGACCATCATATCCTCACGCGATCCAACGTTATCTACAATTCCTGGAGAGAGCGACGTGGCGTGATGTGGACCGTCAAATAAGGACAATCGGATGGCAAATGTGCATCAAGTTTCTCCTCACCGCCGCTTCCTGCGACGGGCTTGGCTGCGCTCCGACGAAGGGCAGCTACCTCCGCCGCCTTCTACCGTGCTCGGTGAAGATCCCCGGAGGCTCTTGAGTGGTAGGGAGTGATCATGGAAGCTTGCCGGAGCAACCGGACATCCTGGAAGAGGCTGGCATGATCTGTAGGCCGGAGACGAAGGAGCTCGAAGAAGCTCCGACGAGAGGTCCAGCCAATAATGAAGGTGTCCCTACAACAGTAGGAGAGCTAAAAAATGGTGCTCGTGCTCGCGTGGGTGCAGTTGGGAGACTGAGGCCTTAAAGAGATAAGTGGTCAATGGGTCGTCGTACTCCTCTGCCATGATCCGAGGAGTGACGGTCGGAGATGATTCGATGGGTCGTGGAGAGGAACAGAGTGTTCCGCGAAGACGGCAGCTCCAGGGCGGAGCTTGGTCGATGGTCGGTGGGAGGCGATATTGGGCGGAGAAGCCTAATAAATTAGGAGAAGATCAAAGGGGAAGGAGGTAAAGATCGGAGAAGAAGATGGAGGAATATACTTGGGAGTTGGGACTCGAAATGGAGCCGTCGGTCGTCGCTCTAGGGCCGACAGGTGCCCAAGCTCGAGCAGCTCGATGGTTGAGCTGCTGCACAGCGGAGATTCGTCGTGGATCTCGCTAGAGAAGAACCGCTATCGTCACTCGCTTTCAAGCCTAATCCCTGTCACAGATTGGTGGAATGAAGCTCTAGGGTTTCTCGTGCAAGGTCAGATAGGGTTGAAGGTGGCCGGAGGTGATGTATTTATAGGACCGAGGTGGCGACTCCAGTGATAGGGGTTGAGGTTTATGTGGGGTTTATGGAGCGAGGGAGAGGGAGTTATGGCAAGAGTGGGTGCTGGCGAGGATGATGAGAGTATGGGCTTCATCGTGGGGTGATCATCGAGTGGAGTGTGGGGCGACGTGGGAGAGGGGGGAGTGGAAGGTAAAAGACGAGTCCTCTGTCCTTGGATTTCGTGATCCAACGGCTGAGATCTTGGCGCTAGTGAAGGGCCTGGATTAGATCAGGGCAATGTGATTGAAGGGTGATAGATGGTGCCATGTGGAGGGAGTAGGTGCGGTCAAAGGTGAACGGTGGAGATTACATCTGGGACAAGATCGAAGGGTGAGAAATGAAGTTGAGTAGGTGGCTGAGATGAGGTGCCTGGAGAAGAGATGGAGGGCGATGATGGAGCCACGTGACACGCTGATGATTAGGCGCTAGTGGGCGGTTACGATCGAATCTGAAGATGTTTGGATGGTTGCGAGAAGATGTGTGCTGGTACGGTCGAGATGGGGGCACTTGAGCTCCATCCAACGGCAAAGAGGAGAGGGCGTGTGTCGAGCGGATAGATTGGCTGCGTGGCGCAACCAGAAGATGCCACGTGGCCCAATCAGACTATTATGAAGATGAAATGGAGAAATGAGGGAGAAAATGACCAAATTTGGAAAAACTAAAAATATGAAAGTTGTAGATCTCGATGAGATCTATAAGTTTCATGTTGACCAAAAATGGAAATGAGGTCAAATGAAGCGATAAAATACAAGGGTATAAATACCAATATGTACAATATACAATCGGGGCCCATAACACAAGTTTTGCATACGAGCTCCGATTTTAATGAAATTGGTCTTGTTTTGAAGGTCTCTGAATGTATATTATTAAAAGGGAGTAGACCTAAACCAAAGATTGTACGAGAGAGATATGTGCATTTCAAGGTTCATGGTCTCACACTTGGACTTGGGTTTTAGTTGTCAATTGTACATGTTAGTATTTTTTGGTATTTTTCTTGTATTACTGTTAGTAATATATACACCATAGAGTTGAATTTATGGAATTTGGAGTTAGTATAAAATATATACAAATAGGTGATTTTTACAAGTGAATTTGGCTTCTTATTTATGAAGATGTAAATGCTAAAATGCAGATATTATCTATGCATGCATGAATGCTAATTATGCAATATAGGTGATGAAATGCATCTAATTACTCGGGAACAAAGCTCTATTTTTAACTTTTAGAGTGATGAATCACAATTCATCAACCCCCTATACTTAAACCTTGCTCGTCCCCGAGCAACTAAAATGAAATGCAACGATGAAATGATTTTGGGTTCCATACTATGTTCATGAACAAAATTTGAAAATGGAGCTTGACTCGACCTTTAAATTAAATGTGTGGCGGAACCTTATTGGGATCTGAATTTAAGACCTAACAGACGTTAAGTTCCACAAGTCTTCTATTCAAGACGCCTCAACAGTCAGGTCAGAAGAAATCTTCATACGCAAATTTCTGATGACTATGAATCTTACATGTACTGTGTAAGTGAAATATTGCTCTCCACATAATAAATGGTAATCAAACAGCCTCCTCTAACAAGGTAACTCTTATTCCCCTGTCCAGTAATTCTTTCCTCGAGGAGCGGGGTATTCCCTTCTAGGTTCAAGTGCAACCGGCTCAAGAAGAGGGGGTGGAGAGAAGAATGGACGGTAGCCAGTGTAGCTACCTATCCCAGGATGCCTGACCAGTGTAGCCAAGTCATCCAGCTGCAGGCTTCTTGCAAATATACGTACTCCGACAGGCATTTTATTTTCAATCAGGCATGTCCATTTTTTTGGAGTTCTTGCTTTTTTCGAACTATATACAAGGTGCAGCATGTACATCATGAGTTTTTCCTCTTGAGCCAGTAGACTATCCCTCTTTTGATGCATTATTGCAAACCATAGGATCTCGTCCTTAGATGTCAACACCACCAGACTAGGTTGAGATGCATTTCCCTCCCTAGAGGAGGATGGATGTTTCCACACGTGTGCTACTCCAAGCCAAAGGATTCTACCTCCTCACCACCTCATCAATGAAGAGCTATGTTCATGGTGCTTGTCCAAGTTAGGTCATTGTCTAAAAGTATCGTGCATGTGCACTAAATATTTTACTTAGACCAATCGAGATGACATGTGAACATAGACTTATGGACTTAAAGAATTAAGTCACTCGACCTGAAAAATCTTAACTCCAGTTCCTATAAGGTTCCTCTGAAATTAGGTAAATTAAGGTCAAAACAAATCCATCCTTGACATATATTCATAACATGGTTCAGAACCCACTACTTTTCACATTGCATATGCTAAATATGCAGATGAGGTGCAGATGACATGCTATGCAGATGAATGCCAGACTCTTTTTTTAATGTAAGGATGATAAGCAAGAGTAAATAAGAAGCCTATTTTTTGTTTTGTTTTGTTTTGTGTTTTTTTTCAAAAATTTGGTATACCTCCTATTTTACAACAATTTACAAGAGTTTTATAAGTATTATACAAATTATACAAGTGTTATACAATATACATATTATACAAGTATACAATATTTTTTCAATTTTTACCCACCTATAATTATTGCATAATATATACAAAAATATGAGAAAGTACGAGCTATAGGTAAAGTATATATGTAATATATACATGCCCCCTATACATAGCATGTGCTATGTCCTCAGAGCACGAAAAGCGAGGAAAAAGACATAGCTTGTGCTAAGCGTAGGGGAGCTAAAATAATAAAAATGTATAGAAGTCGTCCCACCCCCTATACTTACGCTTTGGCAGCCTAAGTGTAGAAGAAGAACAAAAACGGGGTAGACAAGGTCAAGAGGGGAAATGGATGAGTATTTACATGGCGGGCATCGGTCCCCCCTATACTTTGGCTCTGTTCAACCTTAGTATAGGACATGAGTGAGTGTGAGAACCGATGAGATCTTGAGGATGTACATCGAATGATTAAGAGACTCGGGTCACTCTCCCCCCTATACTTAGGATCTGGTCATCCTAAGTGTAGTCATAAAATGAAGAGATATGGAGCCGGGGAAGTGACTGGAGTTGCGGGAGGGAGGGAAAGAAAATATATACAGGAAGGGTGAGTATATACAAGGATCGTGGTCTGAATCTTTTCGATGTTGCTGATGGCGAGACCTTACTGTTGCAAGGTCTCATGCACGGCTTTATGTGTGTCTATCGAGTCTGCCTCACGACTGATAACAATCTCCTCAACATGGATTAATTGTTCATTAGGCATGACAAAGTGTTTCAGCAGTTGTCCATTTACTAGGGTTGTTTGTGCTCCATCTATAAGATCTGAGATCTCTACACATCCACTATCATGCACAACACGGTCTATGAACGGACCCGTCCACTTGGATTTCATCTTACCTTGAAAAACCTTCAGCCTCGCATTGAACAACCATACCTTCTGTCTAGAAACAAAGGTCTTTCGTCTGATATATCTATCGTACCAACGCTTTACCTTGTCCTTATACACCAAACTGTTATCATATGCTCAGTTTCTGATCTTCCCAAGTTCATTCAGATCCATCTCTCTCTGTTTTTGCCCTAGGTGTGTGTTCCAGTTGACCTTCTTGATTGCCCATTCAGATTTATGCATTAGTTCTGCGAGCAAATGGCACAACTTTCCAAACACCATCCTGAATGGGGAGGATCATAATTGTGTCTTATAAGCTGTCCTATAAGACCAAAGGACCTGATCCAAAATCTGAGACCCGTCCTTCCTGTCTGTGCGTACAAGCTTCTCCAATATGGTCTTAACCTCCCTATTCGACACCTCTACCATGCCATTGGTCTGTGGGTGGTAAGGACTAGTGACACGGTGTTCGATGTCGTAATCCTTTAAGAGTTTCTTCACGTCTCTGTTCATAAAATAGCTACCCCCATCAGATATCAACACTTTGGGGATCTTGAACCTAGAGATGATGTGATCTCTAATAATTTACAGACAATCCTGCTGTTTGTGACTCAAGGCCAGGATAGCCCCCACCCACCTTGACAGATAGTCTACCGCAAGAAGGATATATTCTAAACCATGGCTAACCGGGAATGGGCCTATGAAGTAGATTCCCTAGGCATCAAAGACATTAAAATGATGACAGGTTGCATTGGCATCTCATCCTTGGAACCAACGGCTCCTCATATTCACTAGCATATTGGGCACGACTTCGCAAAGGTGAGTGCATCGCGAAACAGAGTTGGCCGGTATGAGACACATTACGGTACCTTCCCTATTGTCCTCTTCCCGGAGTGGTGTCCTCCTACCTCTAGACTATGGCATAAAGTAAGGACACTCTGATATTGCTCCTGAGGAATACGCCTCCTCCAAACACAATCCGGTCCTTCAAAGAAAAGGATCGGATCCCCCCAATGGTAATGTCTCATATCCGACTTAAGTCGGTCTGTGTGTCTCTTAGGCCAATCTTCGGGAATATTCTTGGAGACAAGATAGTTCACTATATTGGCGTACCATGGAAGCGAGTCGATAACAAAAACCGACTCGTCTGGAAAGGAGTCTTGAATAGGTGTTTCATCAGAAGTATTAAGAATTTCGAGACGGGAGAGGTGATCAGCCACTATGTTCTTCTTTCCAGGTTTATCTTTAATGTCCAAATCAAACTCTTGGATGAGTAAAATCCACCTAAGAAGACACACCTTCACATCCTTCTTTTCAATTAGTTACCGTAGTGCTGTATGGTATGTAAACACAATCACCTTATATCCGATAAGATGAGATTTGAATTTATCCAAGGGAAACACTACCGCAAGCATCTCCTTTTCAGTAACTGTATAGTTATGTTGAGCGGTATCAAGCACTTTGCTTGCGTAGAGTATGGCAAACGGGACACCATCCCTCCTCTAACCTAACACATCCCCAACAGTAAAATCTAAGGCGTCTGTTATGATCTCGAAAGGAAGAGACCAATCTGGGACTTGTAGTATTGGGACGTCCATGATCATCCCTTGAAGTTGCTTAAAGGTCTCAAGATATTTATAATCGACAATAAAATCCATGTCCTTGTCTAAAAGCTCAGTTAGCGGTCGAGCGATCTTTGAAAAAACTTTGATAAATCTCCTATAAAATCCGACATGCCCGGGGAATGAGTGCAACTGCTTTACGTTGGTGGGTGGGTGGAGTCGTCTGATCACGTCCACCTTGGCATGGTCAAACTCCACTCCTCTCTTGGAAATGACATGCCCCAACACAATGCCCTCCATCACCATGAAGTGACTTTTCTCCTAGGAAAGCACCAGATTAACCTCACAACATCTTTTGAGGACTCGATTCAGATTTCTAAGATAGGAATCGAAGGAATCACAATGGATCGAGAAGTCATCCATGAAGACTTCTAGGAATTCACCGACCATCTCAGTGAATACTACAATCATGCACCTTTGAAATGTACTGGGAGCATTGCATAACCCAAAGGTCATGCGCCTGAAAGCATAGGTACCAAAGGGGCATGTGAAAGTGGTTTTCTCCTAGTCCTCAGGAGCGATGGCTACTTGATTGTATCCCGAAAACCCATCTAAGAAGCATAAGATTTCTTTTCTCGCTAATATTTCTAAGATAATGAAGGGTAAGGGAAAATGATCCTTCTTCGTCGTGACATTCAAGCATGTTTGTAATCCACACAAACACGCCACGACATGGTTACTCATGTCACGATCTTCTCTTCGTCCTCATTGGTGGTCGTCTGAATTCCAAACATTTTCGGGACAACATGGATAGGTGCCACCCACTTGGAATCGAAGAAGGGGTAAATGAAACCCGCGCCACACCATTTCTCAATCTCCTTCTTCATGACCTCTTGTAAATTTGGATTCAACCTGCATTGGAATTCACAAGAGAGTTTAGCTTCATTCTCCAGGTAGATATGGTGCAAACATAGAGCGAAATTTATCCCATGGAGATCGGAGATGCTCCAGCCTATAGCCTTGTGGTTTTTCTCCAGGATCTCTAGCAAGCGAGATTCCTGCTCCTCAGTCAATCATGAATTGATGATGACTGGAAGTTTCCTCTCTTGTCCTGCAAGGAAGGCGTACTTAAGGGTGGTAGGTAATGGTTTGAGCTCATGTAAGGTTTGATCTGTTGGATATGCGAGCCCATGGCAAGCCATTATGCAATAAATGTTATTGCGAATATCATTCCCTGATCTGAAATGAAGAATAACTAATTTACATAATAGGTCCCTATGTACAATTTGGGTTATGTACCATGGCCATCTTGATGATCATATAGTTGTTGATTCATTAAATGAATCATAGAGGTTGGTGCTTGGATGAATATATAAAGAGTTAGATAGAGGACACATCAAGCACCGTCAAATGATTATTAAGAGATGATCTTCAACCTGAGTAGGAGATGGCAATCCTTTCTCACATAGGCTGGTATCTGATCGACCTCTTGATGCAGGTCCTCTACATGGGAATAGTGATTTGGAGGTGTCAGACTAGTTAGGTCAAAGGGTTGACTTAGCGAGATCGAGATAACCTAAGTCCTATGTTAAATACTGTCACATCATAGGCACACATTCTCTGACCAGAGACAGATGTGTTGGTATATGTCTGAGTATGTACATTTGGCATACCATTAGGTTGATGACCTAACCAAGGTCTATACACCGGCGAGCTGGTGTGCATATAAGGGCATATGAGTAATACGATCTCTCAAAGGGATCATACAGGTTCACTTATGAACTGGAAGACATGAGCTCACTCATGAGGTATTGGGACTGATCAAATTCCATGCATGGTCGTCGTGCTTTAGAAGCATGACAAGAATTTGAAGGTATGATATATGCTTTGGGAAAGCATATGATCGATACCAAATCCCAATGACCAAGATTGAGAAACTTGGTGATCAAACCCTGAAGAAGACAGTGTAAAATTGATCTTCATCTTCAGGTTGATCATTGGTCTTCCAGTATGCAGGATGTGCATGTATTGGGAATACCTGAGGGTGATGTGATCATAAATGATTGTATAACCATGACGCTTCCAGTCCGAGGGAGTGATGAAACAGGTCTGGATTTTAGTGACTCCTCTCAGTAGAGAAGTAACTTGATCTTAGTCCAAGTGTTGGACATTGATCTTAATGAGATTCAGATGCAATGAGAAGATTAAGTATACGGACTTGATTTAATCAAGCATATGTGGGAGGTCCGTTAGATCTGGATTTGAGATGAGATCTCAACATCCAAGTCACTATACGTGGAACAATACAATCACCCTGTCCTTATCTTCAAGTATCTACGAAGAAGGCACATTATTCTTGAAGGAGTTCAAGAATAATTCCTATGATGAATTTAGTATCCAAGCAAGAAGGTCTTGATGATTAAATGAGATTTAATTATCAAGTATAATATGAATAAGATTCATATTTTGAGAATGATTGTCCAAGATAATTAAATGAGATTTAATTATCAAGTATAATATGAATAAGATTCATATTGTGAGAATGATTATCCAAGATAATTAAATGAGATTTAATTATCAAGGATAAGTAGATCGTGGATAGTGTTATCCAGAATATCTGTGTATATTATAATTGGGATTTATAATATATCAGAGAGAGAGAGAGATATATATATTGTAAATAGCATTTGTTAATTATTAATGTGGATTGGATCCACATTAGTTAATTAATTAGAAATATAATTTACAAATTAGTTTGGGATGTGAATATGATTCACATATTTTCCAACGGCATGATTGAAATATTCAGAAATTAATTTGGAATTAATTTGGTGGGTATTATTGCAATAAACGTTATTGCAATTTATTAAGAAATAATAAGATAAAATAAAAGGAGACAAAAATACCACCAAATAAGAGGTGGCGTCACCTATGACTTAGTTGCCTCTCTTGACGCCCCCTAAAATTTAGGGTAGTTTGTTGCCTCTCTTTTTTTGTTATCATATTATATCTTAAAAATTAATTTATGTTAATTAGATTGTGCTGATAATAATTCAACATATATTTAATTTAATATAAATTAATGTTGTTGTTTTTTAACCAACAACAATCATAGCAATTGACTGGCACATGGATTACCATAGCCGTTGGATTCATGTGAGCCATGGATTGAGATCCATTGGATCCCAAACTAATATATAAGGAGGGCAACCCTAGCCCTTAAAACTACATCAAGTAGACGCCTACTCTACTCTCTCTCTCTCATTCTCGTCCCCTCTCTCTCCCTCTCTCTAAGGTGGCCGTCCATCTTTGTGTTGAGAAAGAGAGCTTCTTGCCTTCGCCTTCGACTACTCGAGGATCTCCATCTTCTTTGGGATTGCTTGATCTAGAGGAAGACGACGGATTTCGTTGGACGAAATCAGGAGATTCAAGTCTTGGATCTTCATTGAGGATTGCAGGAGTCACGCGTCTCATCATCACGCCCGCAAGTGTTGTCTTCGTGGATCGGACTTGAGAAGCGAGGATCTCTTGCTTTAGAGATCTCGTGATCGCAACCACAATTAGAGAGGTATTTATAATACTTTGTGGTTTGATGAAACGGTCCAAGAAACGTTCTTGTGATCATGTGGTTTCATCACATGTTTTAAAATTTTTCAAATTTTGCTGCACCTTGCGACTAGTGCGACTAGTCGCCTCGATCGCATGAGATGCGATCGACACGCTTCCGTGATGCACTTGAGGATCATCAATATCCTTCAAATGGTATCAGAGCCAGGTTGAAAAAAGTTTTGGATATGATCCATGAACCAAAGACGACTTGGGTTTGAAAGAGTCGCGAAAGTTTTATCGCATTTGAATTTTCGCAACTCTGTCTAATTGATTTTTTCGGCACTGTTTAAATTGTTTAAATACAAAATATTCAATTGGATTTTGTTCCTCATTAAATAAGGAAACCATAGGATCTGAGTTTACTAAATTTGGATTTAATATGCTCAAGATATGGTCTTTTGAATAAGCATGTATTCACACTTGCAGGAACAACAAATCTGACGTGATTAATTTGTTAATTACGGTTTTGATGCGCCTTGAAATACGTGAAATATCACTTAGGTTCTGTTGTAAATCAATTGGCAATCTCAGAAAACTGATTTTGAGAATTTTGAATTTAAATTGATCAAGATAAGTTATATTTAGTTATTAGGGGTCACTGCTGGAAATTGACAAAACTTGATCATGAACCTTGTGATAGTCATTCAAACATGTTGATGAAAATTAATTATTAATTTTTTGAAATTGGTTATTGATAAGTATTTGTGAAATATTTAAAGATGATAATCAATTCCTTGAATGATATCCCACTAGCCATAATGATAAGATAATTGATCTTGATCATTGGTTAATTTGAAATCATCAACAAACATTGTTTGCATACAAAACCCTAGGTCATCCTACAATAGTTGTAGGAAAACTTTTACATGCAAAACCCTCTTGCTTGAATAGGATTGGGGATTTGTTTAGAAAATCTCCGTATAATGTAATCAAAATTATTTTGATGTATATTATATGATATAATTTCGGTTTAAAGACCGATGAGCATCTCAAAGTACATGATGATCTATCTGGCACTATTCTTTCCTGATGTAGATATGGTGTCTAGTCGGAGAGCATTGGGGTAGCGGGTTGCAACGTATGTGGTCTGTCCCACTCTTGTCGGTACTGGCCATGACAGCGGGTAGGGACTCGATAATGTCGGAGAAATCAAAGTGTATTTTTCTAATTATTAAAATTCAAAATAATACGTACTTTGATATTATACCTACTATTCAAGTAATATTCAAAGTCTGTTGATTGAAAATTGGATTGATAATTAATTTAAAGTGATTAAATTAATTATATCCTATTAAAGCACTCTATTATGAATAGATGTGTATTTCCCTTGGAAGAATTAATTATGTGAATATGATTCACGATAATTAATTACAATTTGAATATGAGGTGGATGATCACATAAGTGACATCCATGGTCTCTCATCAAAGCAAAGAATTTCGTCGCCAAAAGTTGTATATAGGAGACGCCTGTCCGAAGTGACAGATCCTATATACAATTATTTGGATCGGGTTCTTTGCTTCTCGAAAGAGTAAGGCCGTATACGTAGTGACCCCAATATCAGGTCCTCATATTATTGGGGTGATATTGGATTGCGTATAGCGAGTATTAAGCATGTTGACGGTTGGTTCAATTAGCAACGGGTCAACATCATCTTAGGGGTGGTGGGCCCAGGTGTTAAAGACCGAATTGGGAAATGTAAGTTGGACTTGCAAGGCAGAATGTGTTCCCGCTTCTTTTTATCGGCTCACAGGTTCTCATATTATTGGGATGTGACAAAGATAGGAAAGGAGATCCTAGATCTTGCTAGAGATATAATGGTAAGAATATCTCTTACATTGAAAGTGATTAAGGGAATGAACTTTCATTGTTGACAAGGTAAGACAACTTTGATATAAAAATTCCTAAATCAAAGTAAAATATGTATATATATAATATATATCCTTATGCAAATTTCTTATTTCAAATAATCCTTCATTAAACCCATTCAATGTTATACTCAATAATAACCAGTAAAATATCATGGATTGGACTCATGATCCAGATATTGTACTTGCAATTGGACACATAATGTATGTGGTTGCAATGTGCAAGTTTCCTCAACATAATGAGGAATGACAATTAAATAAGACATTAAAACACCACCTTAGGGTTTGTATTTCTTTATAGTCTTGATCTTTCATCGAGTGTACTTTGGAAGTGACATGTCGATAATGATCGCAATTGTCAAAATAATCCTTATACAAAACTAAGAAGATGTTCTGGCATACATATGTGCTCTAGACATTTAATCATGAATGACATGGTTCTCTGCATTATGTAGAATGGTGGCTCGAAAGAGATGATGTATTCATAATGTTTGAATACCTACCTGAACCAATGTTTTAGGAGTCTATATGGATGTAGACATGATGAGTGCCATCATTCTATTGTCTATACTCAAGTCATTCAAGAAGCTTCATAATATTCATATTGTATGAATTTAATGAAGCATGTATAAATGTTGGAATGCTCTTACATTGAATTCTTTTGAATTTAACATAAGAGATCCTTAGTCTTAAGAAATGGTTGTTTATAGATGAAGGGAGCGCAGTGGAAGCATGGGTCGGACCCAAGTAAAAAGGAAAGTCAAAGAGTTGACCTACTTCTGTGACTTCCATATGACATCCAAAGAGTTGGAAGAATGCCAATACTGCAATAAGTTGATGTGTTGATAGTATGACTATCAAGTCTGTCTAGAATCCTCAGAGAAGGACTCAGATAGTGCATCATAATTATCTATATCTACATTTGATAATTAAAATTGACTTGCTTATTTGATAAGATAAAGTCTAATAATTGTACTCATCTTCTAACAACACTTGCAATGTGTTGCACATGTTTTAGAAGACTGAAAAAAATTTTCCTACGGTTTATAGTAATCCACATGGATATTGATGCAATTGTTGCAACAATCTCTATTGGATTGATAGACATCTTAATTTCAGTGGGAGAGCCTTAATCTTAGAGATTGTCTCTATGACCTAGATATTAGAATACACTCATTGTTTGTTTCTAAATGTTGGAAATAAACATGAATTCTGGAATAAACCTATCATAAAGAGTTATGATGGATATATTTCAGATAGTAATCTAGCATCTGGTGGACTCTACTAAATTAGAAATTTAATGAATGGTTCATTAAGATTTCTAATACTGGAAGTTAAACCTTATAAGATCAATAGGAGGATAAAGATCAATTAACAATGATTTAGCATCAAGTTTTGGACATATGCCTGTTGATTTGATCAATAGACAAGTAAGAGATGAAACTTTAGAATGTCTAAAATATCAAATCTTACATACTTATGAATACTGTATTCAAAGTAAAATGTCCAATACACCATTCTCTGGGAATGGTGTTAGATGTCGAGGTATTCAAGATCTCATACATATTGATGTATGTGGATCATCTATATCATAATAAACATTGTGGATATGTGATATTTATTGATGATTATGTATGATATGAGGTTTTTTCTCTTTACCAAAGAAAACTTTGAAATGTTCAAAGATTTCACAATTTTGGTTTAGAACCGAAGTTTGAAGAAAGATTAAATGAATTTGATCTAATAAAGGTAGCAAGTACCTATTAGATGAATTCAAGGAATACCTTATGAAGATATAAATATCATTTCTATCTCAATCCTCCTAACACACCTAAACTCAATGGAGTTGTAGGGAGATACAATTGGATCAGGTATGACATGATTTGATCAATGATGAATTTTTTAGCATAATTTCCTCTTAGTTTCCTGGTATATATGTAGTAGAGACTACATTATATATCCTTAATAAGATTCCATGCAAGTAAGCTGGAATCGAGCACTAAAGAGTGCTACTTCATTAGGAAAATAAAGGATGGTATTGGATACCTACATTATGACCTTGAGATTCTTAAAAGATCTCATCTCTGAGAATGTGATTCTTAGGGATTGAGACTCTTGAGAATCAAGACAAAAATGAAGTGTAGGAACTCGTTTGATTTTGAGAAGATAATGAGGCTCCTGAAATCGGAAACTAAAAAGGACAAGTAAAGATGAATCACTAATACCTCTTCAAATGAGTTTGAAGATGTATTCCATGTGTCAGTTAAGTCTGACAATGATCTGACTTCATGTGATGATGCTTCTGAAGATCAAATCATGGAAAGATGGATGTTAGCAATAAAGTCTAAAGTAGACTTCATATACAAATGTTGTATATGGACACTTGAGCATCCACCTATATGGGTAAGACCCATTAAGGTGTAAATGGATCTTCAATAGAAAGAGGGAACCTGATGAGAAGGTAGAGACCTTCAAAGCACGGTTCGTAGCCATGAACTACACACCGAAGAGAAGACATCTCTTGCGATGAGGCTTGCTTTTCAGTGACCATGCTTAAACCGATCAGAATATTGCTAACCCTAGCTACACAATTTGACTATGGCATCTTCAAGATGTGAGTCAAGATTGTATTCCTCCATGAATACCTCTTTGAGGATATTCACATGAACTAGCCCCAGGGCTTCATGGTTGAGGAATGCAAGATGTGCTAGCTAAAGAACTCCATCTTTGGACTCAAATAAGCTTCTTTTAGTTGGAACATAAGATTGTATGAAATTATAAATGTTATGATTTCAAATAGAATCTTGATGAACCATGTGAAGCTTAGTGGGAGTTCCATTGTGTTCATCATGCTAAATGCTGATAATATCCTAATCATTCGGAATGATATAAGGATGATAATAAGTGTCTTATGATCTGGCTATTCCATACCTTGAGATATGATCTCAAAAGATGCCTCTTGGATCT
The DNA here is from genome assembly GCA_037367405.1 of Ottelia alismoides. Lineage (NCBI taxonomy): Eukaryota > Viridiplantae > Streptophyta > Magnoliopsida > Alismatales > Hydrocharitaceae > Ottelia > Ottelia alismoides. The sequence continues at coordinate 32,507 of JAZKJV010010969.1, read as the reverse complement.
TAGTTCTGAAGATGTTCAGAAGCAAAGAAAAGAGGGTATAGGGACTGTCACATTTGTAGTACACCTTGGATATGTTTCATTTCCTCGAAATTCCAAGAAAGGGTTTCTTACCTTAAGATTTGGTACTGACCTATCTAAAGGGATAGCACCTCAAAGAGTTGAGGAAGTGAATGCTAGAACTGCTTGCACTTGTGCATCAGTTACGAGAAGCTAAGTGTATGCTAGATGTGTACAAAAGCCAGATATCTGCATGTAGTGGGAGTAGTAAACTGTTACTAATCCTACTATGGAAATAGGATACTTAATTGGAGTAATAACAATATCTTCAAAGATGACAAGTCTTTAGAGATAGTGATCTCTAAGTCTTATCTTCATGAAATTAAGACCTTTAGATGGAGATCTAAAAGGTCTTAACTGCGAATACCTTAGGAGATAGAAATCTCCAGGGATAAGGGTATTCTGATAAGGATAATAGAAATTACATACTAGTTATAATAATATTTTTTTGAGCTGTAGTGTCAAGGACACTATGACTGACAAGATTGAGTATTGGTTGCATTAGATGCAACATTCGCATTAGATGTGAGCATTGTTACTGGGGATATGCAAGTGTCGTAAAAGGACTTGGTGTAGTCTCGTGGGAACAGAGTGACTGATCAGCTTACCTAGCTATTTTCTAAATAGCCTATGATTGTCACATGAGTGTGGGTTTAAATTATTAGCCCAATAATGGCTCTTTGGGCTAGTGGGAGATTGTTGGACATGCGAGCCCATTGCGAGCCATTAGGCAATAAATGTTATTGCGAATATCATTCCCTGATCTGAAATGAAGAATAACTAATTTGCATAATATGTCTCTCTGTACAATTAGGGTTATGTACCATGGCCATCTTGATGATCATATAGCTGTTGATTCATTAAATGAATCATAGAGGTTGGTGCTTGGATGAATATATAAAGAGTTAGATAGAGGACTCATCAAGCACCATCAAATGATTATTAAGAGACGATCTCTAGCCTGAGTAGGAGATGGCAATCCTTTCTCACATAGGATGATATGTGACTGACCTCTTGAAGCAGGTCCTCTACATGGGAATAGTGATTTGGAAGTGTTAGATTAGTTAGGTCAAAGGGTTGACTTAGCGAGATCGAGATAACCTAAGTCCTATGTTGAATACTGTCACAGCATAGACACACATCCTCTGACCAGAGACAGATGTATTGCTATATGTCTGAGTATGTATGATGAATCTACGATTCATTACAATTAAATGGTTAAAATAAGATCTTCCTGAGTATTAGCATGATAAGTTTGTATGCTTTTCACTTCATTTGTTATTGGTCTAATTTTCTGGTTCACTGTCAGTATCTGAGCATAATTCCGTGAGGTTAGGGTCTGATGGGTACTTTATTCAGTTGAGGTCAGTTTCATGCGTCGTACTTGATTTGGAGGTTGAGACCATTTGCTTTATTACTCTTATCATAATTAACCCTATCTCACCATAACTCTATCCCATCCTACTCTAACATTATTTTACAATACTTCTTTGTAAAATATCAACGAATCTAAGGACCTTTCAGCAAACCTACATATTCCATGGGTCTTCTTGTTATTTGCCCAGAACTTTGTAGTAATGATGGGCCCACCATTGCTCCCACGTCGTTTGTTTTCCATCCCATGCAAAACGTGCATGCAACATTGCATGTGATGCGAATTATCACACTTGATATTGCGAAAGTCGAAATGATGCATTCTTTGGATATTGCACATAAAATACCCACTTTGATATAGAAACTCACGGATGCATGACTTCTGTCGTTCCCTTCCAAACTTCCATACGCCGAACAACGATGCGATATGTTCCCATATTTGTATCTTGTAATCCATGCACATGCAAGTAGAGATCTCTCTACGTGTATTTTCTTTGGGCCTTCTTGTAAATCTCAAGAAATTCAAGGATCGTTCCATAAATCAACGTATTTGCTTGGACTGTAGTGCTAAAATTACCTATTTCCATCCACGCATTCCACGTTTGACCAGTTCAAGAGCCATGCACGTACATAGACGTGCATCCAACATTTCATGTGAATCATCATGCACATTAAATGTCATTTTGAATATTAAAGACCAGACCATCTATCGTGTTTTTGCCATTTCCATAAGAAGCCCATATCAACATAATAGATCACGGGTGCCTATTCTTGCGCTCATACGCACCATTCCCATTCAGTTTCCATACAAGAGATACTCACGTCGACTCTTGCTGTAAGACCGCCATTCAACCTCCAATTCAACGGGCGTAAAATGTCGGCTTTGGAAAGTATGTCATATCTCCAGCAAGGAGTTGCACGGGATATTTTGATCACAGTTGTATCCTTTTAAACCACACACATGAAATACCATATTAGGGAATTACCAGCAGTCACGCCGGACCCATTGCAGACATTCTTGATGATAAAAGCACAATCGAAGAGCCAAAGCAAAGGGGCGGGAGCGTGGGTTCTTACTGGGAGACGACAGCGCACAAACATAGAGCTTCAGGAAGCCATATCTCAGCCAAAGTGATAGGCCATTTGCTCGGAAGTTCAGCCACGACTCCATTAGGATTCCATCCCGACTCTTTTTTTTTCGTTCTGCTATCAGTTTCTGTTTTGTTTCATGTGTCATGAACTGTAGGTTTGCAGTAGAATCTTCTTTTAGTTGATATTTTGCATTAATCTTTCATTTCAGGTATATCTAGAGGGTATTGCAAGATAGAGATAAAGTATGGGCAGCAACCATGAAGAAGACATCCAACGAGTGCTGCCCCATTTATGGCATTTGACAATGGGAAGACAATAGGCTGTGATCATTGATCAATTCACGGATCTACTACTCTCCACTACTATCTGCAGCAGTGCAGATCTCTTCCATTTACGACCGTCCAAGTCGCATGCTAATACCTCATGAACAACAATTTGATCTCAATCTCTCTAAAATATTATTCGTTTTCCCCATCTCTCATGGTTTGCTTTGATAACAATGATTTTGGTGTTTACAAGGTTTCTCGAATGGGTCGTCCTGCGAGATGAGTAGCGATGGTGAGTGGGTCGTCGTGCGAGGGCGTCGCCGCCCTGCGTCTGGAGGTCGCCGATCAAGCGGGGGGGTGCGCAGCGGCACTGTGCAGCGAGGGAGGACACTGTGTGCGACGAAAGGCGAGGGAAGGCCCGACCTTTTGGGCAGGGATGCTTCAGGTGCGGTTCGCTTTCTCATTGGGCGAGGCAGTGTAGGGACGCCCTCAAATGCTTCCGGTGCATGGGTTTGGCACATCGTAGTAAGAACTGCAGGTCGGGAGTGGTTTCATCCGCGTCAGTGGCGGCTGGGGGTTTTTTGGTTGGTGAAGGAGGCGGCGGAGATGCTTTATTCAAGGGATCCTCGGATGTTGGTGTGGCGTCGGGTGGAGCTTTTTCGGGAGATATGGTGGAGCTATCTCCGTGGAGGGTGCTCGCTCGAGGGCTGGCGAAGAGTGAAGCTGATGCTTTGTTGTCCTTTTCTCATTCAGGGAAATCTCTGCTCAAGTGGAGACAGGCTCACGACGGGGACGGGAAGCTGGCTCGGGGGTTCCTGAATTTGGTGAAGGTGAAAGGGGTACCCCTTCTTTGGAGAAGTGTACGGCGCCTGCGGCGGCTGTTGGACGGCATTGCGGTGGTGGAGGGCGTGGCCTGTTCCGGTTGTTCGCCTGGGGAGGATGTGGACACTGTATTGTGGGTGCGACCTCTACACCCGAACATGTTGGGGTGGTGGTCTGTGTATGTGGAGGGTCTTCAGATGTTCCTGGAGATCTCGTCAGCCGACTGCTAGAGGGGTTGGCAAGGTTCGCGCGAGGTGCCGTCTCGGTCGGGTGCATGGACGTCGCTTGTGATGGGTACGGAGGCCCAGCCGAACGTAGGTTCGGTGGCGGCTGTTACCGAGAAGGCTCCAGATCGCGAGGTGGCTCCGGCGTGCGAGGGGGAGGCGTGCGAAGAGGCTCCGGCGGGTTCGGTGGCGGTTTCGAAGGACTCCGAAGGTCCCGCGACCGTTCGCATTCCTTGGACGGTTGCAGAATGTGCGGCTAATTTCGGGAAGGGGGCAATCAATTTTGGGGCGCTGGACCCAAAATGCCATTTACGTGTGCCCATGCAAAATTTGCAAAATTTAAATGGCATGTGTGAGAGGGCTCGTAATGATGTGGGGATTTCCACTTTTGGAAGTGGGAGAGATATGATTCCGGAGGTTGTGGTGTCAACACAAGCAGATCCCAAGTTAGCGGCGAGGCCAAACCAACAGGTCGTGTTGGAGACCGATGGGGAGCTCGGAGGAGCGAAGGTATCAGGTGATGGTATCAGTCTGGTTGTGGATTTAAGGAAGTTTGCCATCGTGGAGCACTCGAAGGGACAGGTCTTTCTCGATTCTGAACAAGACGGGGTGGTCGAGGGGGTGTTGGATAACCCTTCCTTGGCATTCGAGGAGTGTCAGCGGATGATGAAGCACTTCGGGGGGGGTGCCTGAAGATGGTTCCAGGTCTGTCTCGAGTGAGGCGTGGGAGGGTTCCTTTCCCTCTGGGAGGCAAGGGGACGGTGTTTGTCAGGGTGGGCCTTCGGAAGTGGCAGGGAAGGAGTCTCCAGTGGTTTCTAACGGGGGGATTGAGATTGGAGTGTTTCCCAGTGACAGGTTGATAAAGGAGCAGGGGGGAAGCTGCAGGGAAAAGAGGGAGAAGAGCATGTTGGGAGGGGACAATTTTATGCTCGGGGTGGCAAGAGGAAGCAACGGGTGTGCAAGAATAAGGCGGATCATCTTTTCTTGCGTCAAGATGTAACAATTTCGGAAAGGGGGGAGCATGGTTCGAGCTCGCCTCTCGGAAGACCGAGCTACTTTAGTTTACTCGACAGGAAGTTTGCGGAAAGTCTAGGCGTAGTACCGCCCCGTGGGAAGTCAAAAGAAATATATATATGAAGATTCTATCGTGGAATGTAAGGGGGTTGGGCCGCCCTGAGAAACGGCAGGGAGTGAAGAATCTGATGCTAGAAGCTCATGCTGATGTTGTGTTACTTCAAGAGACGAAGTGCTCAAGGCCTAAGGGGGAAGGTTGGCGAGATTTGGGAGGCGGTTTTATTTATGATTTTGTTGAAGTGGAGGCTCATGGAGCGACCGGTGGACTCCTTTCTGGGTGGAAGCGGGACGGCTTTGAGAAGCTTGAGGAGTGGAGATCTAGGTTTTCCTTATCAGTGAGATTAAAGAGAAGATTGGATGGGGTCATCTTTACTGTTACCAACGTATATGGGCCCACATCTCCGGGTTCCGGATCGCTAGCAGCGGATCTAGCAGGGGTTAATGCAGATAGAGATGTTGGTATTTGGCTTATTGGAGGAGATCTGAATCTGACACTTTTCCCGGAGGACAGGCCAAGACAGGGTGGAGGGAGAGATGGGGGCTCGGAAGAATTCAGGAATCAGATCCATGCTTTTGGTCTCGCGGTCGTTGATGCTGTTGGTTGTGCTTACACATGGCGGAATTCGAGGTCCAGGTCGCGGCTTGATAGATTCCTCATCTCTCCAGTGGGGGTGGAGGCTTTCCCATTATCTCAGGCATGGGAGATACCGCGTGCCCACTCAGATCACACGCCGCTGATTTGGTCATCCGAGGGGGATAATCGTCCTACATCCATGTTCAGATTCGAACGGGCGTGGCTTCTGGAGGATGGATTCAGGGAAGATGTGGAAGCACGCTGGAGAGGTTGGCAGGTGGATGGATCCGCAGTGTCGCGTCTGGCTTCTAAGCTGAAATTGCTGAAGGAGTTCCTAATAGATTATGGTCGTAGATTGAGAGCGCAAAGGAGGGAGCGTCGACACGTGGCCCAGCAAGGGGTTGTCAGGATGGATGGGTTGGACGATGAGAGGGGTCTCGACCAGGAGGAGGTGGAGGAGCGATCAAGGATGCTAGAGGTCATTCTGCAGGAGGACAGGAAGGAGGAAGTAGAATGGAAGCAAAGGTCTAGGCAGAAGTGGTTGCGAGAAGGGGACGCAAACACAAGTGTCTTCCACTCAATGGCGTCAGGTAGAAGAAGAAGGAACTTCATTCAAAGCCTCGAGGTAGGGGGTGAGAGAGTGGCAGGGGATGCTCTGTTAGGGCGTGCTCTCAGGGACCATTTTATGCGGGTGTCGAGGAGGGAGCGAGGTTCTGGGTGGGGATGGCGTGGATCAGGGGTTAAGTATCTATCAGTGGAGCAGGTGCAAGGGTTGGAGTCAGAGTTTGAGGAGGAGGAGGTGAAAAAGGCTGTGTTGGGGCTGAATTCAGACGGGGCACCAGGTCCGGACGGATTCCCTGTTTGCTTCTACAAGGAGTTCTGGAGTATGTTGAAGGAAGAAGTGTTGGAGGTGCTTAATGAGTTTAGATCTGGCAACAGAGGCTTCGAGAAGATTAATCGGGCGTTGCTATCCCTTCTTCCTAAAAAGGACTCGCCTTTAAGGGTGGAAGATTACAGACCAATTGCAGTGTCCAATGCAATCTATCTTATTATTGCTAAGGTCCTGGCAAACAGGTTGAAGCGGGTGCTTGATTCGGTAATTCTACAGAATCGAACGGCATTTATCCCAGGTCGTCAGATGGCAGATGGACTTGTTATTGCTTCGGAGATCTGTCTACAGTGGCGGCGGGAAGGCAAAAAGGGTCTGCTGTGGAAGATCGATTTTGAGAAGGCCTATGACTGCGTGGACTGGAGGTTCTTATGGGCGTCTCTTCGATGCTGCGGTTTCTCTGAACTTTGGATTGCATGGATGAAGAGGTGTGTCACAACCTCTTCCCTCACGGTGGTGGTGAATGGTAAGACTGAGGGTGGTTTCTTCCAGCCGCAGAGGGGCGTGAGACAAGGATGCCCACTGGCACCGATGCTTTTCGTATTGGTGGCAGATGCTTTGGCGGTGTTGTTCAGAAGAGCCGTGGAGGACGGCTGGTGCGAAGGTTTTCGGTCAGGTTCCTTTTCAATTCCGTTGTTGCAATATGCAGATGACACGTTGATTTTCTTAGGGGGTTCGGAGGAAATGGACAGGAGGGCCAGGCAGCTGGTGGATATCTTCATCAATATTTCAGGTCTCAACATCAATAGAAACAAATCGGTGGTCATTCAGTTCGGAATGGACGAGAGGGAGAGCAGCACTAGAGCAGCTTGTTTGGCTTGTCCCATGGGAGAACTTCCCATTACATATCTGGGTCTTCCTTTAGTGGCAGGCAGACTCAAGAAGGCAGATTGGGATGTGGTTATCGGAAAGATCGATCAGAGAGTGGCGGGGTGGAAGGCGGTTACACTTTCAAAGGGCGGAAAATTGACTCTGTTGAAGCATGTTTTGTCGGTGATACCAGTTTTCTTCTTCTCAACAAGATTAATGCCAGCAGGTGTAAGAAAAAAGATTGAGATGATGATGAGAAGGTTTTTTTGGTCGGATGGTAGGCAGTAGAGATCAGGGATCCACCTTGTACGGTGGGAGGAGATTACGCAAAGGAAATCCAAGGGGAACTGGGAGTCAGAGATATTACTTGTATGAATAAAGCTCTTCTGGCAAAGTGGGTGGTACAGATCTGGGGCAGAAATGAGAGCTTGGCCATTTCTCTACTTCGCAACATCTATGGAGTTAGAGGTTCGATGGAGGCGAGGAGAATACGTTTTGAATCCTCACTCTGGGGCGGAATTCATGAAATCCTTCCAACAATGCGGCAGAGAATGATGCCTAAGATGGGTTCTGGTGAGGAGTTTCAATTTTGGCAGGATGACTGGACAGGTGAGGGGATCCTTTGCACTAGATTCCCTAGGCTATTTGCTATGGCAGCTGACAAGTGTTGTTCTGTGGCCGACGCCTGCGTCTCTGGGTCTTGGAACCCTCAGTTCGTAGTTGACATCCCAGAACGGAGAATGTAGGATTTGGCCAGACTACGGGCAGAGTTGCCCTCTCCTACTTGTATCACACAGGGGAGAGATCATTTCATTTGGGAAGGGGGAAGATTTTCGGTGAAGAGGGCCTACGAGATGTTCAGGGGGAGCTCGGATTCTATGGATACGGATTTAACTCAGGATATGAAGATTATTTGGGCAAGCAGGGTCCCAAGTAGAGTGAAGGTTTTCCTCTGGTTCCTTAGGAGAGGTAAGGTTTGTGACAAAGCACGAAGAGGCAGGTTGTTTGGGATCGCAGACACAAGCTGTGATAGATGTGGTGAACAATTTGAGGACGCAGATCACCTTTTTTTTTCGTGCCCCCTATCGGTGCAGGTATGGAAGGAGGTCGGGGCACCATGGGCCTCTCACAGTGGTGCGTCTGACTTTTGGAGGATGGTGAGGGCGGTAGGGGGTAATTCGACGGATGACTGTGCGTTACCTTTTGCGGCAATATGGGCCATTTGGGGGGGAAGAAACGATTTAGTTTTTAACAATCAAAGATTTTATTCAGAAAATGTAATAGCCTTATACCTCTCCCTTTACCGTTTGTGGTCTGTGAGATAATGTATCTCTTTGATTTGATATTAATATAATGTTTTTGCGGTGGGTCCTACCTTGGGACTTCACCCTCTTTCTTCTCAAAAAAAAAACTTCGTTCAATTTGAATTTTTAATCACCAGTTATTTTTTTCATGCACTTTCTATTGTTAAGAAACCAGGATTTCATGTCATATCTGTTTTGTTTATAATCAAGGGTTCATTCTTATTAATCAGTAGATTTCTCTTTATTTGAGTCACGTTTGTCTTCCTTTTAGATTTTGCATTTTAATTTTTGCTTCCATAAAATTACATTCATTTTATGCAAAAGAACGGTAGCAAAATACATCGAATCTGCCTCCCTGTGTTCGACCCGTTGCTCACTACTATGCACGCACACATCTCATGTGTGTTCTGTTAATTCGAGTTTCGAATATAAATTCTATCATTGATTCGCCCTCTATCATATGTGCACAACGACTCGGTTTTTACATCGATTTATGCACTCTGATTTTCGACGATCAATTTTTGGCGCCGTTGCCGGGGAGGCGAAGCATATGTGTATGTTTTTCTTTCCTTTTGCACTTTGATTTGCCAATCTGACGTCGTTCTTCTTTTCAGGTACCCAACGCTCAAAGGAATATCGATTTGACTGCTAAGCAATCGGCAAAAGCCTGTCCAACTACCTGACAAATCACCTTAGATCCGTCGACACCAGGCGTATCTATCTAGGACCGCACGTCGATTTGACAAAAAAAATTTACCGCCATTTCATTTCATAGTTAATTTAAATTTCCCTGTATTTTTCTATTGATCTGTAACTTGGACTGGACATTCTTCTCAACCCATCCATATTATTTTTTTGTAATAACTTAGGTTTTATTTCTGGCACTGCATTTAGATTAGCTTGTTTGTAATCTAGGCGGTTTTCAAAACAAATTAAAAGTTTTCACAAAAAACACCAAAAATACTTCTGTGCACGCATATTGCTAGACGTATCTAGGATCATAGCATTCTAGGACTACATGTGCCTGATTAGATTAAAAATTTCTGCGAAGCATATTGCATAGTAGAGTGCGGGAGCCAGGTATGCAATTCTAACCCTGCATGCATCATTTACATTTCTGTGGTTTTCTCCCACTGCTTAAAGAACTAAGACCACTAAAACCACGATTGTTTGAATCGATCTAATCTCATTCAAAACTCTCTTTGAAATTGAAATTAATTCTCAAGTGGTCAGCTTAAAAATCATCTCATAAAAATCTGTTTGAAACATGGTTGATGCACTGCAGCTTGCACACATGATTGTGATTGAAGCACGATGCAGACTAGGTCACTAGAGCCCAAATCCCATATTTAAAGGCCCATTTTAGGACGCATAATTGTGTTTTAAAGATTGGATGATAACACCTTAAAATTGAAAAGATAAGCTCATTACAACACATCATGTGTTGAGTGTGCAAAAGGAACTGTTTTGTGTTTGATTGTGTGTGTACGGTCGTCGGTCCCAACAACCACCACTGTTCAATCCCAACTCCATCACTCCCACAAGATTTTCTACATCATCATCTAGATTTAGGATGGCACAACCACCTCCACCACCTGACTTTGATCAAATCGAAGATGATGAGATTCAAATCCCAGGACCACCGGACCAAAATACAATTAATCAGCAGCTATTGGCAGGATTCAACATAATGAGAGAGGAGTTAGCTGCTATGTGACGAGAAAGAGAGAGGGAGAATGAGAGACCAAAGACCATTCGTGAATATTATGACCCTGGTCTCCATCATCTCACACCATGGATCCAACTCCCTCCCATGGGAAGGAACTTTGAGTTAAATCCGAATACCATCTCTCTTCTCCCACACTTTTATGGAAAGAATGCAGAGGATCCCATCCAACACATCCATAAATTTCTAGCCATAAGTGACACCTTGGTCTACCATGACATAAGTGAAGACTACATCCACCTTAAGTTATTCCCATTCTCTCTAAAAGATAAGGCAAGTCAATGGTTAAGAAATTTGGGAAGGATCATAACTACATGGGAAGACTTAAGGAAGACCTTCGTGAACAAATTCCTTCCCATTGGAAGAACACATATTTAAGGAGAGCCATTACGACCTTTATCCAAGAACCAGGAGAATTGTTTCATGAGTCATGGGAAAGGTACAATGACATGCTGAGGAAATGCCCACATCATGATGTTCCTTAATGGCATCTATGTCAGACATTTTACCATGACCTTAGAGATGACTTAAGGAACACCGTAGATGCAAGCTGCGGAGGAAACTTTCTAAGCAAAGATGCAGAGAGTGCGTGGCAACTCTTTGAAAATATGAGCGAAAATTCTCTCAACCACGCCTCAATCAAAACTTTTTGCAGAATCGACCCAACCAAAAATGTCATAACTTACACATCTGAGACTCGGGAAAATCTTTCAAGTTTAGAAATGGAATTAGTCTGCAAAAAGTTAGATAAAATGGACGTTATTGCTAAACAAGTCGAACAACTTACTAAATTAGTAGAGGGAAATGTTAACAATGTCCAGGAGCAAACTTCATCTGCTCCACAACCCCCACAACCTGTCACACTTGTACATACCCCAACCCACCCACCTGTTGTAAATACTCCACAATCTTATTCACATTTTTCTCCCAACCAAATGGTCTACTACACTAACCAACCTATTGTACAGACTTACATACCCCAAGAAGGTTCGATTGCCTTCCATTGTAACCCACCTCATCCTTCTGACACACCACCTCAACCATATGAGAATCCAAACTGGGTTCAAGGAAATCCACACTCAAATACATACAACCCAGGCTGGCGCTCACATCCAAATTTCTCATGGAGACAACAAGGTCAAGACCAACACCAAGGGCAAGAATTTCACCAACAAAAGGAACCACCACAACCTGAGTCCCGACATACAACCCAAGGATCACAACCCGGTAATTCAGAGGACCGTTTTGATATGCTGGCTAAAATGATGATTGAATTGCAAAGAGAAGTACAAGCATTGAAGAGACAGAATGAGACCCAATTGATGAGACCCAATTGAAAAGTTCAGTCCAACCCACACAAGGAACTCTACCTTCACAGCCCACTCCAAATCCAAGGAATATGCAAATCACCCCAACAGGATTTCAATAGCCCAACCAAAGACCTCCTCATAATTTTCAAAATTCAGCACAACAAAATAATGGAGCTGGATCAAGTAGCAATGCTAGTGCCCATGATGTGACTCTTAGGAGTGGGACTACCACGCAAGACCCACCGCAAATAAAAGGGAAGGAAAAAGAAAGGAAAGACCACATTGAGGACCAAACTGAAGAGACCTTAGATGAAGACGATTTTATTTCCGACTCGCCATCTTCCCACACCATACTAGCTCCCTTCCCTGAGTCACTAAAGAAACTCCATTCCAAAAAGAGCTCAATGATCTCAAATGAGGAAATCCTCAATGTGTTTGAGCAAGTACAGATTAGCATCCCACTACTAGATGCCATCAAACACATTCCAACTTATGTTAAATTCCTCAAAGAAATCTGCACACCCAAGAGGAATACAAAGTCCAAGAACCAAACACCTGAGCGTCACATTCTAACCCAAGAGACCACCAATGCCATCTGGCATCACTTGCCCCAAAAGCGACGTGATCCCGGAGCCCCAATGATTCGATGTGAAATTGGTGATACCTTATTTGAGAAGGCACTCTTATACCTCAGAGTATCCATTAACCTTATCCCCACATCATTGATTGACCAATTCCACCTAGGTCAACTAAATCCCACACCAGTTACACTCCAACTAGCAGACTGCTCGGTCAAGAGACCTAGAGGAGTGTTAGAGGATGTTTTAGTCAAGGTTCAGGATTTCCACTTCCCGGTTGATTTCTTAGTCTTGGACATGGAAGTTCCTGAAAAGCTAAGCCACACTCCAATCATATTAGGAAGACCATTTTTAGCAACTGCTAAGGCTCATGTTGACTGTGAAAAGGGGACCGTTGAATTTTCTGTGGGAGATGAGAAGATAGAAATTGATGTGATGAAACCTTTACAAAAGAAAAAAGAAGAGGAGAATTGGAGAATTGTGGATACATTGAATCTTGTCAACAATTGGATTTGATTGAGGAAGAAGTTATCCAAGCATGTATGAACACGGGAATTATAGAAGGATCTCCCATTGAAGACCATGACCCATTATTAGAGGAGCTAAGCACTGTTTTCGACCAGCTCCTATCCACCCCATGTGATATTAAGGACTTAATTTAATTCGAGAACACTTTACATCTATCTGACAACACCCAGCTAGAGTTGAAACCCCTCCCTGAGAATTTGAAATATGCCTTCTTAGGCAAGCAACAAACCTTACCAGTGATCATAAGTGATCACCTAACGATTGACCAAGAAAATCGATTATTGGATGTTTTGAGGAAGAATAAGAAAGCAATTGGTTGGACACTTGCTGACCTACGAGGTATTAGTCCTAGTTACTGCACACACCATCTATACCTTGAGGATGGGGCTCGACCTTCCCGCGAGATGCAGAGAAGATTGAATCCGAATATGCGGGAGGTCGTAAAGAAAGAGATCAGCAAATGGTTGGATAATGGCATCATTTATGCCATCTCAGACAGCCCATGGGTAAGTCCTGTTCAGGTTGTACCCAAGAAAGCAGGGTTGACTGTTGTTACCAATGACAAGGGCGAATTGGTACCAACCAGAACAACCACTTCGTGGAGAATTTGCATAGATTATCGGAGACTGAATACAGCCACGAAGAAAGACCATTTTTCGCTCCCATTCATTGATCAAATAATTGAGTGATTGGCAGGCAAGGAATAATTTTGTTTCCTTGATGGGTAGTCGGGCTACAATCAGGTGGCCATTGAACCCATGGACCAAGAAAAGACTACATTTACCTGCCCCTATGGTACGTATGCTTTTAGGAGGATGCCATTCGGACTTTGTAATGCTCCAGCCACTTTTCAAAGATGCATGCTTGCGATTTTCACTGGGATGGTAGGAGATTTTATGGAGATATTTATAGATGATTTCTCAGTGTTTGGACACTCTTTGATTCTTGTTTGGAGTATTTAGATCGAGTCCTCGAGAGATGTGTGGATGTGAATTTGGTTTTATCATGGGAGAAAAGCCATTTTATGGTCACAGGTGGGATTGTACTTGGACACATTGTTTCTAAAAAGGGGATGGAGGTAGACAAGCCTAAAACTGATTTGATTTCAAAAATGCCACCCCCAACAAATATCAAACAGATTCAATCATTTTTGGGTCACGTCGGTTTTTATCGACGTTTAATAAAAGACTTTTCAAAGATAGCAAGACCTCTTACTGAACTTTTGGCCAAAGATCATGATTTTAACTTCGATGGCACATGCCTTGAGGCATACAATACTCTGAAAAACATGGTGACCCAAGCTCCAATTCTCCAACCACCCAATTGGACCCAAGATTTTGAGATCATGTGTGATGCCTCAGACTGCGCAGTAGGGGTTGTGTTGAGGCAAAAGATTGACAAGCTACCTGTTGTGATCCATTATGCCAGTAAGACCTTAGATGATGCTCAAAAGAACAACACCACCACAGAAAAAGAATTACTGGCAATTGTCTTTGCATTGGAAAAATTCCGACCATATCTTTTAGGCTCAAAACTCATTGTGTACTCAGATCACACAGCACTATGACATCTTTTGGTGAAGAAGGATGCCAAGCCCCGCCTCATTCGATTGATACTCCTCTTACATGAGTTTGATTTGGAGATCAGGGATAAAGCAGGAAAACAAAATGTTGTAGCTGATCATTTGTCACAACTCACATCTAATGCACAACCACTGTCCCCACCACTAAGAGACACATTCCCATATGAGAGGTTGTTATCTGTAACCCACCTACCATGATATGCAAATATTGTCAACTATCTTGCTGCTAACAAGATGGCAGAAGGTTTGAACAAGCAGCAACGAGATAAATTGATTTTGGATTCCAAATATTATGTATGGGAGGACCCTATTCTGTTTAGGATATGCGTAGATCAGATTATCAGACGTTGTATTCCGGAGGATGAGATGCAAAGTGTTCTCAACCTTTGCCTTAGTTCAGGATGTGGCGGTCACTTTGCTGCCAAGAAAACTGCTGCCAAGGTCTTGCAAAGTGGCTTCTTTTGGCCAAATCTGCACAAGGATGCTCTACACTACTGCATGTCAGCGGTGTCAGACCTTATGAGGAATGTCCAAGAAGGATGCGATGCCTCTAAACCCCATATTGATTGTGGAGATTTTTTATGTATGGGGTATAGATTTTATGGGACCTTTCAAACCCTCACAAGGATTTCAATATATCTTGGTAGCTGTGGACTATGTGTCCAAATGGGTGGAAGCTATTCCTACAAGAAATCTAACAATAAGGTTGTTTTGGATTTTATTAAGAAAAATATCTTTTCGCGGTTCGGAGTTCCACGTGCGATCATTAGTGATGGAGGTTCTCATTTTACAAATCATCAATTTGGGAAGTTGTTATTTGAGTACGGGGTTACACACAAAGTATCCACACCATATCATCCCCAGACCAATGGACATGCCGAGGTATCCAACAGGGAAATCAAGAAGATCTTACAAAAGATTGTACGACCAGATAGGAAAGATTGGTTACAAAAGTTGACAGATGCATTATGGGCCTATAGGACGGCGTACAAGTCACCACTTGGCATGTCTCCTTTTCGGCTGGTTTATGGTAAAGCATGCCATCTCCCTGTTGAGATAGAACACAAAGCTATGTGGGTGATTCGAGAATGCAATCTAAACCAAGAGGCTGCGGGAGAAAAGAGAAAATTGCAACGTATTGAATTAGATGAATTTAGGAATGAGGCATATGAAAACTCCCGCATCTATAAGGAAAAAAATCAAAGTCTGGCATGATAAACACATATCTAGGAAGATATTTGAGCCAGGTCAAAAAGTTTGGTTATTTGATGCTCGTCTGAAGCTGTTTTCAGGTAAATTGAGGTCTAAATGGACTGGCCCATTTATTGTACGTACAGTTTTTCCTTCGGGGGCCGTCGAGATTTGCGATCCTTCTACTCAACATACCTTCACTGTTAATGGGCAAAGATTTAAGCCTTGCATTGAAACTATCTACTCTCTACCCAATACTCCATCTGAGTTCTTGACTGACCCTTAGGGGTGCCTCACGTCTGGCTGCAGACTTAAAATGTAATGCTTTGTGGGAGGCATCCCATAGTTATCCTTTTTCATTTCTGTTCAGCCTTTTATCTTGTGTCTCCACCTCAATTATGCTAACTTATGTCCCTTGGGACTAAGTCACGGATTAGCATAAGGGGGTGATCCAGACACCCCCTTCTTTCTTCTTCTTCTTCATCGAACTTTCGCTTATCATTTTTTTTCTCGCATTCACTTGTATATATCTCCATTCACTTTCGTTCTTCACCAAAATCCCATAAAATAAAAAAAAAGAGAAAAAAAAGAAAAAAAATCCACCAAAAAGAATTCCACCCATCTTCATCCATCCTTGTACATAGTTTGTTTTTTTGCATATTTTCAAAAAAAATGTCTTTCAAATTTTGCATGGAACCTTGGATCTCCAAACCACCTTGCCTCATCTGCATTCTGAGTCCTCTATTGTGTTTACCTTCCATATAGTTCATCATAAGGACACGACACATATCAAGCATAAGGGGGTAGTTAGGATTCCTCGAGTCTTCATAACTTTTGTTTCGTTTTTTTGTTTTGTCTTACCAAAAAAATCCAAAAAATTTGCAAAATTTTTCAATTTTTTTCCAAAACTTTATCTTTGAGCCAAAAATCTTTTCATTCTGATCTATCGTGTTTCTCATTTGGGCACATCTATCTTCATTTTTTTACCCAAGCATGTGATGACATTTTGAACCATGAACTTGTGTTGAGGATGCCGTCTCACCTTTATATAGGAAACTCAAGAGGTTGATATAACTTAGGCCATTCAGGCTACTTTAGCTTAATTACCCGAGAGACAAATTGGATTAGAAACCAGATGACCTTGAGTCCCTTGTTAGACATGAATAAAACCATCTGAACAACATTGTCAAGTACACTTGACACTTCTATCAAATTGAGGGATCCTAGAAAGACAAGTGTTCAACCCTTACCACCCATGACTCTTGGCCCGTATACTTAGGGAGTTGGGCCCTTCCAAGGGAGAAACATGACCCCAATAGCTATATCTGTAAGTTGGCAAAGCTAAAGTATCCGTACATTGAAGGTATTTTAAAATACCTCCACACATAATGTAAGTACGCTCTACTTTTAACAATAAAGATGCTTCCACTACTCCTGAGCAGTGCCAGAATTGGTAGCAAACTAGTGCTAATAGTCAAGGCTGTTTAAAAATCCACAGGATAAAGAGCATCAGTATGGCCAGAGTTGGCGTATCTCGAACGTAGATGGTAGAACCCTACTCAATAAAGCTTACAAATGCCAACCAAATCATTAATAAAGCTAACGGGGGTGATCCGACTTGGAAGGGAAGTTGTACCTCCTACAGTCAGTATCAGTGCTAAGGGAATAATGGGCTTGCACACGGACCGAACACTTGGCGAATTGGGAGACTTCAAGTTATAGAACAACATCGTTCATCATGGTCTAAAATAATGTCAGATGAGGATCCATATGTCAATTGGATTATAAGCTCAATTTGATACTCAGGTGCTGTTTGACCTAAGCGACATCCATCTTTAGAGAATCCATCACCCTACTATATGTCAATAAATCGTCCTCATTCTTAGTTCAAGATTCAATATCGCATCCATTGCTAGGTAGGGAAGGATGAAACATATTTACTCAATGGGAAACCTCAGAAGATTAGAGTCTCTTTCTTTCATTTTGGTTGTTTGTTTTTCAATAAATTGTCTTGCTCGGGACTAGCAAGGGTCAAGCATAAGGGGGTGATGAATCTACGATTTATTACAATTAAATGGTTAAAATAATATCTTCCTGAGCATTAGCATGATGAGTTTGTATGCTTTTCGCTTCATTTGTTATTGGTCTAATTTTCTGGTTCACTGTCAGTATCTGAGCATAATTCCGTGAGGTTAGGGTCTGATGGGTACTTCATTTAGTTGAGATCAGTTTCAGGCGTCGTACTTGATTTGGGGGTTGAGACCATTTGCATTTATTACTCTTATCATAATTAACCCTATCTCACCATAACTCTATCCCATCCTACTCTAACACTATTTTACAACACTTCTTTGTAAAATATTAAGGAATCCAAGGACCTTTCAACAAACCTACATATTCCATGGGTCTTCTTGTTATTTGCCCAGAACTTTGTAGTAGTGATGGGCCCACCATTGCTCCCACGTTGTTTGTTTTCCATCCCATGCAAAACGTGCATGCAACATTGCATGTGGTGCGAATTATCACACTTGATATTGTGAAAGTCGAAATGATGCATTCTTTGGATATTGCACATAAAATACCCACTTTGATATACACGGGTGCATGACTTCTGTCGTTCCCTTCCAAACTTCCATACGCAGAACCATGATGCAATATGTTCCCATATTTGTATCTTGTAATCCATGCACATGCAAGTAGAGATCTCTCTACATGTATTTTCTTTGGGCCTTCTTGTAAAAATCTCAAGAAATTCAAAGATCGTTCCATAAATCAACCTATTCGCTTGGACTGTAGTGCTAAAATTCCCTATTTCCATATACCCATTCCATGTTTGACCAGCTCATGAGCCATGCACGTACATAGATGTGCATCCAACATTTCATGTGAATCGTCATGCACATTAAACGTCATTTTGAATATTAAAGACCAGACCATCCATCGTGTTGTTGCCATTTCCATAAGAAGCCCATATCAACATAACAGATCACGGGTGCCTATTCTTGCGCTCATACGCACCATTCCCATTCAGTTTCCATACAAGAGATACTCACTTCGACTCATGCTGTAAGACCGCCATTCAACCTCCAATTCAACGGGCGTAAAATGTCGGCTTTGGAAATTATGTCATATCTCCAGCAAGGAGTTGGACGGGATATTTTGATCACAGCTGTATCCTTTTAAATCACGCACATGAAATAACATATTCGAGAATTACCAGCTGTCACGTCGGACCCATTGTAGACATTCTTGATGATAAAAGCACAATCGAAGAGCCAAAACAAAGGGGCGGGAGCGTGGGTTCTTACTGGGAGATGACAGTGCACAAACACAGAGCTTCAGGAAGCCATATCTCAGCCAAAGTGATAGGCCATTTGCTCGGATGTTCAGCCACGGCTCCATTAGGATTCCATCCCGACTCATTTTTTTCGTTCTGCTATTAGTTTCTATTTGGTTTCATGTGTCATGAACTGTAGGTTTGCTGTAGAATTTACTTTTAGTTGATATTTTGCATTAATCTTTCATTTCAGGTATATCTAGAGGGTATTGCAGGATAGAGATAAAGTATGGGCAGCAACCATGAAGAAGACATCCAACAAGTGCTGCCCCATTTATGGCGTTTGACAATGGGAAGACAATTGGTTGTGATCATTGATTAATTCATGGATCGACTACTCTCCGCTACTATCTGCAGCAGTGCAGATCTCTTCCGTTTACGACCGTCCAAGTCGCATGCTAATACCTCATAAACAACAATTTGATCTCAATCTCTCTAAAATATTATTCGTTATTTTCCGTCTCTCATGGTTTGCTTTGATAACAATGTTTTTGGTGTTTACGACTTCGTTCAATTTGAATTTTTAATCACCAGTCATTTTTTCATGCACTTTCTATTGTTAAAAAGCCAGGATTTCATGTCATATCTGTTCTGTTTATAATAAAGGGTTCATTCTTATTAATCAGTAGCTTTCTCTTTATTTGAGTCACGTTTGTCTTCCTTTTAGATTTTGCATTTTAATTTTTGCTTCCATAAAATTACATTCATTTTATGCAAAAGAACGGTAGCAAAATACATCAAATCTGCCTCCTTGTGTTTGACCCGTTGCTCACTACTATACACGCACACATCTCATGTGTGTTCTGTTAATTCGAGTTTCAGATATAAATTCTATCATTGATTCGCCCTCTATCATCTGTGCACAACGACTCGGTTTTTACATCGATTTATGCACTCTGATTTTCGACGATCAATGTACATTTGGCAGACCGTTAGGTTGATGACCTAACCAAGGTCTATACACCGGCGAGCTAGTGTGCATATAAGGGCATATGAGTAATACGATCTCTAAAAGGGATCATACAGGTTCACTTACAAACTGGAAGACATGAGCTCACTCATGAGGTATTGGGACTGATCAAATTCCATGCATGGTCGTCGTGCTTTAGAAGCTTGACAAGAATTTGAATGTATGATATATGCTTTGGGAAAGCATATGATCGATACCAAATCCCAATGACCAAGATTGAGAATCTTGGTGATCAAACCCTGAAGAAGATAATGTAAAATTGATCTTCATCTTCAGGTTGATCATTGGTCTTCCAGTATGCAGGATGTGCATGTATTGGGAATACCTCAGGGTGATGTGATCATAAACGATTGTATAAACATGATGCTTCCAGTCTGAGGGAGTGATGAAATAGGTCTGGATTTTAGTGACTCCTCTCAGTAGAGAAGTAACTTGATCTTACTCCAAGTGTTGGACATTGATTTGAATGAGATTCAGATGCAATGAAAAGATTAAGTATACGGACTTGATTTAATCAAGCATATGTGGGAGGTCCGTTAGATCTGGATTTGAGATAAGATCTCAACATCCAAGTCACTATACGTGGAACAATACAATCGCCATGTCCTTATCTCCAAGTATCTGCAGAGAAGGCACATTATTCTTGAAGGAGTTCAAGAATAATTCCTATGATGAATTTAGTATCCAAGCAAGAAGGTCTTGATGATTAAATGAGATTTAAGTATCAAGTATAATATGAATAAGATTCGTATTGTGAGAATGATTGTCCAAAGATAATTAAATGAGATTTAATTATCAAGTATAATATGAATAAGATTCATATTGTAAGAATGATTATCCAAGATAATTAAATGAGATTTAATTATCAAGGATAAGCATATCGTGGATAGTGCTATCCAGAATATCTGTGTATATTATAAATGAGATTTATAATATATCAGAGAGAGAGAAATATTGTAAATAGCATTTGTTAATTATTAATGTGGATTGGATCCACATTAGTAAATTAATTGGAAATGCAATTTACAAATTAGTTTGGGATGTGAATATGATTCACATATTTTTCAATGGCATGATTGAAATATTCAGAAATTAATTTGGAATTAATTTGGTGGATATTATTGCAATAAAAGTTATTGTAATTTATTAAGAAATAATAAAATAAAATAAATGGAGACAAAAATACCACCAAATAAGAGGTGACGTCACCTATGACTTAGTCATAGGTGACGCCCCCTAAATTTAGGGTGGTTTGTTGCCTCTCTTTTTTTGTTATCATATTATCTCTTAATAATTAATCTATGTTAATTAGATTGTGTTGATAATAATTCAACATATATTTAATTTAATATAAATTAATGTTGTTGGTTTTTAACCAACAATAATCATAGCAGTTAATTGGCACATGGATTACCATAGCCATTGGATTCATGTGAGCCATGGATTGAGATCCATTGGATCCCAAACTAATATATAAGGAGGGCAACCCTAGCCCTTGAAACTACATCAAGTAGACGCCTACTCTACTCTCTCTCTCTAATTCTCGTCCTCTCTCTCTCCCTCTCTCTAAGGTGGTCGTCCATCTCTGTGTTGAGAAAGAGAGCTTGTCGCCTTCGCCTTCGACTACTCGAGGATCTCCATCTTCTTTCAGGCTTCTTGCTCTAGAGGAAGATGATGGATTTCATTGGACGAAATCAGGAGATTTGAGGCTTGGATCTTCGTCGAGGATTGCGGGAGTCACGGGTCTCATCATCGCACCCACAAGTGCTGTCTTCGTGGATCGGACTTGAGACAGGAGGATCTATTGCTTTAGAGATCTCGTGATCGCAACCACACATTGAGAGGTATTTCTAATACTTTGTGGTTTGATGAAATGTTCCAAGAAACGTTCTTGTGATCATGTGGTTTCAACACATGTTTTAAAATTTTTTAAATTCCACTGCACCTTGCGAGTAGTGCGACTAGTCTCCCCGATCTCATGAGATGTGATCGTCACGCTTCCCTGATGCACTTGAGGATCATCAATATCCTTCATGATCATCAAGGAAGTCTGGCTCAATCAATTCTAGCTCTGTGCTGGTAGTGGCTGGATCTATCTTTGAAGTGACTGCCACCAACTCATTCAGCTCTGGAGTTAGATCGTCAAAAGTATCGAAGCAATCGGCGAAAGCCACGTCCGACTCATCATCCTCATCTTCTGATTGTCCTAAAGAGGGAAGGAATGAAAGGCCCAACTGGGCCTCTACGTCATCGAAGATGTAGGGGGGTGCATTTTCTACATTGTACTCGCTCCTAAGGTTCTCGCAAACTGTCTCATGCACAAGATCTTCTCCAGAGGAGAGGGACTCATCGGTGCTAGCTGGGTTCTGTCTCCATGGCCCAATGATAAGTGTCTAAAAATCGAGTTTCGTGGCTTTCACTTTTTAAAGGAAGAAAGTAAATTGTCGGTTGTAGCAGAAAACCGCGAAACAAAAAATTCGATCTTTAAACCTATCAAACAAATTTACGGTTTCCCATCGGAAAACCGTTCACTAATATTTAACCAGGCAAGTGTTCCTGGGTCGAACTCAAGGAGGCATAATATATTCCCTAGATCTCTCTTCTCGTAATTTTATTTTAACTCTTCTCTAAGTCAGAACGCTTTTTAGTGATTTTTAATTTTATTATTTTTATTTGATTTTATTCTTTTCAAATTTTTACTTAATTTTCAAAAAGGATATTTTTCAAAAGATTTATTTATTATATAGTAGGTGAATAGAATATAGGTGATATTATATAGTAAGGGTGAACGAGGTTCGAGCCACGTACTCGAACTACACAAGAAAACAAAGCAAAACGAGGCGGTTTTCGATTAAATCAAAACACGTCAATAACTCGTCGAAAAGCCGCGAAAATTTTATACTAAGTAGCTGGGGTAGTTGTGTAACTACCCTCAAAGAATCGTCGAAATCCGAAGTCACAAGAACAAGAAACAACCCCTACAGCCCAGGGGCATAAGCGTAAGAAAACTAATTAAAAATGTTTGCGAAAAGGTCCTGGAGGACTGTTCTGAAAGAAAACTAAACAAAATCTTACGTTTAGGTCCCTGCGGAGGGACCTAAATGTAAATATACAAAACTCTGGAGGCGGGATGCACTTCTGGAAACTTGGCTGGACTTATGAAGCAATTTTTCCACCTTTTCAACTTTAACGACCGAGATTAGGATGTGCGGATGACGATCGGAAGGCTACGGGCGCTGACACGTGGCGCAAAACTGTACAATGGGCGTTCTTGAGCAGTTGGAGCGGATGGCGACTAGCTTTCTTCTCCGAATTATCGCGGCCGCTCTCCGACGACTTTGGCTCTCCGGCGGGGCCAGAGGGGTGGCTCCTCCACCCCTCGAGCTCGCCCGCGGTAGGGATGAAGGTGGCGGCGCTCCGAGCGGTGGTTATAGGTCGAAGAAGATGGTGGTCTCGACCACCTGGGGCTGATGCTGCTCTGAAGTTGGATCTTCAAGATGTCATCCCGTGATGATCAAAGGTTTATAGTGGCTGAGAAATTCATCGCGATCTACCTGAATCTGCAAAGAACACAAGGCTTTGCTCGAGTTTCATGAAATCGGCCAACAGATATAAGAATTCGAGCCCCAAAGTTTGAAGAAAAATATAAACATCCAGCCAACACAACCAAAAATGCGAAGAAGACGATGGTTTGCGAATTGATTTGAATCGAATTGAAAGTTAATCGAACGAGTTTTTGATTGTGCGGATTAAATGGATTATTAACCTACCTAAAGCATGGATTAGCCACGCTAATCATGGCTCGGAGATCGAGAAATAAAATCGCAAAGATGAAGGAAGAAGGTCTATGAGTTCCAGGTGTATTACCTGGAAATGTTGCTCGACGGTCGACCTTCGAGCCGGAGCTGACGCACGATGGTGGCGATGCAAGGCGGTGGAACACCTTGGAATGATCCTCCGTCGACTCCTCTTCCTCGCTGGCTATGCCTTGGTGCTGTCACCACGGGGGATTCGCCGGATCAGAGCTTGGAAGTGAAGGGGTCGGTAGTCTGGAGCTGATGCTTCAGGCAGTTGGGGAGAGTTCTTTTAAAAATGGCGGACTTGGGGCCCTTATATAGGGAGCTTGCTTGGGCCCCAAGGTGGAATCAATGGCTGGCGGTGACAAGGGTTGTTGGAGGAAGAAGATCAAGGGTTTAGATCAGCTAGAAGCTTCGAGATTGGCACGGGAAAAATGAGGGAAGTTGGCGGGTTGAACAACCTGGACGCAACTTCTTCTTGAGGAAGAAGACTCCAGGTGCTGACACGTGTCAGCACCTGGTTCGTCCAGATCCTTTAATTACTTATAAATTAAGTATAAAATAATAACTTACATTATTTGAAATAGGTATAAATACAAGAAAGTTAAATAATTTAATTATCTAAATTATGGTATAAATACCTTTAAAAAATAATAAATATTATTCAAAATATAAATATTTTATTAATAAATATGTATTTATAAATAGGTTTTGAATTTTTAATTTAATAAATAATTAAGTAAAAATTAATTTTATATTTTCTTGATTATTAGGGTATTAAATAAGACTTGTACGAATTTTTATGGATTTTTATGAATTAATTTACATATTTTAATAAATAGAGTAAGTATCCATATAGGTCAATTATACCTATATTTTGAGATGTTTGATTTTATAAAAATAATAAATAGTCTCCAAAAATTATGAAATAATTTATGGTGAAAGTACAAGATCATGAAATAATTTAAAAATTATAAAATTAAGAAAATAATAAATAGTGTGTGTTACATAAAATAAATAGCCCAGAAACCCCTTTGTCTTTTGGTCCCAAAACCGACTTTTTGCAAACGGACTTCGAATTCAATGAAACCATCTTTATTAATTAGATAATATTATTTTATGAACTTTAAAGGTGAGTAGAGTGAAATTGGAGTTCGTATGAGGAAGTTATGATGTTCGGAAGTTGAGATTTTGACAATTTGTAAGCTGGATTTCTTGGCATATTTATAGGATAATATTTTTAACTTATTTTTATATTTTTATTTACATTTTTATGAATAATTAGGAGAAAGATTTGGTGAAAAATATGTTAGTATGAAATAATTAAAATTCTTTGAAGTTATGTATTTATTTGATAAATAGTGAAAGGTGTAGATACATGTGTTAAATTATTTTTATTTGGTTTTCTTTCCTTATCTCCCCCTACTTATTGGTTTGTCGACCAATCCAGGCTGACTTGGTCTCGGGGGCTAGGCTATAAATATATCTTATAGCTATATTTATATTTTAAGTCATATTGCATATATATACATATATTTCATATGCCTTTGTCTTTCTTTTCTGATTCTTTATTTATTTACATGAGTTTAATGGTTAAAAGTGAATATTTACACATGAATGGAGTTTTGTTAAAGTATGAGAATTAGTGAGTATTTACATGTATTTGTTAAGGGTTTTAAGACAAAATGCGACAGAAAAGTTAATGAATCATGGATTCATCAACCCCCTATACTTAAACTTTGCTAGTCCCTTAGCAAACACTTATTTTGAAAAAGTAAGTGAAAAAGAAAAAAAGTTAGAATGAATTTGTTTTCCTAAACCAATTCATGAGAACAGACAAAGGACAGAGCTCGATTGGGCCTGAAACAAGCATTTTGTCGGAACCTTAACTAGGATTAGGATTTCATTCTCAACAGTCTTTAAGTTCCATAATCCTTACTCAAGATCACTTCATCGGCTAGTTCAGACTCACTTATTCATATCGCAAACTCTATCATCCTTGAAGTCAACTTGTACAGTGTGTGAATTAATTTAGCTCTTCCTGCTTAGAGAACCGAAGAAACCGTCAATCCCGGCTTTGCACTCCTATGGCTTCCTCATCCCGCTACTCTTTCCTCGGGGAGGGGGGTATTCCCTTCTGTGTTCAGTTCTGCTATGTCCACAATCGAATATAGGGACAAGTTAGAAGAATGAGAAAAGAAGTGGAGTGCGACCAGTGTAGACGCATCTCCTTGTGAAGCCCAACCGGTGTAGCTGAGTCTCCACTAAGATGTACAGGCATATTTGGTGGAAGCTTTGACCAGTTTGGTCTTTATTTGGTGGCTTCTGCTTTGCTTTGACTTTGTAATTTGCTTGCACTGCATTCATCTTTTGTGCCTCGACGGTTATAGAATCTTTTTAATCCGTCCATTTTTTGAGGTCTTAGAAAAATTGTGTCAGCAGATCCTTCCCTCATCCGAAGCAACTATCGCAACCCCAATCTCTCCCGTCTTTAGACGTCAATGCCGCAAAGATAAGGATAGGAATGCACTACCAAGGTGTACTGTCCTTCGGAACTCCATGCGAGTTGAGCTAAGTGTAGAGTGCATGTGTTCAAGGTTGGTTCACGGGTGAAGAGTTGTACGGATGACTCCAAATGGTCTACTTAAGCTCATATGACTTGATTTCCCGAATATGGTCTTACGGAACCCAAAGATTTTAAGTCACCAGACCTGTAGAGTCTAAATTCCAGTTCCTAATCAGGCTCCTTACAATGAGAGTTAAAAGCCGTAATCAAGCTCCATCCTTCAGACTAGACTCAGTCTTTAGTTCCGGAAATCAAACTTATTCTGAAAAATGCGAATGCAAATGCAACCATGTTTTTTGTGAAGTCTATTTTCTGGATTTTACTCATTTTTATGGATTTTAAGGATTTTGTAATTTTTACAAATTTTAGGACTTTGTATTTTTTATGGATTTTTATGATTTTTATAAACAGGGTTTTATTCACAATTTTACAAGATAAATTTTATTTAAGTTAAGTGTCTAATGTATTTTACAAATTTTATCTACAAAGTATTTTACAAGGGTTGAATGGCTTTTATACAAATTTTAATGAATAGGATTTTAAATAAGTATTATACATATTTTAAGTACAAAATTTAAATACAAGTTTTAATTACAAGTTTTAATTACAAATTTTAAGCATGTTTTACTTATTTACCAGAATTTTATAAATAAGAGAATGGATTTTAAATTAACCCTTCCCACTTTTTTATGGATTTTATAGATATAGAATATACATAAAAGTACAAGTTATGGCTGAAAGTATATATACAATATATACGCACCCCCCTATACTTAGCTTGAGCTATGTCCTCATAGCGTCAAAAGAGAAAAAGGAGGACATAACTCGTGCTAAGTAAAAGTGGGTAAAAAAAAATATCGATGACAAGTCAGTCAACCCCCCCTATACTTACGATCAGGTCATCGTAAGTATTACGGGAGAGCAAAAACGGGATGACTGAATGAAAAGGATAAATAACGAAGAATTCAAAAGGAAAGAATACGAAATCATCGAAATCACTCGGTCCCCCCTATACTTAGGATAAGGCATCCTAAGTATAGAAAAGAATGTAGCCAAAAATTGGGGATCAGTGATTCGTGAAAAAAAATGGCTATACAAAAAAAAATTAGTACAAAAATAAAATGTAAATCAACGGGCAATCGGTCCCCCTATACTTAGGATCTGGTATCCTAAGCATAGAAGACGAGCAAAAATGGGGACGATTGTGGTCTATGAAGAATATACAAGTGTTGTGAATCTCCAGAATGGCTCAAAAGGATTTGTACAGGAAGGAGTAAAAGAATGATCATGATTCATGTACAAAATAGATCACTTCAGTACGGGCCAGATGATCAGTAGTCTCTACGAAGTGCTTCAGCATCTGCCCGTTAACCACGAATGGTTATCTGATTACTTCAACCAGGATCATACTGAATTTTCTGCTTCTTGTGTGCGTATTGATCGCTGGCTACAAAAGTAGAGCCTCCTCTGTAATTGAACTTTGTATACGGCATAGCTCTCTTTTCTGAAATATACATCTCTGGGGTCGGACTACAGAAGGTGTCTATATGTGTCAGCATTACACCATCCGACTCTTTATGCTGAATAGACTGTATAATCTGTGCAATGTATTCGATGGACTCTTGTGTTGTAATATGTGTTCTTTCAATCTGAGGCACAGAGATATCTACTGCAGGTGACTGATCATCTGAATCTGATATGAAATTTGTCTCTGTATATGAACAATCATCTGAAAAACTAGGTACCAAGTGATCTACCCTATCCTCGTGTAGGATATCGTGGGTATCAAAATAAACACTCTCAAGATCAGGAGACTGTGTCTCATCTATATTCTGACAATCTTCCGCAAGACTAGTGTCCTCTGAAGTGAATGACAATACTGATCTAGGACTGCTACATTCTCTCTCCATCTCAATGTGTATCTCTCTGTTGTCTGTTCGGAATGATACTCTCCCAGCATCATAATCGAAGAGTGCTCTTGCTGTCTGCAAAAAGGGTCTCCCGAGAATGATTAAAGCAAGATGTAACTGTGTAGGGCATGTCATGTCTTGGACCGTAAAGTCCACGGGAAACTGTGAGCCCTGAACAGTCACGATAATGTTCCTTAACACACCTCTAGGTCTCTTTATAGATCGATCTGCAAATTGAAGTATCGCTCGTGATTTATAGAGAGGACCTAGCTTGAGCTTATCAAGCAAAGAAGATGGAAGTAAATTGATCGAGGAACCATTATCTAAGAGAGTTCGATGAAATGTAGTGTCTTCAATCTGAAAATTGACATAGTGAGCTCCCAAATCTTTCTTCTTCTTCAGTACCTTGTTCTGTATCGCACAGGATGTTGCCTTAGTCAATACATGCTTTTCTGTTCGGGATCTCTTTTTCCTACGCCTGGTGCATCTGTTTTTCAATTGATTCTTGAGCGTAGGAAATTGATCTAAGGCATCATGAAGAGGGATCTTCAGAAAGATGTGATCTTTGAGTAACTTTTCAATCTGTGGAGATTCAGGATTATTTTTGGTCTTTTTCTTTCCTTTTCCAAACAAAGCATCAGGAAAAGGAATAAAGTCAGGAGTCAGAAAATCAGAACTTTTATTCAACTCATTGGAATCAACTTGTACATCGAGAGTCTTAGAAATATTTACAAAACTCTCTAAAACAGGGGAAGAAATGTTTTTGTCTGGGGTCTCTGCCTGATCTGGCGTGATATCATCATCTGAGTCGCCGGTATCCATATCTGAACTGTTGGCATTGCTCCCGTCTCTTGATTCTGCGTCCTCATCCTCTTGCGGTTTCTCCTCCTCGGCATTAGGATCATACTCGTGCTCCTCTAGTACCCTCTCCTCCTCTCCAGTAGGTGTTTGCGATGATCTACCGCTCCTGAGAGGAATGAAGTTAGACAAAAATTCAGGAAACGAGATCTTACCTGTACGATCTACCTGATCTGGATGCCTCCTCTTGTTGTTCGGATTCATCTGAGGCTGGGCTGGAAGAGTGGTCTTCGGCACGGTTAACTCGTCCAGACAACGGTTAACCTGCTCCATCTCTGTCTTGTGCGCGATCTGGAGCATACTGAGCATATCCATGATCTGGTTGAGCGCTTGGGCCTGTGACGACATCTCTGATTCGGTGTGGTGGCCTTGGCTTGCTCCTTTCTCCTGCCTTGGCGTGAAGTGCTGAGAGGTGGAAGGCTGGGAGTAGCACTGCGGTGTAGAAGAGGATTGCTGCGGCTGCTGAAAGGAATAGTTCGGTGAAAACTGGGCAGAGTGCTGATAAGAAAGCTGCGGTCTCTGATGGTAGACGTTCGGATGAGACTGTTGCGGCGTGAAGCTCTGGCGGTGCTGGAATTACGGACGTCCATGCTGCGGATGACCGTACGGCTGCTGCTGCTGATGATTCGGTATACTTGACTGCTGCATCGGAGTATACCAAATTCCGTTGATCTCGAAAGTGGTTTGCGGCTCCACCTCCATATCTGCGGCGCTGATGATCTGGCCGGCATTGGCATGAGACTGATCCTCATGCCAATCAATCTGCGGAATCTCGGGCTCGCTCTGAACGTAGTGTATCTGACGGGTGGGTGGAGCAGGTGCGATCCTCCGTGCTGGTTGTGAAGAAATCCGGCTCTGCTGGTACTGGCTCTGAAGATCAGAGACCTTCTTCGAAAGATCACTCAGCTGCTGAGGTAGAGATGAGAGTTTCTCCAACTCTCGCAGCGGCTGTAGGTCTTGGACCTGCTTGTGAATCACGTCCACCAATGTCAACTTCTCGCTAATAAATCCCATGTTGGTGTTGGATTCAGAATCCGATATATTCGCCACCTTGTGATGCTCTCGGTGATGTGGTGGCTGCGGGGCTTTCTGAAATGCCTGAGTAGAGTCTACAACTCTCGAGTTCTCGGCCATCCCTTCGAAGATGGCCCAGACTGACTCGGCGTCCTTGTTCAAGTAACTGCCGCCACATGTGGCACTCACGAGCCCCTGTACTTCTGGCTGGAGTCCTCCGAAGTAATTTTGCACTAGCACCTTCATTGGTATCTCATGATGCGGGCATCTCTCTGTCAGGTCCTTGAATCGATCCCATGCCTCACGGAATGATTCATTTGGCAATTGCGTAAAGTTGGAGATCTGACTCCTCATCATGTTCGTCCTTCCTAGAGGAAAATATTTGCGCAGGAAGGTGGACTTCAGGTCGTCCCACGTGGAGATTTCTCTTCCCAGATGGCTTAGCCAATAAAGGGCCTTATCAGCTAAGGCAAAAGGGAAGGCTTTGAGGCGCACGGCTTCCTGCGTCACTCCTGGATAGCAAGCCGTTCCACAGATCATCTCAAACTGCTGTAAAAACGTGAACGGCTCCTCTGCGGCATTCCCATAGTACTTGGGAAGCAAGGAGATGAAGGACGGTCGGAGTTCGTATGGCCCTTGATTCGGCGGTAGCCAAATCCAGTGATGGAGCGTTCGAGCGCCCGGGTCATACTCGTCCCGTAAAGTAGCGGGAACCGCAGGCGGTAACTGGTTCCCGGCCCCTGCTCTGAGTGCGGCTAACTCAGCCTGCAGTTCGGTCTGAACTCTATACTGTTCTCGAATCTGTAGATTCATCTGCTGTAATGTATCGAGAATACCTGTCGTGACATCTCCGTTCAGCTCTGCTCTTCCCTCCTGATGATCCTCAGCTGGTGGCCTCTCGTCTGCTGCTGATGCTTTCCCACGAGCCATCTGATCGTCTGTAAAATAGAAACTCTCGTAAGAACTCATCGAGAAATATTCAGGAGATCTAGATTCTGTATTGAGGTGAAAGTCCGCCTCAATGATCTGGCCAGGAGGCGAGGGAGTCTGGGTCTGACTCGCCTCAAGATCGGATGGGACCAGCTCGGGAAGAGGGTCATCCCGAGCCTGTGAAGACATACGCTCGACGGTGGACGGTCGAAAGCTCACAGAGTCTGAGACGAAAAGCCGTCAAGACGTCATCTTCGATGTCAAGAGAAGATTGGGAGAGCACGTGTACGATTCAACTGAAGAAGGAATGCGAAAGCTGCGGAAACTCACGCCCCGCGAACAAACACAAAGCAAACCCCGTTTTCACCAACTCAACCCTGATGAAGACCGTAAGAGTTCGGCCTTTTTATCTTTTCGGTTTTAGGATTGTGTTTAGCAAAAGTCGCGGTTACGCGGGCTGAGCAAGCCAATAGGTGCCCGATAATTTCTCCAAGACACTGGCCCGAATCCTTACGCGAGACCACTCGCACTCAGCCAGTATGGGAGTAAGTACGGACCGTTTCCGGATACCCGTGTTACTTGAGGACGGAGCCTTGTGCAGTGTCCTCTAAACCTCCCACTCTGCTAAGTAATCCCGGACCGTTTCTGGCTACCCGAGCTTACCCACTGAGGAACAGTGATCAGGTGTATGGACCCAGTAGTATCCCGCAAGAAATACGGGGTTTTGTCTCTATCCTTAAGTGTCGGCTCTCAAGCTCGCGCACTCTGAGAAGTGTGCGGGGGTTACTCTCCCCAAATCAATTGAATCGGTTTTCGATTTTTGATCAGATATTTTTAGCAGTCCCAATTTTAGTTTTTGCAATTTTTATGGTATTTTCAAACAACGTCTATTTTTGTCTTTTTGTTAAAAACCCTAGAGCAAGCACCTAGGTTGCAAGTCCTAAAACTAGCTACGCAGCACAAGCAGATAGAGAAAAATCCTAAACAATCATCTAGAAAACCGCGGAAAACTGATAAGCGATGAAAAAGCCGCGGTGGGTGCCCTGATTCACCGGATACACGGTATCCGATGAATCAAGCCCCTAAAAAAATTGTTTTATTAAGTACAACTCTCTCCCTTTCTCTCTCTTTTACAAATAAAAGGATACTAAGTCTTTGCTCCTCTGCAGTCGACTCGTGAAGAAGAAGTCGACCTCTGCCCTTTCAACTGACTCGGCTTCCGAAGTAGCCGGTTGATCCTGCAGGCCCTGCAAAGATGATTAGCACAAAAGAATTGATCGAGAAAGCCGAGAAAGCCGTAAAGAAACCAAAAAGAAACTCAAAAAATAAAGCACGAAAAAGATGTACGAAAAACCGTACGAAAAACAAAACAAAGAGAAGAGAAAGAATAAAATCACGAAAAACGAAAAATCCAAGGAATCTAACGCCTCCCCGGCAACGGCGCCATTTTGATAAGTGTCTAAAGATCGGATTGTCGCGGCTTTCACTTTTTAAAGAAGAAAGTAAATTGTCGGTTGTAGCAGAAAACCGCGAAACAAAAAATTCGATCTTTAAACCTATCAAACAAATTTACGGTTTCCCGTCGGAAAACCGTTCACTAATATTTAACCAGGCAAGTGTTCCTGGGTCGAACTCAAGGAGGCAGAATATATTCCCTAGATCTCTCTTCTCATAATTTTATTTTAACTCTTCTCTAAGTCAGAACGCTTTTTAGTGATTTTTAA